>VXAX01003784.1:212569-369467 GCA_013399835.1 Leptocoma aspasia
GGCCGGAGGGTCTGGGTGCCCGCTCCTGGGCTTTCGCCGGTTCTCCCCGCAGGTAACCGGAGCGTGCACCTGGCCGCCACCGTGCAGCCGGGGCACGGCGTGACCTTGAGGGCAGCGGATGCGGGGCTGAGCCGCCGCGGGAGCGCACCGCCGCACCGTCGGGGACCCCGCGGCTGGACACGGCCGGCACGCCACGGCCCTGCAAGCTCCCGGCGGGCGGGCGCGCACACGTCGTGGATTAAGGTGGTGCTCAGCCCCCGCCGCCCGCCGGGTTAAGTAGCCGGGATTAGCCCGCTGCGGCAGCACGACACCGACATCCCGGGCACTTCGCCGCCCCGCGGGGGCTGGGAGCCCGGCACCCGCACCCGCGCAGCCTCGCCCGCCCGCCGCGCCCCCGGGGCGGTGTTTTTGGCCGCGGCTGAGTCGTACGCAGCTTTCCTTCGGAGCGGACGGGCTGGTGTTGTTTATCGATGCCTGGCCGGGCTGCTCATCGTCCGGCGCGGACGAGGAAGGGATGCGGCACTGCTTCGGGTGCCGGGAGAGCGAAGCTCTCGCGGGCGTTTCGCCGCGGGTGAGCCGGTCCCCGCGCGGGGCCGCTCCGCGGTGGGAAGCGCCTCTAACGGCGGTGTCATCCTCGTCCCGGCGGTGCGTGTAACCTTTGGCTCTCGCACCACGTGAGTTTGGGAGCGGGCTGGAGCCTCCGCCGGGGATGGCTGGCCGGTGCCGAGCGCGGGAGGCAGCGCTCGCAGTGGGGAGGAGTGGGGTGGGTGTCCGCGCCGCCGTCTGCCCTGGCTTCCTGCCGAGCCTCTCGGTCAGTCAGTACAGGCTGAAGTCGGAAGGACTTACGATTTCGAGAGGAAGATCTCATGAAAAGCGGTCTGTTGTCCCCGGGAGAGTTTCCTTTAGAGCGGCCGTGCGAGTGGTGTTCACCAGGGGTAGGAAGGGGCTCAGCCTGAGCCTGAGGAAGCGTTTAGGAACGGAGAGCTGTGGTTGAGTCTGTCCCAGGGTTCGCAGCCTGAGGGGCAGTGAATTAGTACAGCTATAAGTGGTTATGTAGTGCTGTGTATGATCCATACTCCACTAAAATCTTTTTTACGTTTCACTTTTTAAATGTAGCGGCTGGTGACGAGAGGCATGAACAGGAACAAAATTTTGGGGGCTTTTTTTCTTGTCATTTTAAGATCCACATTACAGAAATTCTTAGGTACTTGTTCTATATGGCATTCATAAATTTGTAACTTCAGTTGCTGAGGCTTTCTTCTCAAGGTCTGTTCAGAAGGAACTGATGATAGTACCTTATGCTGTGTCTGAAAGAATCCTCATTCTGAGCATGTTTGCTGGTATCTCGCCTCACAGTGCTTGAGAGGTGACTGGCTGGGTGATTATTCAAATCATGTCCCTTCTTAGAAGTCAAGTTCCAAGCCCACTGTACTTGTGAAATATCTTCCATCATTAGTGGTTGGCAATCTTGACTTCCTGGGGAATGAAGTGAGTGTGCCTTTAGAAAGCCACCGCCTGTAGAAAAGCTGCTGCATCTCTAAAACATTCCTGGGTCCTAATGAATTTGGGTTAAAATAATGTGTTTAGATGCTTGGAAAGTTGTTGGTTAGATAACTTGCCAACTCCTTGGTTCATGATACTGTGTATTCAGAAGGTGGTAGCTGTAGCTGTAGCCAGGGCCATTTTTTTCCAGCTGTTTGTTGGCACTTTTCAAGGATTTCTTCCAAACACCACAAATTGTGAATTTCCATAGAAGTAAACTTGTGTATCTTTAAACTATTGGCTCTTCTGGCAGGAATAGCTTCCAATGTACTAGGGCTTTAATACTTATGGCATAATGAATGGAAACTCCCGGTGTCAGTGGAAAAAGTGGTCACTGAATTCAGTGAGGAAAAAAAACTCATACACTTCAATGTGAAATTTTTGGTCTGGAAGAGCATCGGGTGGTTCGGTTTATTGCTGCTCCTACTGATGATTATGGTAACGACCCAGGCTGATTTAACTGAAGGAAACGTGAATCCTGTGTTGTGTGCAGGTACTTGCAGGTTTTCACAATCAATGTTCCTATGTCAGTGCTAAATTGCAACATTATTACTTCTATCCACTCAAAGAAAGACACATGGAAAGCCATGTGGATCATTCAAATAATACAAGTTAAAACTAATTTTAAAGGGAATTGTGGATGTCCTGTTTGTAAGCACACATACTGTTACTTTTGCATGTTAAGCAAATGTTTTTGGGAATTTAAAGCAGAGAACAAGACCTCTGTCACATTAGCATTGAGTAAACTGTGTATCGGTTTCTTACACAAAGTTGCATTACATAGAGAGAATGGTACGAGGAAAGGATCCCCATTCGTGTAATATATATTCAGCTAATAATCTAGGGGTAATCCTGCAAATTAAAATCCACTGTAGTCTAAAGGAAGAGTCTCATTTAGAAAGTCACTCCTTTGCGGACCACAATATAGAGAACTTCTGTCAGCTGTTAAAATTGCAAACCTCTAAACTGTGTTGTAGAAAGCTTCAAAGGAAATTGAGAGGCTTGAAAGTGTCCTGTAGCAAAGGCACAAAAGTCTAGTAACTACCACTCTTATCTTCACTTTTGGCTGTTTTGAATTTATTTGGAAAGAAGAATGTGATAAATGGGAGGTAATAATGAGATAATACTAAGAAGGAAGAAACATAGTCTGTATCTGCTTAAGCCACCTCAGAAACAGATGCTTTGGAAGAATTAACTTAACCGACATTTAAGATTTTACAGCTGGGAACTTACTATTAACTGACAAGTTCAAAATGAACGTGGCAAAACAATCAATAACATGCTATAGAAAGCAAGTCTCCCTTGACATGAAGGTGGACAAGATAACCTTAAGTATCTTCTAACTCGAATTTCTTCCGTTAAGGTAGACTAAATATTAATGGCATTCTTTACTGCTGAAATGTGACCTCAGTAATGTTTTTCAGTGTTTGAACTCTTTATTTTTATATATGTTATCTTCTGTTTTTAAAGATAAAATAATACTAGTGCAAAAAGGGATTCACATGTTGTTTGAAGGTGAAGTCAGGTTTCAGTTAGCAAAATTTAATGCAGAATAACGAACAGCTGTGATTAGTCCTGGGCATTCAAAAGTAAATATCTTTTGAGAAATAAGGAAAACTGCTTGAATCTATAAGAGATCTCTGTTACAGAAATGCATGCTTGCTTTATTACAAATGGATCAATAAAATTGCAGTAATAGTCTTAAATTTGTATTCTCTACTTGTCTTAAAATAAGTAATAATAATAAGACTTGTTAAAAGTTGCAGTGCAGGAGATAGGGATCTTTCTCTCTAGAGTATTTTAATTAAAAACTAGATAAAATCTAGGAGTTGCAGAATTGTCTAAAAAGGTAGTATTGGCTCTGCCTACTGGCTTTCTAGAGTGTGTGCAATGGTCTCAAGCAGGTTTTTTTGGCTCTTTTTATTCAAACCTTTTAAATTTTCTCTGAAGACATTTTTATTCTTAACAGATCGAAGAACAAGGGAGGCAGGAGAGATGGGGTGATACTGTTGCTGGTTTGAAAAAGGAAGGTGAACCTATGATGCTTCATGTAGAGGATAGGTATTTCTCGCAAGCATTAAGATTTACTAACCTAATTCAAAATAGCTTGCCTTTATGAAGACTGGATTCCTCCACTTTTCAATACCTAATGTTAGTGTTCTCCTGACCTAGGCTTCAGTTAGTTGAAAAGGCCATGTCCATTAACTAAACAGCAGAGTGATAAAAAAGTAAGATTTTTTTTGTTCATGAAGCCCTCCAAACATCTGTTGACACATGTAAAAAATGTGTTCAGCAGTTTCACACAGAAGATGTAAGAAATGATAATGAGCAGTATAGAAGGAGAATTTCCAGGAGGTGACATGTACAATGAAATCAACAGGCAAAACATTAGACTGACCCATCTTGGAACAGTTGCACCTACTCAGACAGAATGTAATTTCTGCACAGACACATGCTGTTGTCCAGTTTGTCTTTTATTTTTAAATTATCAGGCTTTCAAATACAGTTAATTTAAATAAATCTATAGTTTTCATGACAGATTTCACTTGATATGAGCAGTATCTTTGAAGGATCTGTCTGTTCAAGCTATTGGTATTCCAGTAAACGTTATGAAAATTATTTCTGCTGCCACTTATAAATCTTACTGTAACTGACAGATGACAGCAGGAGGTGTTATTAGTTTAATTTTGGTGAATTGCAAAGTAGGTATGAGGCTTTCTCCACTGGTATTTCAAAGGTCTTGTGGGAGAAGAAATCTAAAGAAAATGTAGGAGGCATTTAAAAAAGAAATCAAAATAGCTTTGAAAAAATAAATATAACTTATTTTTTTGTCCAGTAAGAGATACTATGTAATTGCTGTTACAAAGCAGACAAATAACATCTGCCTTGCCTTTGAAGGGGAATGGACTGAGAAAGAGAATATATTCCTCCTTTCTGGTGTTTGCATCTGTACTGTGCAGTTAAAGAGTGCACAGATGCATTTTGAGGATGACGTTTGATAAACTTTGTTGCTGGCCATTAAGTCTGGCTGGTTCTGCCACTTACAGCATGACCAGTCTCAGCACTAGGGGTAGGTAGCCCTGGCTTCTTGCTGGCTATAATCTGATGCTACTTTGTAGATGAGAATTTTCTGCATGGCCTCCTATTTACAGTGGACTTAAGTGGTCTGCTTATCTCTCTTTTTTTTTTTTAATATGGTGTATGAGCTGGATGTTGCCTTAATTCCCAGTGAGCACAGGACACACCATGTTCTTAAAACACACTTCTGGGAGCCTATCACTTGTAATCTGCTACCCTTACTTGTGCCCTTATATTCACAGAAAGATAAGGTAGCAGCAGGGAAAACAACACTATTGGTTTCTCACCACTTGGTGTACAGTGTCTGGTCCTGTACAGAGGAGGCCCAGGATGTACCATGCTCTGCACAGTTGATAGCAACAAACCCCAGCTCAGGGCAGGAAAGATGATTCAGCCCACTCTGCTTTAAGCAACTATCTAACTTCTGGGACACGCCCCAAGGGTTATAGTGGTGTGCTCTTTTCCTGCTTATGTCTTCATTAAAATAAACTTTCATATTAATTTTAAGATTTTGAATCAAAGATGAACTTAATCACCTTTACATTACATACACCAGTGAAAGAAACACAAGTGCTCTTTGGTGGAGTGTTACAGATGTGCTCTTATGTAGAAATCGCGTAACTTTTTCTATGCTTGTTGGCTCGTCTGCATGGCTCTTTCAGGATTACCCCTGTGTCTCTGCAAATACAAGGATGTGTTGCTTGTGGTGTGTATTTTGGCTTCTGTCTAGATTTTAAATAAAACAACTGGGACTCCATATGAGGATAGGAGAAAGAGTCACTATCTGTGTTTGGTGGAGTTTTTCCACTCTAGGAAGAAATAACCAGAGTGCTATGATCTTTATTGAAATAAGGAACTTAGGCCACTAGCACTAAAGAAGTCTTGTAGCTACAGCACACTTTTTTAAAAGAATATTTTAGGGTGTTCTAAATAGTTGAAGGTGGTCACTGTGACTCTCCAAAAGCTTGGAAAAACATTTGGTTTTGTATGGTAGGTGTTTGAAGAGATAGGAGTCTTTTAAGTCCCCGTCAAAAGATTTGTTAGTCACTTTGGTTAAGATATTTGATGCTTTCTTAGTATTCCGAAGTTTTGTCACGCTTTCGTGATGGCCTTCTGAAGCTGCTGGTTGATCAGCATAATCCGAGAGACTGGGGACAGAGAGAGCTTAATTTGTAATTGCCTATTTGGCTTGTCACTATGAGTGCAAAGTTTCACGGGCTGGCTGAGGTGACCTCTTGGCTACTTTCATTTCCATCTTAGGCTAATTGCAATAATTCCCCCCTCTTTTTTGCCAACTCTTCCACTTTGAGTCTACTCAGTGCACCACTAGATGGTTTGTTACACAATCTTTGTGCACAAACTGGTCTCTCCAACGTGAGAAGTGAGGTTTACATGAGGAAAGCAACACAAATTTCTGGATTGGTGGTTTATGATCCTCCTTGTGCAGTAGTCACGTGAAACCATTCCCTGGAGAGGAATTAACCTTTGCACATGGGAGAACTTGAAGTTACTGTTTTGACAGTAGATGGAAGAGTGGTCTGAGTACCAGTTTTCAGCTAATGGTGTTCCATAAAAGTATATTTGGGGTAAAACACAAGAACTATATGCCTGTGTGGTTTCTGATACTGCAATGGAGGAGAAGAAATTGTGCTTGTTGTGTTTTTACATAGAGAAGATTGAGTAGATAGTAACAATAAATTGTTAAAAAAGGTGGCGGTATGGTTAGCCCTTAAACTGTTTAAGAAAGGGTCATGTTTTTGAATCTCTTCTGGTTATTTAGATCTAGTAGATAGCGAGTAGATCAGGATCTTAATATGGGTATTGAACTGGAGTTTTTTTGCTTCCATCCAGGTGCTCCTGCTATCAGTATTGATATTGCACTTCAAATTGCTTTACATTGCTTGAGTCTGCCAATTTTTCTTCACTTGGGAATGAAGCTGGTACAGAACTTCATGAAACCTATGGAACAGTGCAAATCAATACTTAAATTAGAGCAGTGTCTACCAGTTTCACTCAGTTGAGGTTGTATGAAACATGAAATGATTTAAACCGGCTGTCAGGGTCTGTGCCAGATGGCTTTCAAATATGCATAGTTGAGACTGACAGCTGGAGAGGGTAGGGAAGGTGCTTTACCACTGCTAGCACAACTGCTTTATTTCTGCTTTATTAATAACACAAATCATTACAGTTTGTGTTCACCTACTTTTGCTCTGAAATCTATGCAGTTAACATTGGCAGTGATTTTTCTTTTCTGCAATGAAATTGCTTTCCATAGTGAAACATTTTGACATCTTCACGCTCTGCTTTCAGATGCATTTTGATAATAGGTAGATCTTCTTGTGGTGACTGCAGATCTAAGGATTTGTTCCTAAACTAGACCTGTATTTCTCAAGTGAGTTGAAAGAGATTTGGGAATAAAGGACTAAATTCTCTGGGATTTGAGAAAAGCATGGTCTCTTTTTCTGGATTTGTGTGTATGTGTGTTGTTTACTGGTAGTGAAGGCACTTACAGTGGAGTTATCCTTCATGTAGAGTCACCCACTCTGCAATGCACACCAAGTTATGGGAAAGAACTTTGGAAAGAACTTTGGTACAAACATGCACATCCAAAATTGGATGCCAGCATATAAAGCAGCAGTACATGCTAAGTCTTGCTTGTTGAGTGAGTAACTTGTATGGCTTTCTTTTTTTCTTGTTGATCCTGATGTTGCTGGGCACTGGACAGCAGCTCCTCAAACCATTAACAAAATGGTTTAGAAAAAGTTCTCTTGGCTATGTGAAGTCCAACACCCTAAAACTGTGTTGTGCTAACTTCTAACACAGGCAATTGGTTTACCAGATGTAAAAATACAGGGGATGTATGCTTGAGGGGAGTACTTTATATTTTTGGGAAGATAGTTGTAACATTCTTGACAGATTAACCTGTCTTTCCAAAGCTGCAATGCTGAATTTGCATAGCCTCTTATATTTACCTTCTATTGATAGTCAAATCTAAGGCTACAGAAATTAATATGGAGAATAAGGTTGTATATATAACCCTGGGCAAAATGCTTTGAACTGGACAAAGTTAATACATGTTACTTTTAAGGCAGCAATTGTAAAACAGGCCAATTTCAAGCTCTTGATGGGGAGCTGCCCAAGGCCCCTCCTGAGCATTACTGAGCTGACAAAGTAAAAAACACTTCTGATAGGCTTTCCCTTTCACTGTCACAGTTGGCAGTAGCTGAAAATGGTGACGTGGTTGTAGGGCTACTGCATGGCCTAGATTCCTGGAGTGAGGGTGAATGGGAGAGCTGAGGCTGGCTGGCACCTGTACCCTCCATGGGGAGAAGGATGCCTGTGGGAAAGGTCTTGGCCACGCTGCAGGACAGTGACCCTGAGCCAGCTGCAGGGCTCTCCTGTGCTGGCAAGGACTGGCCTGTGCTGGGCAGTATAAGCAAGAGTGTGACCAGTGGGTTTTGCCTTTAG
Source organism: Leptocoma aspasia (assembly GCA_013399835.1). NCBI lineage: Eukaryota > Metazoa > Chordata > Aves > Passeriformes > Nectariniidae > Leptocoma > Leptocoma aspasia. The sequence continues at coordinate 220,658 of VXAX01003784.1, forward strand.
TCATGCTTGTGAGGCCACATCCAAAAATGGTGCCTTGTTTTGCATCTCTCCTGACAGGCAATAAGGGGCTGTCCTGCGGTGTGTGGAGAGAAGCAGAGTGAGGTGGCTTTGCTTGACCTGGAAGGGGGAATGCTAAAGAGGGACCCTGGTGATGGTCTGTAGTGGAGCCTTGCAGGAAAGGAAAGGTGCAGCTGGGCTCCTCTTTTTTTCCCTGGATGAGCATGGGGGTGTGGAGAAGAGCTTCCATGATTGACTTGAGCTGGTGAGGCCTGTGCTGGCTGGAAGGGGCAGTCCCTGTCACTGTGTGACCTTCAGGAGGAACCGCTGGTGTTGCTGCTGTCTTGCTTGTCACCGGTTCTCATGCAGGGCTGTCCCCTGACCTTGAGGTCAGGTGAGTGGCGGTGCTGGCGCAGGGCTGTACCTTCTGGCATTAGCACGGGCTTGGGTATTCCTAAACTAACTGTGAAGCTACATCCTTCCTCTTGCTCTGACATGGTAGTGCAGCTGCTTGATATGCGAGTTCAGCCCAGCCGGCTGTGCCTAACTTCGGCAGAGCAATCCTGGCCACTTACATAAGCGTCTTAAAAAACTGAAACTAGTCACTCTGGGCTGCTTCTGTTGCTGAAGCGATGCAAGCGCATCTAAGATGAGATGCGTGTGACTATTTTAGATCATGTCCTAGGTGGCTAAATTTAATATTTTGATATGTATGTTTTAATTTATCCATTGCCTGTTTACCAAAAGCGCCCCAAGTGCCTACCTTAGAGGTAGGTGTTCCCATTTGGTCAGGTGAATCTTGCATATGATGGAAGGAATGTTAAGTTTTAACCCACGAAACGCACACAGGCTTCAGAACTTGAGACAGACCTTTCAGGTGGTGTAAACAGGTGATGGGGAAGAGCACAATTTCAACAGTGACTTTTAAAAAAGCTCTTGCATCTGCTGCGTGCTGTCTATTACCAATTATTGAAGTACTAAATCACGGGGAGTGATTAATGCTAGAATCAGTAGTTGTTCAGCTGTGTACTAAATGGAAGGGTTTCAGGTTAAAAACTTGAGATAACAACAAGCCTCTGTAGATCCTTAAAGGCAGCTGTAGTAATTCTAAAGTATTAAATTCTGTGGAATTTGCTGTAGAAACTTCACGAAGAGGAAGGATGCTCATGTTTCAAGGGGCTTTTCAGCCCTTTCCCCCACACCCTACTTACTTTATATAAATGGATCATGTGTCTTAACTTGCTGATTAGAACCTTAATGTCAGCCTCTCAAATGTGAAGTGTGTTACAAACACAGATAGTTGGGAGCTTAGCAAGGCTCTAGTTGCCGGATGAATTAGAATTTGTGGTGTATTTCTTGCGAGTATGGTTTCCTATTCGCTTCACTCAAGCAGGTTCAGTGTAGTTCTGTGCAGTGTTTTGAGTTGGCACTGGCATTGGATTATCTGTGTGGTGAGTCTGATTAGATAACCATTCTGCCTGAAAAAAAGGCATTTTTGCTATCTGTATAAGATTTTTGTCTACCTGCAGGAACTTCACTGTTGTCACAAGAGACTGCAATAGCTTGAGGAAGTAAGGGATGATCAGAGTGGTTGGTATGCATCCTGATACTTGATCATCACCATATTTATGATGGAAGAAGTATGGCTTTCTTTGCTGTGGTTGCTCTGCACAGGACGCATTGAGCAGCCTAGCTGGAGTCCTGGGAACCACCCAGGCACAGCACACCAATGGAGAACACTGCAGGAGCTCTGAGTTTCAACAGGAAAACTCTGAGGTGGCTTCCTTGCATGATAGCGGTAAAACTTTTTAGTCAGCTATAAAATATCATGTAAGCTATGTAAGACGGGAACCAGTTCAGCCCACTCTGACTTACTAATTTTGTGAATTTGCCATGTGAAAATGAAGCTGAGAAGTGAACACCACTTTCTTGTAGATGGGGAGAAGAAACAGCCATCTAATTTGCTGAAGGGTGGTTTTCCTATTTTTAAAACCTGAGACAAGTGAAGGCTAAATTATGTAGCTACAAGCACATTCTTCTCTGGTAGGTAGTAATCAAAATCTAATGATTAAAGCTGTCAAAGCTTTTTAAAGTTCATGCAAAGTTTAAGATGATGGAAATTTATCTTTTCTTTGGGAGGAGGAGTGTTTTGCTGCTTTTCTAGAGGAAACTTTGAGACAATTGCAGTTATCACACTTTTATGAGTTTCTCATATACAGACTTCTAAATAGTGAAACTTAAAAATAACCACCCAAAAATTATTTGACAAATGCTTAATATTGAAAAGAATTTTTATGAGCTTAGCCTTGTACCAACAAGTTAAGAAATGTGGACTTGATTTAAGAAAAAAAAATCCAGTCGATTTTGTAGACTAAAAAATGTGGGTGTCTGCTTGTGGAGTTTTTGCCAGGAAGGTATGTTGTCTCATGTTGGCCTAGAGCTTTGGGTTCACCTCCATTAGGTGGCAACAAACAGAAGCTATCAATCTGTCTGCTCAAAGCCTATTTCTCTTTCCAAAACTGTTTCCACAGCCGCCACTGTGTCAACACCGTTCAGTCATAATTGTCAACTCCAAAGCAGGCTGATCAATGGAAATGCTAAATAAAGCATCAGAGCTCTTGCCTCAGAGGCTGTGTAAAACCAGATTAGCCAGGACATGTGTGCCTCTGTGAATATCAGCAGAAGGGTTCACTGTTACCTTCTAGTCCAACACTGCTACGTGCCTTCCTGGCTCCTTTGCTTGAGGTTGTCTTGAACTCTTGAGTTTTTCAGCTTGTCTTCCAAGTGAAGTTGTTTTCTAAGAAATGGACAACCAAAAGGGTTTAGTTTTCAGAAACTTGAGAAACAGTGGAATCCATAGGAATAAAAACTTGAATTGCAGCTATATGATGGTTTTGATTGTTTTTTTGTTGAGTTTTTTGGTTGGGTTTTTTTTTTCTCGTTTCTTTATGCATTTGAAGCATCAGACCTTATGCTACTTGTTAGAGTTGCTCCTGCCATTCATCAGGTATGAGACTTTTTTGATGTGGCTGGTCAGAAACAAAACACCAGCTCTACTGCCCATTGACATACATGTCTATGAAAGACTGAGGAAGTTCTTGGCATGCTTTAAACTAAGTGCATTAGATTTGCAGGCACAGCTCTTTTATGCTTTCTTGCAAGGTATCTTTTTCACAGCTGATAAGTAAAATGATGTCTGTACTCCCTCTGCTGGCTCTGCAAAAGTAGCTTTCATGAGCTTAAACAGCTGAGTAGCACCTCTTACAAATATGCCTGTGTGTAATTCTGAGTTAAGAACAGTTTAATGAATAGAAGAGGGATTTTCCTGAAAAATGGGTCAACAAATAGTTGCTGAAAGCTAATCAGGTGTCTCAGATGCTATCTCCTGCTATAATGGTAAACACCGGTGTTGTATATACCTTTGTAATTGTAGTCTGATCTGTTTTTGTGTATCAACAATTGGATGGGGCTATCCATTAAAATACTTGTACATCTAGTTATATATCTAAGCTACACTTTTATAGGTATGGGGTTCTATGTGTACATGAAGAGCTATGATTAGAAGCCTCACATGGGGAAAGAAAACTTACCTACTTCCATAAATTAGAGTGCCATATACCTTTATTTGCTTATTCTGAGAGACTACTTGTTTCTTTCCATGTGAAGAGATATTCAATATAAAAATTCTCAGCCAGACTGGAAGAAGTTTGGGCTTGAACAAAGTCTTGGTATATATAAGTGTTACGTGCATAATCAAAACAATTGCACTTGGAAGTCAATAGACATTGTTACATGCCAATGTAGTTCATTCTGTTACCTTGTTTTCTGATATTATTATTCTATTATACTACTGCTCTGGTTATTTTTAGTTTATGGAATTCAGTGACAGTTTAACAGTTTCAGAGAACCAAAAGGGTAACCCACCCTAATATACTGGTCAGTAACCAGATCAGTGGAATAATAAACCAAACTGCCTTTCTACTATTTGCCAGTTCAAAATATCTCTGAACAAGAACCTTTGAGCCTTGTGACGTGGAGTCTGGCTCTTGGTTGTGAAGTATAAGGAGATTTTCTGGATTTTTGACCCTGCAAGATGCATTTCCAGTCTTTTGTCCAGACATTTTACTTGTGTAATTCATAACTGTCAAATATTCCAGAACAGTAAAACTACTCAATTAAGAATTCAGTGCAGCCACTGTAGTTCCTCTTGTTGAATTTCTCTCTGGGTGTACCTGTGGCTGTCTGCAGATGTCTTCAGGCATTGCTGTATTGAGAAGGGACTATTTGGCTGCAAAAAACCAGACAGTTGCCCAGGCCTTCACAAAGAGGTTAGAACAAGTCATTTTCTCACAGCAAGTGCGTTCCCTGTGCCAAATACGCTCTTCTTCCCCCTGCTATGGTGGATTAAGTTCTTGAAGTTTATCCCCGTGGCTTGGCTTATGATCAGAATTCAGAGTTTTACTGCCATGCTTAACATTTTTTTTTAATGTCCAAAGTTCTATTTTAATCATCATGTAAATTGACAAGTAAACCAAAAATTGTGGACCTCCATAACATAGGCCATTAAATTTGTCTTGGCAATGTCTGCCTTCAACCCTGGTCTTGTCAAACAAGAACAATGGAAGATTCTCCATGCACAGGAAAATGCATCAATTTTTTAGGAACATCTAATAGTACGTTTCAGAAATCTCCAAATTAAGGAGTTTGAGAATCCTGATCTTAAAATATCTTAAAATAATAAAATAGCTTGGTTTAGGCTTCCTGTGGGCAATTTTGCCATGATGGAATTGTTTAAATACTTGAAAATATTTGCTCTGTGAAAAATACTTTGTGACAGGTGATGGCTTATTTTAATAATAATTGCTCAACAACAAGGTAAAGTTTTTGTAACTACCTACCTTTTCAGTTTTAAGGAAGAAAGCTGTCTTGAAAGCTGTTTAGCTTAATTATGTGCCTGAAGCATCACATGTCAAACTAGATTGTGACTTTGACAGACAGCTGTGTAACTGCCTAAAATTGTTTGTTTTACACTTAGTTTGATTCTGGATTCTGACTGAATACTCTTTGATCATATTGCTGACTTCTTTTATTAGATAACTGTTCAAATACCAACAAAATTACATATTTGACCACCAACCCAGCACCTCCCTCCCCGCCCCCCACAAAAAAAACCAAACAAACCAACCTCTACCCTAATTTCATGCTGTATTGGCTAGAGCAGAAGATTTCAAAGGCAATGGATACATGTGCAAAATCTGACCCCTGTAGCAGGGGAATGACACACGAAGTACAACTTACTATTAGTAACCTAGAACAAGCTACTAGGTACTGGTATCAAGTCTGAGTGCAACATGCAAAACTACATATAAACGTTCAGTATAGTGCATGGTTTTTGTGTGAAGGTGAACTGGGAACATTTTTTATAAGCTATGCTGCTATGTCTGAATAAACATGAAGAAGATTTAGGAGTAATTTTTTGTCTCTCTTAAAGCATCCCTTTCTTTGAGAAAAGGAGGAAATGGAAAACAAATTTTGTAAAATAATGGAAGTAAAATCAAACTAAGAAGTTAATCGGTTAGAGACCATGGTAGAACTGGGTTGTCAGTCTGCTTGTCATGGTGTACAGATTTGAATTCATGTGTCACTTAAATGACCCAAATTCATAATAACTTTGAGATGAGGTGTATGGTTAGTTTTCACTGTGTAGGACTTTTCATTAAGTTTCACTTTATCTTCCTTACCAGTGTTTTCCTTACCTCAGGTCTGAAAGTGTGAACAACAAGTCTGCTACTTGCTACTAGCACTTGCATCAGTTTTTTCTAAGTCTTATCTACATCAGGTAGGATTTTTTTCTTTTGAAAGACTACTAAAATAATGCTTAATTATAGAGGCTTTCAAATGGCTTCTTTCTATATTTCCCTTGACAAACGAATTAAAATAAATCATCATTAATGGGACTGAAAAGCAGGTTTTTGGAGAACAGTCCTAGCACAGCTGCTTCCTAGTAGTCTGCTTTCTCTTCTTCATATTCTACGTGTCCTTCAAGCTTAAGGGTCTATTAAAAGTGCTGAGAAACTAGCTGATGGCATCCTTTGAGGAAAACAGGGATACAGGAGTTTGCTCAGGAAAGTGGAGCAATAGGACAAGAGAAGGAATCTCCCAAAATTACCTTACAAAAAAATGAGTCCCTGTGTGAGTTTGGGTAATTTGTGCTATATTTTGCTTCATGGTGATTCTCCATTTTTTGTTTGTTTCATGATACTTGATCTTCTCAGTCACTTCCCTCCCCTGGGGAAACAGGCATTTCACAGAGTATTACTAGCCTCAGGCTAGAGGAAGCTCTTGTCTTCTTTACTCTGCTTTACCTGCATGCTGCATAAGAGACATGTGTGAGTTGCAGGGTTTAGATTAAAAATATAGTTGGCTTCTGACTTGACAGGGCTTGGTCTGTGAGCCCCTACTCAGCTGTATAGTGAAAGAATCTCATGCTGAGCCGAAGTGTGATGTAGTCAGACGTGCAACGGCACTGGTCCTTTGAGGAAGTCTGTTGGAAGCCATGAGCTGAACATACAAATCTTGGTTATTTAAAGACTTTGTGCCATCAGCAGTGATAACATGCACAAATTCAGCAGGATGCTTGAAGTGTATCACTTGATTCGAAAAGCTGATACTACCTTTCCCAATTCCCTTTCTTCAGAGATACTCTATGCTTTAGGTATCACTAGAAATGAAACAATTGCTGAAGTTGCACACTGTTACAATGTGCCACTGGAAAACAAGCACTTCTGGGAAGTAGCTTTGTGTAGAAGGAACAAAATATGTCTGACTTTGTTGAGTCAGCATGATGACCTGTAGTCTTCATGGGTGGGTAGGCTCTTGGCTCTGAGGGTCAGCTGTAGCTAACTATGAGTATTTAACTGCCCTAAATGCATTAGGCTCTCAATCCAGATACCATCTTTTGGAAGGACAAATATTAAGCTTGTTAAATTAGGAATTGTTACTGAGGATTCAGAGCTACCTTATCAGAAGACTGACACCTCACTGTGTATGCCAAAGGTAGTTATGCTCCAGGCATCTGAGTGCCTGCTGGTTTACCACTTTAGTTCTGCTAGCCTTGTGCTTTGATAGGGCAGGGGAGCGAAGGGAATCTAGTAGCTGATCCTCAGCACAGAGTAGGTTCAGCTGATTGAGATGAAGTTCTTCAAGCCATGGCCTTTCCCTACCTAGGAGAGTTGTGCCAGAGCTAAATTAGACACCTAGCTTGCCTCATAATTTGAATGATTGCTGGTTAGACTGGAAGCAGAGCTGTCTGCAAAGTACATTAGGATCCACTGGTGCTAGTGAAGACCTGAGGCCTTTGGTTTATGGGAAACTGGAGAAGGGATTTCCTTTATTGTGTGGCATAGGACTTATAAATATTATCATGGAGCATGGTTTCATTTGCATTTTTCCTGAGTTGCTTTCCTTTTTCTAATTAATTAATCAAGCACTGATGTTGTTGTAATTTCAGAAACCGAAAAAGTTATGCACAATAAAGTTCTTCACAACTGAAGACTTCAGAAATGTAGCTGTGATTATTAATTGCACATAGCCAGTTTGTATTGCCATTTTATATAGCCTACCAAAACTGAGAAATTAATTAAATTTACTAAATCTGCTTGAGCCATTGTCTGACAATCATGTGAATCTGCTGTTCAGTCCAAATAAACAGTGTCTGCCCTTCACTGAAAAGTGATGTACCATGCTATTTGTTTACTGCCAAGTCACTTGACTTGTGTCCTGGGTTTGCTCAACCCACTACAACTTGAAATAACAGAGAGAAGAGGAACCTTTCCTTGAAGGGGGGTTTAATGTTATCTTAAAGGTGGCAGCCATATAGTTCCATGATAAAGATGCATCTAGCATCTTTACACACATTGCTGAATGTGTGTCTTGTCCCTTAAGCTGGCATATCCACATTGCTTGTATGACTTCTACAAATAAATGAGCCCTGCCTGGTGTGTTGTGGAAAAACTTGTTCAGACAGTAGAAATGCTGCTATTTAAATTTTTCCACTGAGGTGGAAACCTTTCTGCACCACATAGCTACAAGTAGCCCACTCACAGATGTAGAACCATGAAATGCGTGGCTACCATCACAGCTAGTGGGAGGGTGTTGGCTTGGGAACATGGCATGGTGCTTTCTTGCTCCTTGGATCCTGGAGGGGGGCAGATTTCGTGGCTAGGAAAGAAATTATTTGTTTTTAAAGATCATAGAAGTACATGGAGAAAGCAAGACCAGTGGGAAAAAAAAAAAGCATTAGTAAAGGAAGAAGTGCCAAAACCGTTTGGAGTGCTGTATATCCCGTGAGAGATTCCCTTAGAGCAGGACCCAAAATGCCTTCTCTCAGTGGCTGAGGTGTTGTAAAGAATAGTAGAGAAGCACAGAAGAAGTGTGTGTTCCAGGCCCAAGGTTGCCTGTGTGACTGTTGCAGCAGCAGAGCTCCCATACTCTATTACTTCATTAATGCAGTTGGCAGAGTTGATGGCTTTTCCCAATGCAAAAGGATAAGGGTGGCAGGTGTAAGTTGCAGTGTTGTTAGTGTCAAATAATGAGAGCTGCTTCAGGACCTCTGTGAGTGGGAGTGTTACACCATGTCACTGTAGCACAGCCATACCTTTGGTCACCTGAGGATGTGACAGACTTGCTGCTTTGTTAGATTACAAAGTGCTGTGGTGGGAATCTCAGCTTTGTGCATTCTGTCTTGTTAAAACTGCTTATATATTCCCTATGTTAAAGAAACAAAGTCCTGAGAGAAGTATTTATTATCTTATATTAAATGGTGGACATGGGATTGTCATGTGTGTACTGTTCACAGAGCAGTTAATTTACCATCATTCTACAGACAGGTGCCAATAGCTATATTGTAGTAATGCTTCAGTGTGTGGAAAACAATCCTGGAGCAGCAACCAACCCTGTATAAATGAGAAAGTTTGGAGTAGCTAGAAGCGTGTGACAGTGCAGGGAGCATGACAACCTAGCCTTTAAATGGGTGTCAGACTTCAGAGAGATGGAAAAGTATTTCCATGAGGAAAGATGAGTTTTGAAACTGGAGATGTCCCTGAAGGATAAAGCAATATGTAGCCTCACTAAATCATAAAATATGTCAGATAATACCATGAGGTGAAACCTACTGAACATGCTTCTTATACTCTACCAGAAAGAGGAGGCCCAGTAGAATGGATTAGTGAGCTAAGCTCTCAAAACTTATCAAAAGAGTTAAAGGGATGACCAGTATAATCATAATAAAGAATTTTGCAAGAGATCTCACACTTGTGTTTCTGCAAAGCTGTACACTGGATTCTCAAATTTAAATATTGAGGTAAAAACAAACCTTACCAAATAAAAGAAAACACAAACCAAAAGGACCCCTGAACCTCTTGCCAGAACCAGCAGGAGCAGCAAAGTTGTGAAGTATTTCTCAAAGTGCTGCTCAAGTGTGGACTAGTTATGATATTTGAATTAATAAACCCTCTGTCTCCTTAGGAAGAGAATACGGCAAACATAATTGCGGTTTTTGAAAGGGATTTTCTCAGAATGACTCTTTTAGCCAGTTTATTTGGTGTATTTCTGGCAGGCAGGAATTAATGGCAATCAAGGGGAAGCTAGCATAGCTTTCAAAATATAGGTTTCTGAAGAAGTAAGGCTCTTTGAGGGTTTGAGGATAAGGGTATACTGTGGTCTGGTATTTCCAAAAGGCTTGTGAAAAATCTGAAGATGAAAGTTCTCAAACTGGCTTGTTACAGGCCAGGAGGGAAGCTTCTAAATCTTTGGCCACAAGAGAACAAAACATATATCCAATTTAGCATCGTAGTGTGGGCTCATTGGGATGGGTGACCAGACCTGAGGTTTTTGTTTTATTTTTCTTACATTCCAGACCCTTGCTTGGTTGGAATTTTGAGGATCATAAATGGATCCTTTAGCACATTAATATCACAATTTGTATATTACCTGTTTACAGTTCAATGAACATATAGACTATTTTGTGGTACTGTTTATTCATAGCAGTAAGCTAGTCCAAAGTAGCAAGAAAAGCCTTAAAACTTTACCTAAGTTAATTTTATTGCTCTAATAAAAAGGAATTGGTTATATACAGAGTGTCTTTATGGAAGTAATTTGGCTTAATCTCATAGGCATAAATATTTCTTAGCAGTTTTAAGACTAATTTTAAATTTCTTTTGAAGTTTTCTGGATACAAGAAAAATCAGGTAAGAATGGACTTTTGCCTGAAGGCTTATAAATCTAAAGAGCTTTTTGCATCTCTTTGGAAGCCAAAACCTACTGGTCTGCATAAGTGGATATTAGCATAAAATAATACCTTCTGAAAGAAAAAAATGGCAAGTGTTCAAATCAGGATGAAATTATAAATATAAGTTCTGCGAAAAAAAAGGTGAAAAGATTTCTCAAGACAAGTCATATACCTGTAGGAATAACTGATGAAGTCAGCTGCTGGTTTGCTGATATTGTCAGAACTGAGCAGCTTGATGCATTGCACTGAGCTTTAAATGCAACAAGTAACTGAAATACAGGAATCCAACTCCATCTCTGTTGGATGAAATTTGTTACCATCTCACTTTACCTTTACTTGAAACTTAGTTGCATATAGTGATGTCATATGCCTCATTTAACACACACCTGTCAGGGTTTGTGACCGGAACACATTTTGCACTTTGGGAATGCCAGTAAACTCTGTTGTAGTTTTATGATGCATAATTTTAGTGAGTTGGTTGCCATGTACCACCCTTTTTTTGAAAAAGTTCAGCTTTGTCTTGTTATTTTTGTCAATACGGTTTTGACAAATGTTGATGAGAAAAGTGTGGTAAGTTGTTCATGAACCTAGTAATGTGAATATTTGTTAATGGATGACTTTACTACATTTTTTTTTAAAAAGCACCTTTAGGTTTATATATTTAGCTATTAATATGACAGATCTGTTAAAAGAACTTGGTTTACAGCATAACTATCCTAAACTGTGCAGGATTAAGAGACTTAAAATACTCAGTCATCTTGTTTAGAACTCAGTGAATCTGAAGGAAAGGAAAATATTGATGGGCTTTGGGCAAACATTTTTTTTCTTGCATTTTAAACACTAGCAGGTTTGCCTTCAGCTATCAGCTACCTTAATCCAAATTTTGGCAGCTTCACGCACCTCAAGTTAGATGAGGAAGCTGACACACACAGTAAATGCATTTTAGGTACTTGAACACACTCCAAATGACTCTGGATGGGACAGAGTCCCGTCTAGAGGTTAAAACTTTTTTTTTTCACTAGGATTATAGTCTTAAACTGGAGTAACCTTATATTGCAAACAGTCCTCTTGAATGTGGCCTTTAGTTTATAGTGTCATCATGGAGCAGAAAGTAGATGAGCCTAGGAAAAAGAAGTACAGAGAAGCTTCAGGGCCTGTGGGTGGAGAAGCGAGAAGCTGCCTGAGTGTTGATCAGAGCTGTGGACTGCAGAAAAGTGTTTTAAGTGGTTAAAAACTTGATGCTTTTGCATGGTTTTGTCTTAAATGTTTGTCATCTTGTGGGCAAGTTTGATATGAAATAGGTGACTGTGAAAGCCTAGTATTTCAAACACATGAAACACTTGTTGCTTTCTTTAATGATGATCACAGTGGTTTTGTCCTCCGGGATTTTCCAGTATGTCTCAAATTCTGATGTTCCTTGGAAGTGGTCATAGGTTTTTCTGAAGCCCTTCTTGTTGTATCTGTCTGACTATTTTTGGATCAGTAATATCTATTTGGTTACCTCAGAAAGCTAATGATGAGTTTAAACTCTTTATAAAATAGTTTCCTACTCGGACTATTCTATACAGCACTTTCTGATCTTGTTTCTTAATCCAGGTGTCACTTCAGCTGGAGCTGAGTTGTTTGGTGAGTGGGGAGAGGCCATGGCTTGGTCGAGGCAGGGTGACACAGGCCTGTGCAGGTGGCTGGTGGCATAACAAAATGTCTGCTTGCTTGCTGGGCTCCTGGCAAAGGCTGTGGACCAAGCTGCTTTGTAAGATAAGCTTATGTCCTTCATGCCATAGCTCACCTTCACGACTTGTACAATTTTTCCTTGCTGCTACCAAAATAGGAGGAAAATGATGCAGAACCTGTGTGTGAACACTGCTAATTTGTACTACTACCAAACCTACTTCAGACTACTGAAGTCCTAATTTGTTTCTTATAATTTCAATAAGAAGTAAATTTGGGGTCTTAAAGGAAGGAAACCAACAATGGATGAAATTGTTTCTACAAGTGTCAATCACAGTAGGCAGCAGAAATCCCTTAGATTAAGTGCCATAAATCACACAATCACAGAATAATTTGGGTTGGAAAGGACCTTTAAATGTCGTCTTGTCTAACCTCCCTGCAATAAGCAGGGACAATAGCAGTGTTTAGATCCAATGCAGAATCTAGGCCAGTTTTTATTTCAGATAGGTAAGTACATCTGCTTCCCAGGAGATTAGGCTTCAGAATTAAATCAGATTTCTCTTTGAAAACTAAGCAAAAGTCGTGACCTTTGATGAATTTACCATTTATAGCACATAAGCAGTAATAAGTGAAACTTGTCATTGCAACACTGTTGGGTATATTTAAGACTGAAGATGATATGCTAGAAACTTTGTGCCCTTTGCCTCTTAGTTCTTCAGTCTATTTGTACCTGTCGCTTCATAAACCAGGCTGTCTGAGATGTTTGCTCTAAAACAATAGCATGGCACTGAAATTATTTAACTCCTATTTGTTCAGTTAGGCACATCTTAACTTACAGAATAGTGACTTGTAAATGCATACTGTTCTGTACTAATGTTTTGCTTCATTAGGTTCATTCATATTCCTTGTGAAACAGCTGGTGAGTTTCTGTAGCCTGTCAAGTAGGTGGGAGGATCTGTCTCTTACAGTAAGAAGTTTGACCCTTCAGAGCACAAGACCTCAGTCAATTTCAGTGTGATTTCCAGGTTACTTTCTCAGTTACAGTTAGTTTTCATTGTAGTAATATTCCATTGTAATAATATTGCAGACACCTTCCCTTCTTTCTTCCCCCAGCTCCTGCAATGTTATGTGATGGCTTAAAGCCGTGGATCACACCCAGACTGAAGTATGCAAAAGCATATTATATTTTTTTCCATGTCTTTGAAGCTGTAGACAGGTTAAAAGGCCTATGGGGACAGTTTTTATCACAACAGCTTCTTGGTATGCAGATCTGTCTGGTATTCATTGAACTAATTAGATTAAACAAAGGCTTTCCTGAGATAATCACTTTGCAAGCCCTTTCCTATATTATGGGGCCCAGTTTTAGTGTGTTGCTGAAGGTCAAATGCTACCAGCTAATGCTCAATATCTGAATGCATACTGTTCAAGCAGATGTATAAATTAAATTGAATGAGACACAAAATTTATAATTGCTGAGGCTTTGACTCTTGAGGTACGAGTGCGCTTAAGTGTTTTAATATTAAGAAAATTGTGTTTCCTTATAGGTTAGTAAAGCAAGGATTAAATGTAAAGGTAATCACAGGAAAAGCTTGGATAGGGGTCTAAAGTATGCTATGTCCTGTTTGTCTGGGCAATAGTAATTGTGCCACCATAGGAACACTTCAAAAAACATGTTGCAGCTTCTATTTTGGTTAGTGCAGAATGTTCTGGTAGCAGTAAATATACAAGTAATCTATAGTCTCTTCATGCTTTAATTATCATCTCTACATGTAGACTTCTGTTTAGAGCTTTTCCTTTCTCCAGTCCAACTACAGAAGCATACGATATTGTTGAACTTCCAACACTGGCAAAGTTGTCTAAACTTTGTTTAATGGGCTATGGGTTTGAATTAGTGTCTTTGTCTGGTAACAAAACACAGTCCCTTACCAATAAATAGTAATTTGATTTGGGTAAGGAAGTTATTCCTCATAAGCAGCTACAATGATATGATGTGTCAGTGAAGTTACTACAGCCAAAGAGCAGCAAGGTCTTCTCAGAGGGATTTACTTAAGTATCTGAATCCTACCAATGAGAGTATGTGCTGCTACTGAAATGTGCCTCTGCAGTTCAAGTTTTTAAGTCACTTGAGTGTGATGGAGAATAGCTTTTAAAGTTATTCCTAGTCGCAGTGATATAAAGGGATAAACGAAGTGTTAGTGATAAAGGATTATCCAAAAGTTGATGTGCGAAAGATAGACATATTAATCATTTTGTATGCAGCTTGTTTAAGCTGGATGCTACATAAAACTTCAATTGAATTAAACTTTAAATAGGCTGGAATGTCAGCTGTGGTGTATAAATTAATTTTAGCTTGATAACTGTTTTTTGAATTTAAAATTTAAGATATTAACAGATTTGAAGCTTGAGGTGAGTTGCTTTAAACTATAGTGCTTCAGAGCTCATGCTATTCAGTTATTTCAAAAGACTGATGTAATAATTGAAAACAAACACTGGTCAAAACAAAAGAAATATTTCATTAGTTGAGAAGATAAATACTATTAAGTGATCTTTGTAGCTATAAAATGCACTTTCTTTTATGCTACTAAATTTCAGTCTTAATAGTTTCATTATGCATTGCCACTAATGTTACAAAAGTGGACTCTTGGAACTTGCTGTGACAGGAATTCATTGAATGTTGCGAGATTTTACATCAAAACTGCACTGAGGATTTCTTAAAGAAAATTTCTTTGCTGATTCCTACAGAAAAATCTGTGTTTAATTAAGTCCATCCTGTACCTGTATGACAAGAAGCTGTTGTGCTCTCTGTTGAAATGTCTGATAAAAATGGACTACTGAAGCAGATCCTGGTCTGATTTTGTGTAAAAATTTATAGTGTTTAATCAATTTTTTATGATCTGGAACAACATTGCACTTGCCCAGTATTCAGAATTGGAAGTCTTCACAATAGTTTGTATCACTACTAGAGCTGATCTGTAGAACTGCACTGTTTTTGTAGTTAATGCATGCTTATTGAATTTGCCTGTGAACCTAACATTGGTATGTGAGGATGGCATTTAGAGCATATGAGGACCCCATTCAGTATAAACTTATTAGTGAATAATCTGGATTATTATTTATTATAATCTGTAAAAAATGATATAGATTCATAGAGAGGCTAAAACTGGAGTGCAAAGCACAGCGAGATATGACTAAGCAGAGTTACTGCTTTTAAATTTAGTTGCATATGAAAGCAAGTTTTGCCCACACTATGCATATATATGGAGAGAGAAAGTCTTGAAACTTTTTGATGACAAGTGAACAGTGACTAGAGCTGTAGATTTCCTGTCCTTGTCTTTTGGATTTGGGTGTATTTGGGCATCAAGTACAGGGCTCCTGCTTGAGGCTTGAACAGAGCTTTTCTTAATTAAAATTGAATCTAGTTTGATGTAATTGGTTGTGGGGCCTTCTGCTTGGTCTATTTTTGCCTAATTAGCAGCTGCAGCATCTTCTCCATAGCTATACAAACTCATTTGCCTGATCTGCTTCTTGTTATGCTGTCATAGCTTATGATCAGATGCCAGCTGATAAATCCTCCTAGGCTACCAGCTGGACAACGACATCCAGCTTTTTAGATAACATTAGATAACAATGTCATGTCTTTAAAGAAAACTCTTTCATACATGGTTTGCATGAAATTCTTCACTTGCAGGATACTCTAACAGAACTCATTAGAGTCTTAATCCAAACTACATCCTAGCATGCAGGCTAACACCATCATCACAGACTCTTCAACTGTTGCAACATTTTCTTGCAAGTAACGGAGAAAACAATGGAGATTTAAAGTTAATTTTTAAATTAAGAACTTTTTTATGTTATGGAATGTTGGAGGTCTTATGCATGTGAATAGTGATTGCTTTATGCTTTTTGTCACTCTCTGGAAAACAGCCATGGACAGTGGTTTTCTCAGAATCTCCCATGACAGGAAGAGAAGAGCAGTTGCAGTTGTAGAAGTAGTTCTGCTGTCGCAGTCGAGTTGGAGAGCGAGACAGAAACTCACCAGCCAACTGTGACAATATGAAGAGAGAAGTTTGTTTTGAACACAGACTTTTATAACACTGATAGTTGCCATTAGCTGATTGGTTTTATGGTAATTTATCTGACTCCATTGGTGGCTTCAGCTAACATAATTCCAAGGACACTGTCTCTAAACTTAGCTATTGTTTACATTTCTTCTTCAGAGACTCACTTATTATCTCTAAAATTTCTCTCTGGCTGTGTGAATACAGCCACATTCTGCCAGAGATGGGCCTGTCACTTGTGGTCAGGTGACACCAGTTCAGGGGCTTACAGTGGCAGTGGTTGTTCTCAGTGTAAATGAAGTACTGTGGCATGGTGCTTGAAATGGTAGATTTAGTATAGCTGCAACTGATTATTTCCAGAGCAGAAATCTGAGTCTTTCCTGGAACCAAGACCTTAAATTTCTGGTAATTGGGTGCTTATACCTTTACTTCCAACACAGACTCAGCAGTTCAGTCAAACAGTCTTCTAACATGGCAGGGAAGTAGCTAGAAATCTTTTGTTTGCTGATGCTTTGCCTTCGTATTTTTGCCTTTGCTAGGCATATGACACCTGAGGGTCTTGTTGACCTGAAAGTGTCCAAGTTATTGTGCATCTGAGCCTGGCAGTCATGTTTTGTGAGGGAATATATTGTTACACATGGCTCATTGCACGCCATTATGCCAATAAAGCTGACTTACGTGACCAGACGTCGGGTTTTGGCACACAGCAAATCTTCACACAGGCATGAGGAGTTTGTGTGTGCACTGCACTGTTGGGTAGCTATGTGTGTACATATGATATCTTATGTATATGTACATAAGATATGTCATCTGAGCAGGGATTATGTATAGAATGCCTATGCAACTTCGGAGTCCTGTGACTAGATGATAATTTCTCAGCTAGAATCCACTGATCATCAGCTAGAAGAACAGCTCTCAGTCTCCTCATCCCTTCTGCAGAAAGGTGGTCTTGTGCAATTCTTCCCTCTGTTCAAAGAATTAAATGGAAATACTGTGCAAGGCTTGAGTTGTGATGAAGTGGGCTGGAGCAGGGCTAAAACAGTATGAATGTGAAAAATTTATTAAGAGCTAGGTCTGCCTGAAGATATAATCCTATTTAGAATACAAAAGTGCTTCATATGTGGGCAAGCTTAGTGCTGAAGTTGTTTTTCCTGAGGTTTGCAGAAATGAATTAATGGGAACACAAAAAAGCTTGCTCTTCCCAAACTCTGAGGTGAAGGCGTCATTGGAAAGTGGGGATTTTTAACTTGAGCATGCTCTTTTCCCGTGTGACATCACTTGTGGATGCTGGAAGCTCCATTTCCCTGGAAACAGATTTAATTTTAGATATTTTTAAAGGTTGCTGCTTGATGATGAACCATATGGACAGTTGAAGGAAAATGCCAGTGTTAAAGGCAACAAAAGTTGTTACAAAGTTAATGTTTTAAGGAAATCCAATAATGCAAGGTTGTTTTGGGATGGGGAACATCCATTTTCTTCCTTGTCACTCTTGCCCACAGAATGCAAACTAAAAATATTATAGGAAGTTAAAGAAATTTGTTCTGTAACCTTAGTACAAAGAGTAAGGATTGTCTTACAATGCATTTCAGTATAGCTGTTATGTAACTGAATGTGTATTTATTCTCTCCCTAGACTGTACATGCCTTTTGGCTTTGGGGAACAGAACGCACCATGGGACAACCTCAAAGATATCTCTCCAGACGGGCTCTCTTGCTTGGGTGATGTGTCTGCTCTCCTGACTGTCTTCATAGCCAAAGGATTTATTTTCCTTTTGGAAATATTTTAAGTTGAAATTTTGTTCCTTATTGGAAACTGTCTACGCTAAAGACTGCATGCATCATGGGTGACATGGCAAACAACTCGGTTGCATATAGCAGCGTAAAAAATGCTGTAAAAGAAGCTAATCATGGAGATTTTGGAGTTACTCTTGCAGAGCTCCGTTCTCTTATGGAACTTCGAGCTGCAGATGCACTGCAGAAAATACAGGAATGCTATGGTGATGTACATGGCATCTGTACAAAGTTGAAAACTTCACCAAATGAAGGTAAGTAAATTTTAACACTTATTGAGGAAACTCCATTTAGGAAAAGGCTTAGTCAGCAAACTGCCTTTTTTAGTAGAACAAAGTTTGTAAAAGCATTTTAGTTACCGTAACAAAATATTGCTTCTTGTTCCTTTAAGACAGAAGTATTCCATGGTAAAAGTAAGCAAGCGTTTTTTTCAGTTGGTCTAACTGCATGTGAGATGTTGTATTAATAAAGTCACACTTGGAACAAAGTTCATTGATGTAGACATCCACGTATGAAACAGCAATACAACACAGCAGTGTTCGAGTCACTGTGAAAGCATCAGTTTTCTGAATAGTTCATATGACCTATATTTCACAGTTCAGATCATGCTGTTGTAGAGCCCAGGATTTTAATAATCTACTGCAGGGCGTATTAATGCATCTATGTGGCTACCTA
The DNA here is from genome assembly GCA_013399835.1 of Leptocoma aspasia. Taxonomy (NCBI): domain Eukaryota; kingdom Metazoa; phylum Chordata; class Aves; order Passeriformes; family Nectariniidae; genus Leptocoma; species Leptocoma aspasia. The sequence goes on from VXAX01003784.1 coordinate 239,137, forward strand.
GTTATTGGATTTGCTAATGCAGGAATTTTTAAAACTGATTACATGTTTTCTGTTTGTGCTACATTGAATTCTTAATAGCAGGATCTAGTTTTTAAATCTGCAGTATTTCTGTAGATTTCATTTGAGCTATGCAAAATAACTGTCAATATAACTTGAAGCATTAACATGTACCCTTAGTGGAAGGTTTGCAAAGTGATTACACAATCTTGTTCACTAGAAATAAGCATGTCTTATGGAGCCTTTACCATATTGGACTTAGTGGCATTCTGTAAAGTGTGGCTACACTATGCTTTTGCTATCTAGAGTTATTACTACAAGATAGACTGTACAAATGGGAAGAAATAAGTAAATAAATTTATTAAGTCTCCTTCTTGAGAACCTTCCAGAGGTTCTCCTTGAGACCTGGCTTTTTCTTACTGTTTTCTTCCAATGTAAATGAAAACTATTAAGTGTATTTATGAAAGATGGAAGTCATACTGCATAAGGTACCGTAGTAGCTACATACTGTAGTACTTGCAGTAAACTGTACGTCAATAAAAATATGTAAAAACATTAACTGAAACTTATTGTGAAGTCCTGCTGTTGAGAGCAATTGAGAATTGCCAAAATCAAGATTTTGACAATTGTAGTGTCTCTGCATTTAAGGGCTCACATAGATTTTAACCACTGTGGTGTCATGTTGGTGGCAGTAAAGTACCTTCTGTCTTAATCCTGGAGAGTCATTCCTTTCTGCTCTTCAGAAATGCTATGGAGAGATTTGTCTTCTTGGACCAAGAACAGCCTACTAATGCTGTACAGTACCTCTGGGTGCATCTGCATTTAGCATGTTTTGGCTTGATGTGCTTTTGAAGCCAGATTTGCAGACTCCTGAAATTATCAGTATGCGAACTGTGTTCCTCTTACAAAACTGAAAGTAGCCAGCTGACATGGCTGAACTCAGTGAATGGGATTAGACCAATTTCAGGATGAAGAAGTTTAAAAAACATGAGGAGTACGAAGTGTTCCTTGGCAGTTGTAAAGTACAGTGCATGTGTGTGAAGCACTGTAGTGTATAAGCAGTGTACACATCTCAGGAGCAATAGGCTCTCGTTACCCTGTTGACCTGTTGCATAGTGTTGAAAGGCAGTTTCCTTTCTTAGTGAAAAGGGATATAGTATTCTACAATTGAGAACTGAACCAAGAGTTGAATTCTGTTGTACAGTGATCTGCTAAAGGTCCATTATTACTGCAAGCTAGGTGGACATACAATTTTAGTGCATAGCCACAATGCACTAAGCACGAAATACCTAGCATACTGCAGGATTCACTTTGTCTCCTAATGTAACAAACATGCAGGTTAACACATGGGGGTAATGAGTGTCAGTGTACTAAAACTCAAGGGTTGGATGCCCTTTCCTGCAGATTGATTGTGCTGTACTGAGGGCTATGTGATCAAGGCATTTCACTTTCAAAAGGATTTGACATTTAGATGTACACTGCAATAATAATAAAAGGGCACCATCCTTTTTTAAGTGTGAGAAAAGCTTATAAACACACCAAAGACTCAACAGTTGAACATGCTAACAGGCTCAGAAAAGGTTAATTGAGTTAGAACAGTGTCCAACAGAGGTGTCATTTTGACTTTAAATCACAACACAAAATTTTAGAGAATCAGCCTCTCTGTCAGGTAACCTGCTATAAACTTTCTGGAGATAGTACTGGAGAGCTCTTGTAAGGTAGAACTAGGTCGCTGCTTCTGTCAAATTCAAATATTAAGTATAGAAAGGGAGACAATATTAATGGAAAAAAGTCTAGGGAAGATCTTGCAGAAAATTGTTATGCATTATGCTAATACTGGCTCTCTAAAACCTTGTGTGTATACCTGCAAGGCCCTATGACACTTTTTCCTAATCAGATGCTTTCTTTATGGCATGACACTCTTACCACCATGTAATTACCAGAGGCTTCACAGGAAAGGTACAGGTAGTTCTGACATGGTACACGGTGGATGAGTTCAGCTTGTTCCATTTCTTGCTGTGAAGTTGTTGACAATGTAAGACGACGTCTGTTTTCAGGCAAAATTTGGATCAAACTTATCTGATTTGAAATGAGAAATGGGAACAATCCTTTACCAGTATTACTTAAAAAAAGGACACTGAGCAGATTTTACTGCTTACATGTATACAAATGTGCAAAATGAATGTTTGGTGTATCTATAGTAACGAAAGTCTGTCTTATATTCTGGACAGATATAGATATTTCAAATAAAATTTGCATATGAAGCATTAACTAGTCCTTTGGCCAATATATTTCAAACTTAACCCCAAATAACCTAAATTACTCTAGTTAAGACACATCATTAAGATTATAATGGCAGTAGTTTTGATCTCAGGACTGTAGATTATGAACTGTGAAATTTCCAGCTGTGTGGTAAATGTAGCAAGTTCAGTAATGGTGCATGGTGTATTATAGTGTGTACTAAAAATACAAATGTTTTTTGTCTTTGCTGGGCTTATTTACTGCTCTTCACTAAGTGGTTCTGATAGTAGCTTTACTTTATATAACCTCATTTGGAAACACTTTTCATTCTTCAAAGACCTTTGCTGTATACTTCTGATGTTCTGCAGTGGTACCCTGCAAAGGGAGGAAGAGAGTGATGTTGCTAACATTATGTAAATAAATTTTCAAACTCTGCCATGTTAAAAGAATAGAGAAGTAGTATCTTGCAAAATAGCAATATGGCCCAGCCTTTTGGAATGACCATGCTGTCCTGAGTTTCTGTATGTCCTATAACGTACAGCTTGATTTTGAAAATAGTCTTGCAGTGCTCTTTGAGTAGAGAGTGAAAGTAGTAAGCACCTTAAAGCTTGAACTGCAAGAAGTGTAAGATTATGGCTAATGAGTACAATTGCTCCTTTCTATTAAACCTTCAAAGACATGAAGTCAAGGTGAATCAAAGACTGCTAGAATAAATGTAATTTACCATATACACAGAGTATGTTTAATTAATTTCACTTTTGAAGAGATCTGCATATAGTTTGCTTTTCAGTTAAGTGATTCCATAGCAGTTGTTGGCATTTAAAATTGAGCTTTGCAGTTCAGTAGCCTTTTCAAAGTGTCTTGAAATATGTGATGATTCTAGGAAATGTCTGTTAGAGGTGTTAAATACCTGCCTTATTATGCAAGCCAGCTGCAGTGGCTAATGTTCTTATTTATTGCCTAGTATGTTTGCAATACCTTTGTCACTAAGCAGTTGGGTCAGCTACTAAAAAAATTTGCTACTAAGAAAATAGTTGTCTTTAAGCTGGTGCTGATCATAACCTTGGCGTCAATATGATTTAAGTATCCAGATCTTTGCTCTGAACATGCCTTGAAGTTTGGCAATTTTGGTTTGAAAAATGAGCTAGTAGCTTAATTCTGAATGGTGGGTTAGTCAGCTGGAAATTTTTAGAGGAGTAGCCAGGAGGTGTGCTCACAGAAGACCTTGAGTGCATGACCTTGCACTGAAAGAACTCGGTATTCCTTTATTTTTAAGGTCTTGACAAGCTCCTGAAACATGCTGTAGCCTTTCATGTAGGCCACTCACTCTCGTCTGCTGGTGTCCCTTAAGGATGGTACAAGAATTGAGACAGAGGAGGACTCAAATATGCCATACAAGAAAGAAGATAGATACAAAACTGAGGTGGCAGACCTGGCATAGTGCTAAACATGGGCTCTCTATGTGAGGGGAGATAGAAAGTGAAGCTTCAGAAGAGCAAATAACTACCACCACTGCAGGTGGAAGCAGCATCATAAAGTGGTTGCATCTTTCCACATGATGCCTGCAGGCCTTCAACAACTTCTAATAGCATTCTATATAATAATTATTATGGAATATAATAATTATAATAGGTGCACTTTTTATTATAATAAACATCTCATTATAAATGTTACGTTACTTTTAGGATCCTAGGATGTTGTCTCTGAATACAGAATCCCTACACTGGGAACCAGAGCTGCCTTCACGGGCTGTGGTCTTGCTAAAGCTTTATGGTGCTACTAAGTCTCAGTAGTAGTAACTCTACTAATGATCTTGTCTTGCAAACTTGTTTACTTTGAATGAAGGTATGTGTGTTATTATTACTCTGTTCCTATGTCATATTAAGTGACATATTAAGCAGGTAGACCATCAACTTTGTTTTGGCAAGGTGAGAATTGTAAAATATAGCTGGCTTTCTGTAGTGACTCTGATTTAAGGGTATTACTTCTGTAATTATGTTTGAGATGTGGCTTTTTTTGGTTTTGTTACTGAAATATGGAGTGGGACTTGATTCCATGAGTGGGAAACTTCAGTCACTTCTAATGTGAGGGTGAAATGTAAGTGTCACTAACTTTGTCTTATTGTTAAATAGGTTTAAGTGGAAATCCAGCAGATATAGAAAGGAGAGAAGCAGTTTTTGGGAAGAACTTTATACCTCCTAAAAAGCCAAAAACATTTCTTCAGTTAGTATGGGAAGCACTACAGGACGTTACATTAATTATATTAGAAATTGCAGCCGTAGTATCCTTGGGCCTTTCTTTTTACCAGCCTCCAGGAGGAAATGAATCATGTAAGTAAACTTCTTAAAAAGTAGGTATCTACTATTATTATACTACTGACTTTCCTGGTTCAACATGCCTATACTGTAAATCTGATGGGAGACAGTAAGTCAGTGGAAAAGCAGCTTATTGTTCCTTATTGAGAGCACATTACTAAAACTCTAGCTTGCCTTAAAAGGGCAACATGAGATTTCCTTGGTCATGATCTGGTATTATACTGACCAAAGGTAAGTTGCAAGCAGCAGGAACAAGGACTTGTTTGAAATCCAGTCTCTGTGCAAGTGGGGCTTTTTTAGCTTTGCCTCAAATTGTTAAGCAATTTATAATTTGCAGTCATGGGCTTTCTTTGGGGAGTCAGCAAGTCTTAAATTTTCCTTGATTTGTGATATGACACTGCTAACTTTATAATTAAAGAAATTAAGCTATTTGGAGAAAATAAAGGGATTGGGACTTCATTTAACTGAATTTTTGCAGTGATATCTGGTTTGTTAAGACAAATGTAAAGTGGGATATGTTGACAAAGTAGAATGTTGCTTACCAGTCTGGCATTCTTATGCCATCATTTAACAAAATAAGGACAGGTGACTTCCTCTATATCAACTTCTCTTGTGTTCAGATAAGCAGCATGGTTTAACTTCCTCCAGTTGCTCTAGTTTTCAGGTTCTTTAGCTTCTTTATGTGTTACCGTTATGGAAATAAAGGTGAAATTGGAAAGAAGACTAGCATGGAAAATGTTTAGCAACTATAAGTTTTTTGTTTGCCAAAACTTTTTCATTGTTGAAATATCTTTGTGAACTTTCTTAAATCTAAAACTGTTTTCTGCAGTATGTGGATCAGTAAATGTTGGTGAAGAAGAGGAGGAATCTGAAGCAGGTTGGATTGAAGGAGCAGCAATCCTCCTATCTGTAGTTTGTGTGGTATTAGTAACAGCTTTCAATGACTGGAGTAAAGAGAAACAATTTCGGGGATTGCAGAGCCGTATTGAACAAGAACAGAAATTCACAGTCATCAGAGGTGGCCAAGTCATCCAAATACCAGTAGCTGACATAATTGTTGGAGATATTGCACAAGTGAAATATGGTAAACATATTTTTAAAGTTGAACTTTCTTTTATTTTTAAAAAAGGAACTGCAGTCAACAAACCCAGTGATCTCTCGTAGGTGACCTTTTACCAGCCGATGGTGTACTCATTCAAGGAAATGACCTCAAAATTGATGAAAGCTCGCTGACTGGGGAATCTGATCATGTTAAGAAATCTCTGGACAGAGATCCTATGCTGCTGTCAGGTGTGTAGCATTTGACAATTTTTGAATAAAGTAGTTTGTTTCTGCGGTAACCTGGTTATTTAAAACTTTGTGGTTCAAACTAGCAAATTGGTTTATCTAGGTTGACTCCTAGAACTATCCCAAACCAGTCCAACAAGTACAAAACTTTGTTGGAGTGATCAGACCTATAAAACTAGCAAACATTTTGTGTAGTTGCTTATGGGTTTACTTTCCAGGTAGCTTTGGCAGCTAAAGCTTTAGGGGAGCACAGTGGTACATAGACACAGCTCAGAGTTTCATCAAAGTCAAGTTTAAAAGCTTATTTCCGCAAAGTACTTGTGTGCTCTGCCATATAACTGCTCACGTCTCAGTGGAAAACCTGATTCAATTTTTCAGGTACACATGTGATGGAAGGCTCTGGAAGAATGGTGGTTACTGCTGTAGGTGTGAACTCTCAGACTGGAATCATCTTTACCTTACTTGGGGCTGGAGGAGATGAAGAGGAGAAGGAGAAAGAAAAAGAAAAGAAGGAAAAGAAAAGTAGGCATATTAATCTTATATACCCTGGTGGGGAAGTGGGAGTAGGGATGGTAGTGAACTTTTGAATATTACTGGAGAAAAACATGTTACAGTCATCCAAAGCCAGAAAACTTTTTTAAAAACTCATACCTTATGTAGGTTTCACAGGAAAAACAGCTTGGGTCCAGTGACCTGAGAGTGCACCACTACTACTAACTCTTGTCACATGGAATTTAGTTAAACTTGAGCTCTCATTGATCAGTCAGAGTTTGGAAAGTTTGCAATTCCTAACCAGCCATACATACCACGTATAAACAGTTAAGCTCTCATCTTGTGTAACTTCAAGGTGCATTGATGTCTAATAGCAAATTTTTGTTTATGGAAAACAAGTTATTATGAAGTTCAACCTAATGAGTATCTAGTTCTGCATTTGACAGATAGAAAATGCCCCTTATAGGAAGTTCTTCTATAACACTTGAAGGGGAGAAGTTTAGGTCTTTCATACTGCTGAGCTTGTGGACAACTTAAACATATATGACTGATTTTGATAAAAAATGAGCAGACATTTTTTGTGGCATTTTCAGTGGCATGTCTGCCACTCCTTTTCTTCGGAGCTGAAATTTGGAATGCTCAGAGATATACACAAGGCAAATTCCTCATGGCACTTTCCTGTAACTTAGTTTTTGGAAGGATGAGGGGCTTGTAACTGAGCATAATTTGGAGCCCTTCAGTGAAGCATGAAATGGGCTGTCTTCTTTATTGTAAGGTAATTTATCTATCCTTAGCCTTTATCTTGAGAATCAAAGCTTAGAAATGTTAAGCAGTAATGTTGTGATAGTACTGCTCCTAAGGCATGTTCAGGACTGAGCTTCATGGTGAAAATTTTTCATGAAACCATTATGAAGTCTTCTGGATGGGACTAAGTCTAGGGCTTCTTGGCACTAGAACAAAAAAATTAAATTATAAACCAAAGTATACTATTTTTTGTCAGAGGGATACAAGACAATAATGGAAAATTTGCATAGAAATGTGTTTAAGATTCTCAGAGACCTTCAAACTCAATAGGCAATTGATAAAATGTGTGCTCTGTGCAGGAATTGGGATTGAAGATTTTGTGTCTTATCCTAACCCACAAATACTTTACAATTCTGAACCTTCTTGAAACTTGGAAAAAACGAGTGAGTTTCTTTACAAGTCAGAAAAATCGTTACAAGAAGAATTGAAAATTCTAAGTTATTCTCAAGCTCAAGCATGACAGGAAAAGTAAAAGCTGACCTGCAACACTTGCAGTCATTAGTGTGAAACAGTTACCATCCTGTGCTCTTCCCCTTACAGAGGAAGGAGAAAGAAACAAATAACAGTACCAGCTGCTACAGGAGATACAGAGTGGATTATAGCTTTTATTGATATTCTGCCAGTGTTTATTATTCTAAAAGCAGAAGTCTCTTTGACAAATAGTGTTTTGGTGTATCCTAGGACTCGAATACTTGTGAGGTTTTTTTGTCTCCCAAGATAGATAGGTTCCTCTTTCCCTTAAGTTAGGTGCCTAATAAGATTCTCCTTGATAAAACTCAGGTTAAACTAAATTAACTTCTCTGTGAATGTTAAGGAGATTAAAGGGACTATATTTAGCTGCCTGTGTATGGCACAGTTCACAGTGAAAGCAAATGTATGTACAAGGAGTTACAAGTAACTCAAATGTAGAACTTCGCTCTTGAAAGGGGAAGAGGGCAACTAGGGGAGAACAAATACAAAATTAGGAAACAATGATGAGTTCTTAAGAAGTCTGAGATGGCATCTTCCGGAGAAAGTGAACTTTTTTTTTTTCTGCTCAGCTGTTGTGAGAACACTGGGAGAAATCTTATGCATAGAAATCAGACTGTGTGTACAGTAATGATGTAGTGGAGATATTAAATGTCATGCCAGACAGGCTGCTTGATAATTTGATTTTCTTCTGCCTGTAAATTTCTCCTGTAAATTTTCTCCTGTAAATTTTGGTCTACATAACCTAAGGCCCAAGACTTGGTGAATTACCAGTAATACTGAAAATGTTTGGGTTTTGTTCTAAGTTCCTCAATTTTGTGCTTTCATTTCAGATTATCACAAACAGTAATTATAACCCTTGCTTCCTCTACTTAGAAATAAAGTTTGTCTCTTTCTAAGCTCCCAAAACAACACATGATGTGTTGGTCTTCCAATTACCTTTAACATTTCACTTGTTAAATTCTTTCATTGATTCACTGTCCTTCTTTATGATCTCTTGTGGAGCCCCATTTCTGAACACAGATAGGAGCGATATTTTATTACGAACTTGAGCTATTCTCACAGTGATGTATGGTATATTGCCTACAGATTATGCTTATGTTTGTGTAAATAGGGTTAGCATAGATCCAGTAATCCAGTGCTGTACCTTTCCTAAACTTTGCTATGGATTTATTAATATTTTACGCTACAGTAGCTTCTGCAATGTTGTACAAAAGCACCTATTCTCAAAGTGAGACCCTGCACTTTATTTACAGAGGTAGTCAGGTACGAGTGGCAAGTACTGGAAGAAAACAGCAAGATGGAGACCACCAGAATCACTTAATTGTCACAAAAATATCTCCTACAAAAATGTGTCAGGAAGTTTTTTGTAAAGCTTTCCTCACAAGCCATTAAGTGTCAGTATCAGTAATTTGTGCAAACTTAACCATGGTAGATTAACATTGCAGCAGTCTTGTAAGGGAAAAGTAAAGTCCAAAAAGTGCTGTGAGCTGAGATATGTGTTTTACTTTTTTTTTTAATGTAGTTTCCTGTTTTAGCAGAATAACATAGTTATTATATAAAAACATAAATAAAATAATAAGTTTTGCACAGTCAGCTTAAAACACAACTTGTTTCCCTCTCTGACAGGTAAAAAGCAAGATGGAGCTGTTGAAAACCGTAACAAAGGTAAATGCGGGTTCCCAGATTCTTTCTTGCAAGTCTCTGTTTTCTAAGAGTGTAGGTGAATACAGACTTCCCTATAAAAATGCATATTGAATTCTTAGATCCAAAGTGCTTGTGGTAAAGATGGCATAAGTGAATCTGCCCAAAACAAATGCTTCACTGAACCTGGTATTCTATCACCCATACACAATACACTTCTTTAAACATTCATGTGTAGTGTGGCCTCTCTGGATTCAAGATAATACTCAGTGCTATTATATTTAGTGGAGCTGGGTATTAAGCTTTTTAGGTCCTTGATTTGGGACACTCACCAATGACTAAACTTTTTTTGATCTTAACTTCTAGCTAAAGCTCAGGATGGTGCAGCCATGGAAATGCAACCACTGAAGAGTGAGGATGGTGGAGATGGAGATGAGAAAGACAAGAAGAAAGCAAACTTGCCAAAGAAGGAAAAGTCAGTTCTCCAAGGCAAACTCACAAAGCTTGCAGTTCAGATTGGCAAAGCAGGTACAATGTCTCAGTACTCTCCTTATGTTGATGTCATGTTAAAAAAAGTTGGAACATGCATAGTTTGCAAGGAGATAAAATAATCAAACCACTCACGGCTGGCTACTTAAGTGCAAAATTCTAGTGCATGTAAGTGTGCTGTTGTGCCTGAGTATGCTAATGGCCTCTCAGGTTATGTCATGTGGATGGCTTTTATTTTTCCTTAATTTAAATATAGTCAGGCTTTCAAGTGCCAGCTTCTAGCAGGGAAAATTCCAGCTTCATAACATTGCACAACTGTTACGAAAGAACTTTTTAGGTTAGATATAGCATTTAGCAATGTACCGAGAGAACTGTAAGTTGAGTGAAGCTTGGAAAATGTGGTACAGTCAACGAGATGATCTCTAGTACTTTCAGAGGCTTAGAATTTTCTACTTAACATATGCCTTGCTTATACATAACATTTTTATTGACTTCCTACTTTTATGTCAGCTAATATTAAGCTGTGTTGTCAAAATATTTGGTAAATTGTTACTGCTTGAAAGTAGGCTAAAACAGTGAAGTTCAGTATAAAATTTAGGCTATATTATCTAGTGTATAGTAGTATAATTCAAATATTTCAGGATTTGTTTTGGTCCATGTAGAATTGTTGAAAGGTTCAGGCTGGAAGGAATATCAAGAAGACTTGTAGCCCAGCCCACAGCTCAAGAAGGGCTGACTTCAGCATTTGCATCATTAGACAGTTACAGCATGAAATGGAGCAATGAAACTTTTAGTTGTAACACTCTGCAGTTCTTTATGGTGGTATTAATTTTTCAGTGAGATTAACAAATTCCATTATGTGTTTACTGTAAACTATTGTCCTTGTCAAAGATTTTTTTTTCATATCTTCCAAGAGGTCTTGTTTTCCTTTATGTACCCCATTGTAGTTCTCCACACAGCCTTAATACTCACCTACTTCATGCATGGATTTTCCTGTCCTCCTGCTTTGAGACCGCACTGAAGCACTCTACTGAATCAGTCAGCATAAAATTGGTGAAGGCCTCCTGAATTTTTTCACTTTTTGTTCTGCTTAGTCAATTGACTTTACATATTGGTCTGTCCTGTTACTAATTAGCTCCATGCTTTTCAATAAAATTGGAGGAAAAAAGATTTCTAGGAATTTCTAGGTTAAATGCATGAGAAAGTACTTGCTTTGGAAGCTGGAACACCTCTGAGAACTACCTCAATGTTTTTACTTGCCTGATTGAAACCTTAGCTCTAAACTAGCTTGTATAAAGGCAGAAATATGTGCATGTATCTACAGTCTGTATTGCCAAATATTTGAGATAATTTCTTAAAACTGTTTATTCTCTTTTTAACAAGGTTTGTTGATGTCTGCAATCACAGTCATTATCCTTGTGTTATATTTTGTAATTGATACCTTCTGGGTTCAGAAGAGACCTTGGCTTGCTGAATGTACCCCAATTTATATTCAGTATTTTGTGAAGTTCTTCATTATTGGAGTTACAGTCTTGGTGGTGGCAGTACCAGAAGGTCTTCCACTTGCAGTCACTATATCTCTGGCTTACTCTGTTAAGGTAAGTGGGTAGAGGGCAAATACATTTTTAAAGGTAGGTGGGTGTATTCACCAGCTGTTATATGAGTTATACTACATATATCTATATATCTATATATAGATATATAGATATATCTCAGACTGGGAAGAAGCTTTTCTTGTTTTCTGAACTGCCTAAGAATTCTCCTGCAGTACTTTTCTTCATCTTTGAATGAATGTACACTGACAAGAACAGTGAGCATTGCCAGCCTGTTGTCACCAGCTAAAGATGAATGGGTTCAGTATATAGCATTGTAGCATTTGCTAACAATAAACAGATGTCTTAGAGTTTGTAAATAACAAACTTTTCTGTAAATCTGAACTTCTACCTTTCTGATGTGTTAGACAACTGCTGTGAAAGCTTCCAGATCGTTTTTTTTAAGACTGCATTGTGTAAAGCATTTTGTTTTCTGCTTACTATACAGCATGTTTTTTAACTTAAGCTCTTTGTGTTCTTAATTTCCTTACTGCTTATTTATCTAAAATCTAATTGTAAAGATGATGGGTGCTTAGGCTGTGTTCTAAATTCATAAGTTACTTACTAGTAGTGGCCTTACTGTATAATTTGAAATTCATTTTCCTCTTAGAGGTGAAAATACTGTACAAGCCTGTTAAGGAAAGAATTTAAAGTGCTATTTAATCTATGAATCTCATGTAGGTGTCACTATTTTAGTTGAAGCATTAGGCTCCCACTTTGTATTTGATTATAAGTCTGAATCTAGGATCTTTGAAGTCTATATTATCTGATCTTCAGATAGATCAAATAAGCAGTATTAGACTTTTCTTGCAAGGAGAAACACTTTTTAAACATTGTATTTGGTAAAGCTCAAACCTTACCTCTTCTCAATTCCTAAATATCGTTATAAACTGTTTGCTCCTAACAGTCTGAATAGTATCAATAGTCAGTGTGACTTGCAGGTACAGGAGATTGAGACTGTATTTATGTACCTTGTTCAAAATGAAGTTTACTGCGACATAATAGACTTAGGGGAATCTATACAGAAAGTGGCAGCTGCTAGTTCTTCCTCTGAAATATGCTGGATAACTTAATGACTGAGTGTTTTCTGAAAGTGCTGTGTAAGACAGAAGAATTCCCAGAAATGAGTATTTCTGAAATAAAGTAATGGTAATGGATTGCTGTTAACTGCTTTTATTTCCTTAGAAAATGATGAAAGATAATAACCTGGTGAGACATCTGGATGCATGTGAAACTATGGGCAATGCAACAGCTATTTGCTCAGATAAAACAGGAACTTTGACTATGAACAGAATGACAGTGGTCCAAGCCTACATCAATGAAAAACATTATAAAAAAATTCCAGAACCAGAAGCTATTCCAGAAAAAACTATGGCTTATCTTGTGACAGGAATTTCTGTTAATTGTGCTTATACTTCCAAAATACTGGTAAGTGTATTTCTTCATTCCAATCAAGATAACCGAGTAACTTCCTCAAAAGATGCAAATTGTCTGATGGCCACAGGCAGTTTCAGTGTAAATGTGTGGCACAATGCAGGGTAAGGTATTTTGTACCTGTAAATTGCTCAAGCATTCATTTGAAACTCAATGGAAAAAACAGCTTATTTCAGTTACAACTGATAATTCAAAGCTAAAATCTCAAGATAATTTCCTTTCAAGTTCACAGTTGTTTGTTTTTATAAGTGGGGCTGTTTATCCCACTTGAGAAAATTTTCTTGCCTGGATTTGAGGGCTACTTAAAAAATAAACATTAAACAATTAGTATTTAAGAGCAGTACATTAAATAAAATATAATGAAAAGATGTAACTACTGGTAAGGATTTTAACAGATTTTTATTCCAGATACTGCTGTATAAGTTTGTAAGCTTTAGAATTGTAATATATTTGCCAAAATCTTTTTTGAAACTTGCAAAATGTTTTGAAATTAAAGATTAATAGACTGTAACACATTTTAAATAGTGGATTATGTAACATTTTGTGTATATTATTTTCTAAAACTCTAAACATAGCTTCCTTGCTGTAGTTATTCCAACATGTTGTATAACTTAAGTTTTTCAGGCAGTAAAAATAATACGTAGTATTTAGTAAATGAATTAGCATTTCAAGATTTTGCAGAAGCCTCCACTATGGATGCTTTGTACACAAATGGCAGTAAAAATTCAGTTCAAAAGCTACTTATCAGCCTGTAAAAATGGTGTTCTGCAAGAATTTCCACAATAGCAGTACTTGAGGCAGCACATAAAATTTGACAGCACTGATATCTCTGAAACAAGACGGAAATACTATAATGAGTTACAGCACTTGAGGAGTTTCACAGTCTGTTTTCTAAAGCTCTTTCTATATCAAGAAAAAGGTAGCTCTACGTAAGCTGACCAAGTCCCTTATTACTACAATTTTAACTGAATTACATCTACCGCAGTATAGTTAGTCTGCTTTACAGAATCAGAGAGGGCTGAAAGGGAGCTCTTGAGAACCTCTGATCCACTCCTCCTGATCAAAGCAGAGTCAGCCAGAGCACATTGCTCAGGGCACCCACTCAGGATTTAAGAATCTCAAAGCATGGAGACTTTGCAACCTTTGGGCAGCCTGATGAAGTATTTGATCACCCTTAGAGTAAAAGGTGTTTCCTTATCTTAAAATGGAGTTTCAAAATCTTCAATTTGTATCCATTCTCTGTTGTCCTCTCACTGGGCACCACTAGGAAGGTCTGGCTAGACAGTCCTGACCATTGTTCCAGCCACCTGCCTTATTCAGGCATTCAATACACCCCAAAAAGTTTGTCTCTCAGAGTGTTGTCTTCTCCTGACTGAACAGTCCCCGCCCTTTCAGCTCATCCTTGTATGTCAGGTGCTTGAGTCTCTGTGTTATCTTTGTGTGCCATGGATGCACTTACTCCTGGATGTTGATATCTCTCATACGGGGGCACCCAGAACTGGGTGTCTGAAACTGCACGTTAAAGTTAACTTTTTCAAAGTGCGAGTATTCAGTACAGCCAAATTCAAAATCTCGCAGCTCTGAAGAATGAAAATGTACCACTGACTTATGATGAATGTAGTTCAGTTCTAGCCACCTGAGACATGTCAGATTGAGTAAGTTCTTCTCCCTATTTTGCTGCAAAAAACACTGCTGTGTTACACAAATATAAGCTCAAATATTTTGAGAGAAATACTTCTTTACTTATAGGACTAGTATGTGCATATCCTACATTGTTGAGATAAGAAACTTTTTCTGGTATTAAAGGATTGGAAATTTGTTTCTGAACTCTTTCCAGTTAAATAGGCCACGGCCTGGAAAACAGAACTTGTAGTGAGACTTAAGAAGCTTAAAGACTTAGTTGTTCAGAAGAAGGCTAACAGGTGATGTGGTCATAGTCTAAGTCATTGAAGAATTATTACAGGAGAGGATACTTTAATTCAGCAGAAATAAGGCCATTTAGCGTGCTAAAATCAGTGTATGTGAACTTATCTGTACTTTTAAAATCCAGAATAATTGTTCAGGCTCTACAATCAATTGATCAGATAAATATTTAAAGTAATGGAAAATGTCTTTTAGAAAGGTCATGTTGGGGTTGATACAAACTTAATGGGCAATTTCTGAAGGATTGAAAGATCCTAAATAGGTACAGAAGTTACTTTTAAAAAGCAGCAGTATGACTTTGGATCATGACTCATAGGAATTTATAAAGTAATTACTAAAAATGGGAAAACCTCCCAATCCCAGAACTAAGCTTGTCCTTCCTTGTTTTCTAGATGCTGTGCTTTATATAAGTTAACCTAATCAGTGATGGTTCTTGTTCTTCTTGCAGCCTCCTGAAAAAGAAGGTGGCCTACCACGTCATGTTGGAAATAAAACTGAATGTGCCTTGCTGGGATTGCTCTTGGATTTAAAACGTGATTATCAGGACGTAAGAAATGAGATACCAGAAGAGGATTTGTACAAAGTGTACACCTTCAACTCTGTTAGAAAATCGATGAGTACTGTGTTAAAAAACTCTGATGGCAGTTTCCGGATATTCAGTAAAGGTGCCTCTGAGATAGTTCTTAAAAAGTAAGAACAACGACTATTGTGATTCAGCACTTAACTTTGGCTAAGCTTGTGATAGGTGGAGAGACTGACATGCTAAACAACATTGTGACATAGTCTGTGACATACTTGTCTCTCTAATCACAGATAAGTGCAGCAATCCTGTACCCTTGCAGCTTCACAGCCTGTCTCCTTCAGTTGTTTGACTTTCTACAGTAAGATGGGCCATTAGCACTTTAGTTACTTTACTTCAAACATCCCAGCCCTACTCCTCAAAACAAAAAGAAAGAGATGGTCGTCATGCTTTAGTTAAACTAATTTACTTTTAGGTGTGGTTGATCAAAATTCTCACCTGCCTTATAGTAAAGTTGCATCAGTTGATATGCCTAAATTCCAGGAAGGGCTTGTACATTTGAAAAGTGATTACTTTTAGCATATTACTACTTAGATTGTGTAACTTTCTGTTGAAGTTGATCATTTTAACAGGAGGTTGAAATGGAATGTTCGAGCAACTTGAGGGGTTTTAATGTGACAAAGCAATTGCCTCCTTATCCATCTGCTCACCTATAAAGGATTTATTAGGATGAGATTAGACTTAGTGAGCGATTAGGTACCACTGGGACAAACCTTTATAGGTGTGAAGTCAGCTGTGGTAACTCCTAACTAGGTGAGGAGAGACGTCAAACTTGTATGCATCATCATCTCTAGGAACAGCAGCTGGGAGCCAGACCCATTTTGGTTCTAATGTCAAACTGTTTCTAGTCTGAGTACCACACAGATTGTATTAATCAGTTAAATTCACTTTTTTGCTTGTTAATAGCTCCTCAAATCATTCCCTAGGAAAGTACTAATGTACTAAAAAAAAATTAGCTCTTCCTTCTCCTTACCTTTTGTGCTGAGAACAAAATGTCAATCTTTAAAGGACTCTTGTTCTTCTTGATGTGGAACTTAATTATTTTTTTGCTTAGCTACATTTTAAGCCAAATCTTATCAATGAATAGGTGTGCCTATATACACATTACTTCCTGTGGGAATCAGTAAATGGAAAGGAGGCTTCCAGAAAGCTGTAAAAGCAGGCCTCAGAAACAGAAAAGAACAGAAAACCTAGAGCTAAGCTGCAGCTGCAAAGTCTGAAAGTAGAAAAGCTACAATAGTATAGCAAGCAAGGACATGAAACAATAGCTTGAGTCTTAGGCTTGGTTAAGACAGACCTTAAATCTGCAGAAAAATATGCTTTGCAAGATAGTAGAAGGTTTTAAGCTTAATAATGGAGTATTGTGTATTGTTAATAGAAAGCACACAAGCAGGCCTTGTGTGAAGCAGGTGTACATGTGCTTTTAGTGACTGGCCAGAACAACTGTCTGTAAGCTTTGGCAATATGCTATTGGCTAAAAAGTTTTCAAAATGGTCTGTAACAAAGAGATCTTTGGCTGCTCTTGGCAAGACTTGAGCTGTTGCCATCTTCCCATTGTCTCAAGCGTGTAATGAGACTGATGCTGCAATAAAAGCTCGAGGAATGTCTCCTAGCAGTCCCATCCCATTTGTGTAAGTGAAAAATAAACTCACACAACACACTTCCACCTTCTGAAGTATTTTGTAACTTATAATATTGGACAACTGAACTGTAGAAGTAGCTAGAACTCAGTCATCCCAGACTCATGTGGTCCACTTGACAACTGAAATAAGGAAATAAATAATAAGGGCATTTGGCAAAGAACAAGAAAACCTAGACTGATTTGGATATTATAGCAATAGTGTCCAAATAGGAAACTACTTCAGAGTATGCACTGAATAGGACAAAGATTTAGCCATCATAAGCTGCTTTCTATGCAGTACTTGTAATCTGGTTTGTCAGTTGTGCTGCTCCTTCTCTATTATAATATATGTAACTATACTTGAATACTGAAACTTAAACAGGAACACTTAAAAGACACAAATGAGTCACTAATAAGTGTAGAAGAAATGTGGAAACTTTTGCAGGTAGAGCCTTTTTTTTTCTTTCCTTATCACTAAGTCAAATATTTAAAGTGAGTTTCAGTGTAGTTTTGCATAGAATTTATTTATGTGTATTTAGTAATTTTGGAATGTTTGAATTTGTCACCAGCCTTATGATTGCAGCTAACACTAGATATCCTTAATGATTGTTGACATTTGAACAGACAAGTATAACCAGAAAATTCACATAGACTTCAAATTTCAGTTATGATATGAATTTTGAAGCTCTAAGGGACTGCTTCATTTTAATTTTCTGTATGAGGGGAAACTTCTAGGGAATTCCTTAAGTCCTTGGACTGTACACTTAACTGTAACACTTGTCACCTTTGCAGGTCTGCAAGGTTTGTACTTGATATTTAATGAAAGTAATGAATTCAATTTTTTTTTCTGGTGCTGTAAAGTAGTACCAATTTGTAAAACTAATGCAATGGTGTTACTTTATGGCAAAACTTTGTAAAGAGCACATGAGCAAGATTTAATTTCTTGTTCAAAATCATTGGTAGTGTTATTCATGGCATCAATATTGGTAAAATATATATGCTGTCTGTGAAAGCAGTGGCATCTTTGGCATGAAGAAACAACTGAGAGCGGTATTAAAATGCTAGAGTGCATAGTTGTGAATCTATTCTCCTATACACACATTTTAATCAGTTTCAATATTTGTTTTTCATTTAATATTCCACGTTGCCTCACATACCAGATGCTCTCTGAATTCTCTGCACTTAGACTGGGCAGGAAGACGAAGGACTGCAAACCTTTTTGTTCTTAAGGGTAGCAGTACCTAAGTTTGCTTACAGTGCTGTAAGTTTAGTGCTTGCAGCTGTTCAAGAAGCACGTCTGTGTTCTGAAAGTGTACTTACTTCTGAGACTGTATTGCTGTTAACAAGGTGGGATTATTTTGCTGAGCTTGAAACTGGATTGCCTGACTCAACCAGTGCAGACACCAGTCTGTTTACATACAATGGAGAAATGGATACTTCTGGGACGTAACTGATGTCTGAATGTGAAATTCATAAGGCATTACTTTCATCCTAGGGTGATTGGCTCAGTTAACTTTCTACGGAAAGTATGTTTTGCAACTGAAGAAACAGTTGGAGAAGATTACATTAGAGATACCACTACTGGCTTTTTGTGCCTGTGTGTGTGAGTCTAGCAAAAACACAGCTTATAGAAACTTATTGGAGTTGACTAATAAGCCAAAGAGTGGGTTGAACGTCTGGTTATAATTTGATAACTTTTTAAACCTTTCTTTCCAGGTGCTTCAAAATACTGAGTGCTAATGGAGAACCAAAGGTATTTAGACCTAGGGACCGTGATGATATTGTGAAAAGTGTAATTGAGCCAATGGCTTCTGAAGGTCTCAGAACCATCTGCCTGGCATTCAGAGACTTCCCAGCAGGGGAGCCTGAGCCAGAGTGGGACAACGAAAATGATATCGTTACTGGTCTGACGTGCATTGCTGTTGTTGGGATTGAAGATCCTGTGAGACCTGAGGTAGGGTCACCAGCTAAGCTGCAGTGATTCTGTTACATGGGATTCATGTTTTTCATCATGCAGAGTACAAGAAACTGAACTGCTATTGTATGCCTTAAGCATAGTTAATAAATGAAAATCTAATTTCTTGAAGGGAAAG
The DNA here is from genome assembly GCA_013399835.1 of Leptocoma aspasia. NCBI lineage: Eukaryota > Metazoa > Chordata > Aves > Passeriformes > Nectariniidae > Leptocoma > Leptocoma aspasia. The sequence goes on from VXAX01003784.1 coordinate 258,117, forward strand.
TTAATGGAGCTATAAAAGCAGATTAAAACTACTTAATGTCACTTATGCTGTGTTACTGAAGCTCTGTACAAACTAATAACTTAAGGTACTTACTGTGCAGGATCTCAGCAAATGAAACAACTTACTTTTTTACCACTTGGAGTATTAGGACTTTTGGTTTGGATAAGATTAGCCACTGTGCTTGTTACCAGCTTCTTATGGGCAATGATGGAGAGAGGTGAGCTTGCCACCTGAGGGCAAGGAGTATGGCTTGTGGTTGAGATGTAAGGTTTTTCCATAGTGAAATCTTTCATGCCACATGCACATGGAAATTGGGGCTGATCTGCACTATTGTCACTTCACAGTAAATGTTATTGGTGAAGTAGTGGAGTATGAGCTGTAGTTTATTTCACATAATCATAAATAAAATGCCAGTACTCAGTATAGCCTAGTATGTCATGAGAATTTTTGTGGTATTTTTTAATACTCCAGTGTTTGAAAAATTGCAGGAGGGAGGGGAACAGATATAGCAGTGGCACGTAGCCTCTTGCCAGAATTGCAATTTGTGTGGTTTTTATGAAAAGAATTGTGGTATGCTATTTAATTTTTTTTTAATGTTTCATAACTAGTTTAAATTTTAAAATAACAGTTATCCTGTACTGAGCCATAAACATTCCTTTCACTCACATGTCCAGATTTATTTAACTAATGTACAGTCTCTGAGCCTGTGGGGTTTTTTTCTTGCTTACAGGTACCTGATGCAATAAAAAAGTGTCAACGTGCAGGCATAACTGTACGTATGGTCACTGGTGATAACATTAACACTGCTCGTGCTATTGCATTGAAATGTGGTATTCTGAATCCTGGTGAAGACTTCCTGTGTTTAGAGGGCAAAGACTTTAACAGGAGAATACGCAATGAAAAAGGAGAGGTAAGCATACTGACGCTCTCATCAAGTAGATCAACAGATATTCAAAGTCTCCTACGTGTGTAAAATATAACCAATGCTCTTTCTGCAGATAGAGCAAGAGCGAATAGATAAAATTTGGCCAAAGCTTCGTGTTCTTGCAAGATCTTCTCCCACTGACAAACACACTCTAGTAAAAGGTAGGTAAAAATTCTCTGAGCGTCTAAGCTAGATTTTTTTCCCCCCGTGCTTCTAGGAAAAAAAATTAGGACTGAACAATTGGAAACATCTATGAAGTTGTTTCCAACTGATTTTTTCCTTTCTGCTTGAGAAATGGAGGCAATGAGAACTTTTTTGGTGACTGTTGTTTTTGTTTGTTTGTTTGTTTTGTTTTGTTTTTTTTTTCTATGACTGGTAAAGAAAAAAACTGTGTGTCTCTTTCAGGTTAGGTCTTTGTTGTTAATTTAGAACTGTAACACTTGTATGTCACTTTATTTTAGGTATAATTGACAGCACTGTCTTTGACCAGAGGCAAGTTGTAGCAGTAACTGGTGATGGTACCAATGATGGTCCAGCTTTGAAGAAGGCAGATGTTGGATTTGCTATGGTAGGATTTTTTTTCTTAAATCCTCAGTATTTTATCAATAACTTATCAAATCACTTCAGATTAAAGAACCTTGTTTCATGAGCCTAGTGTACAACCATGTTAATGAAGTCAACAATCCAACTTAAGCATGTTTTTATTTGATGGAAAATGTCCTTGTGGCATTCGCTATTGAATAAAACTTTAAAAATGCAGATTGACAATTACTCGCAAATTAAAAATCTTTTACACAAAAGCTTGTTGCAAAGTACTAGAACAGAATACTGAAGAGTTCTGAAACATCTCCAACATAAAGTGACTTTAGGCAGTAAATAGCATAATTGTTGATTTTGAGGAAAGCTTATATGCGATATGAAATAAGCTTAAGCATCTGTTTCCCATTCAAGGATACATAGGAACAGGGAGACCATAATGAAAGAGGTTGCCAGTTGATGTTCAAAATGGCTTGGAGGCCATATCTCGTACATCTGAAGTATAACTGAAGCAACAGCATTTTATGGTAGTGTAGGATCTGCACTTGTCTGGATGATTCGTTAGATTACAAGGCTTTCTCAGCTACCCTGTCACGTGGCTGCCAAACAGTCTCAGCTTTTAAGTGCTTATACTGCACAGACTCATGCTTTAAGTATGTGGGTTTCAGCTTTCTTTCAAGACACAGAGTAGGACAGATTCCTCAAGCTTCCTTTTGCCACGGGACTCCTCCTCAGTCTTAAATGTAAGAGGGACACTTTAGTCATGGCAGGTCTCTGTAGTCCTAAAAGGAAAGAAAAAATAAGGACCACACTCTTCCTATACCACATGCAGAAAAGAAACACTGACTCCTGAGAGAAAAAATGGGAAAGAGATTTCACATCATTCTGAAGGAGCTTTTATCAAAAACGTAGCTTAAATATTTGACAGCTATGTAGGAAATATTCTCTAGACTGTAACAGTCTTACTGTAATAAGTATCTTTGTTTTGGTATGGTATAGCTGCTGTAGTTGCCACTGTCGGGGCAGATTTGTTTATCTGTTTTGAATGTTTCCTGCAGTCGCTGTCTGTTTGCATCTGTGTAAGGAACTATATTCTCTAACTGCTTATCTAAATAGCACTTAAAATATACCATATGATATCTAAAGGTACCTTTTAAGGTATACACATAGCTGAGCAGGTGACTCATTTCCTTGACAAAATAATACACCAAGAATAAGGAGCATTACATTTGCTATTGAGTTAGTGGGTTTGGAATGCCAAAAGAAAAATAAAGATTTTTGAAGTAGGTGTCTTCAGGCATCATTACACAGAACACAGCTGTTTGGGTACCGTAGGAGACTAGAGGTGCTTAAGATTAAAGAATGTCACGTTGCTTTGCAATGCATATGCAATGACATTGCATATTCTGCCATTCAATGCTAATGCCCTTCTACAAAAGGTTTTTGGTAATGTTTATCATTTTACTGTGTTGCAAGCACATGTGTTGCCTGCTGCTGGAATCCATACAACAGAATAATTAGGGCAGAGCTTGAATTGTAGCACTGCACCATCTGGTGGCCTTCAGCTTGAACAGGGTTCAGTAACATTTCTTTGGGAGAACTTAACGTGTTTTTACTGTCAACTCTCAAATTTATATTAAAGTCATTATTTTTAAAAGAGCATTACTTTGTTTTCATTTTCCCAACACTTTCAAGTAGAACTTGTTTCAATAGACTGTTATATGCTTACATTAAAGGAGTCCTTCAGACGTTGTGCATCCAAGTGAATGCTGACCAAGGACATAATAGCTTTTGTCATAAAAAGTCAGTACATCCTGCTATATTTCATAATGTTTTTCTTTTTCTATCAGGGTATTGCTGGAACAGACGTAGCTAAAGAAGCCTCTGATATTATCCTTACAGACGACAACTTCACCAGTATTGTTAAAGCAGTTATGTGGGGACGAAATGTCTATGACAGCATCTCCAAATTTCTTCAGTTCCAACTTACTGTCAATGTAGTAGCAGTAATTGTTGCTTTTACAGGAGCATGCATAACACAAGTACGTACCAGTGGGCAATTGTTTCAGCTAATAAAGGTTGAAAGAGTCATGATTGATTAATTCTTGAGTTCAAACTTTCACTTAAATAGTAGTCCAAATATCATAATGTTCTTCAGAACATGCCAATATTGTATGATAAATGCCTTTAATAGCTGTAATTTCTGCACTTCTATTGGAGGGTTTATGTATGTATCTTTATAGGATTCTCCACTTAAAGCCGTGCAGATGCTGTGGGTAAATCTCATAATGGACACATTAGCTTCTCTTGCCCTGGCAACAGAACCACCCACTGAAGCTCTTCTGTTGCGGAAGCCTTATGGTAGAAACAAACCTCTGATTTCTCGTACAATGATGAAGAACATTTTGGGTCATGCATTCTACCAGCTTGTAGTGGTCTTCACGCTCCTGTTTGCTGGTAAGAATACTGAGGCTTTACAAAGTTATTCTGAACGTTGTAGAGAGGTGTTTTTTAAAAACTATTTTTTTGCTGTAGTGCGTGTGTAAAGACACTAATTAAGTTCATAAATGCCTTTTATATACAGGTGAGAAAATTTTTGATATTGATAGTGGAAGAAATGCACCTCTGCATGCTCCTCCTTCAGAGCATTATACCATAGTATTTAATACATTTGTGATGATGCAGCTTTTTAATGAAATTAATGCCCGAAAGATTCATGGTGAAAGAAATGTTTTTGAAGGAATCTTTAACAACGCCATCTTCTGTTCTATTGTGCTGGGGACATTTGTTGTGCAGGTAAGCAGATTCTTGGAGGGTGGGGAGAAAATGCATTTAGTGCACTGATGTACTTGCTTACCTTAGAAATGCCAATCAGCTAGTGCCAGAGACGTAATTTCTGCAATGTGGAAGACCTTCAGGTTCAAGCGTACAATAAGTAAGTTGTAAGTGCAGCTTGATGGAGTTTTCAGACCTCTTTGAAACTGGTCATGCTGGAATGTTGTATTTGTAGTTACCTTTTGAATTTTCTAGTTCTTAAATTTTATCTTAGTTTTCTAGTCTCTTGGCAAAATGTGAAGAAGTTATATGTGTCATCTGTTCATTCACCCCTTGCCCCTAAATCTTTCTTATAAAATCTACCTGTGTATCTGAACAAGAGTCCATTTAAACAATTACAGAAAAGGTACAACTTCTTTTATTTTCTTAATTAGATTAGGACATGAATAAACTTTAGAAATTTAAGTATGAGGTTTTACCTTACTGGTGCAGGAACCAGTGATACCTACTGGTATATATTGTAGAGGTGCTGTTTTAAGTGAAAAAAACCTGATGTCTAGTGACCTTCTGTTCCTGCTAATAGGGGAATTCAGAAAAGCTACTTAGTTAACTTAATACATGCTAACAAAGGAAATGAAATGGTCTTAAGTAAATTCAGTTTAAATTGCTGTTTCTCAACACATGCTGGTGTTGAGAAACAGCAATTTAAAACTGAATCTACAAAAAATAATTTACAAGAAATATTTTCACCCTCTAAATAGCCTTCCCTTTAGTTAGTCAGAAGAAATAACAAACAAATCAGTATACTACTTAATTTCAGAACCCATTTTCATTTTGGATTAAGTTATTTGGGACATATAACCTATATATTAAGCTTCTTAGACCTGATAATTCGTGAAGTTGATGGAAGTCATATCAGTTCAAGCACTGGAAATGCTGCTTCACGTTAAGTCAGAGAACTTACTTTCTCAGGTTTAGATTTTTATAGATGACACTTCTTCAGAAAGCTGCTCTTATTTTTGAGGTTATGAATGCAGCAGATTGACTGTTGTTGTGCAACCAAGCCAAACATTTAGAAATTACTCCTGACTACCACTGTGTTCCCTTTATAATTTGGCAGACTGAATGCCTTCCCAACTCCTGATTTGTCATCTCAAAGTTTTATTTGGAGTTAATAACAGAAGATACTCCTTGCTTTTTCAGCTGTCAGGTGTCCTACTTAATGGTCAATACTGTCTCCTTTTCATGCCTGTCCTGCTGCTTTGAATTGTTGATTCTCCAGGGCAAACTTCATGCATATAATTCCTATGCAGAGAGATACCTTGCTCATTAGGGCCCGTACAGCCTGTTGTAATAGCTAAAGCAGTAGGAGCTCATTTAATTTAGCTTTTGAGATCTCTGCCCCCTTCCCCCAAGATTTACTACATGTGGTGATTTAAAGTCTGATATTTAACACTGTGATACATAGTAATATCCTGTAGAATTACTCCTGAGCTATGTCATGTCTTATGGATCTATGCATTCTCTTAATACAAGTTTATGAATCTTGGACTTAATTCCAAGATGCGTGTTAATAGCAAAAGTAATCACTGTACATTTGCAGCATCAAATACCTGCTGTAATTATGAAATGAAGGGAAAAAACTACAAGCAAAATTGAGGAGTCAGCAAGTTTTCGTGAGTGTGACATTTGAAGAATGAATGGGTAGTTCTTGAAATACTGAAAAGCGGAAGAATATGGCATAAGTTTGGAAACTTGCTCAAACTGCTTAGACAGTGAAAGAATATGCTTAATAAGATGGGAAATCCCATGTCCTCTTGCAGAGTTGTTTGTTATGGTCTTAAAGCATTAGGGAATTTTCTAGTAACAGGTCACTGATAAATGTTTAATTATGTTTTTCTTCACAGATAATTATTGTGCAGTTTGGTGGAAAGCCTTTCAGTTGCTCAGAACTCTCAATTGAACAGTGGCTGTGGTCCATTTTCCTGGGTATGGGCACACTACTTTGGGGCCAGGTAAACTAGGATTTTTCAAAATGCCAAATACCTACTTGCAACAGTATACTTTAAATGGAAAAAAACAAACACACTGTCTTTAGCATTCAGATCTTTCAAGTGGACTATATGAATATATGAAGACTAACAGTAAATATTAATTACAATTGACTTGTTCAATAGCTAGAAAATCTTTAGTTGAATATTCCTTCCGCAGAGTGGGTCAATTATTTACATTTCATAACTAGATCCTGCGGCTAGTTTGTTGAGCAATTTTTAACTAGAAGCAGCTGTAGTTACCTTTCAAATATGAAATTATATCTTCAGCCAGATATGAGTACCAGAAAATGTGGTAAGAATACAAGATGCAATAAACATGCTAATGTTAAAATATATTTAACTTGGTGCTTAATGGTTTTCTTAAAAAATCTGAATTGCTAGATTTGACAGTATTTTCTTGATTTAAAAACCTCCTGGAGCAGCAAGAAATGCAGCAAAACTCAAACTAACTTTGTCTTTAATCTTCCTTTGCATAATTGTGGCATAATTGAAAAGTCTTCCCGCCTATTAAGCCATCACATTTGGACTTTTATTTCCTTTCCCCTCCCCCCAGAGTGTCATTACTATTGCATGCACAACAGTGCTTGTAAGCAGCAAGCTTATTTACGTGAAACTTTAGAGCTACAGAGTTTTCTATTATTTAATGACATAGTTGTCTAAACTTTTCATACCACATGAAGAGTTTTCCATTACAGTTTCTTTCCTTCCACTAAGTAAAAGACACTTCATGTTTCACCATAAAATTGGTAGGATGAATTTTAGTTGTAAATACACACATAGACATATGTTCTAATAGTGACTAAGCTTTTTAACAAGGTTCTCTGAAAAATTAATTATTTAAAAAAATCAAATAGAGTCACTCTGAGGTTTAAAAGTATCCTAGAAGAGAATCGAGATGGCTTGAAATACCTTTGACCCAAAGTGTCTTGCAAGGGCAAAGCTTCCCTGCTGCCATTCATGCTGCTCTAGCATCTCATTAAAGTCAAAGAGCTTTAATTTTCTGAGAATAATAGAAACTGAAGTGTGAGCTGGGAGCATTCATAGTAGCAGTTTCAGCATAAAGGGCTGTTTATCTTGCTTTTGGAGCAGACTTTTTTCCTCTGCAGCTGCAGAAATGGTCTTCTAGGTTTGTGATGATCAAGGAAAGCAGTCTTGGAATCGATCTGGATCTGCTAGATACAACGTAACAAAAGATGACTCCCCTTAACCACATGTAGCTTTTGTTTAATTTAAGATATATAAATTGCTATACACCGAGTAGCAAAGTAACAGCTTGAGATAAATAAAATTTCAGAAACATCACATGCCTTGCAAATGGACTGATATCTCCCAGGTCACAAATAAGTGAACGTCTCTTCTGTATTTCTGAATTAATTGTGGTTAGTTGGGTGATGGAGGTCCCACTTGAGGTGACACGTCATGCTCATCAAACTGACGAAACTCTAAAAGTTCTAGATACAAGTACAATCTACAGGATTAATGGCTTTTGTAGCTTCAGTAATGTTCCTTCCTGGCATTGTCAAGTAATGTTAATGTGAAATTCTTTGTCCCTGGCAAGGCTGTTTTGTAGTTCAAGTTTAATTTTTCACCTTGGTTGAGGTATTAAGTATATTCACAGCTTTGCAGATATTCAGCTGGAGTGATTGTTTTACATTGATGCACTCATCCTGTCTATGTAATTTAGTTTTTTCAACTTTGCTAATTGTATGCAGGATATCTGTTAAGCCTTAAGATTGGTATTACTCTTTTTTTTGTTGTTGTTGTTAAAAAAAGAATAATCCTGATTTATATATTTCATCTACTGCTAGTTGATTTCAACAATTCCAACTAGCCGACTGAAATTCCTTAAAGAAGCTGGTCATGGAACACAAAAGGAAGAGATTCCTGAAGAAGAACTAGCAGAAGATGTAGAGGAGATTGATCATGCTGAGAGAGAACTGCGTCGTGGTCAGATCTTGTGGTTTAGGGGCCTAAACAGAATACAAACTCAGGTATGGTCTTGGAAAAGGTAGGATGCAATGGGTGTTACGAGGGAAATCTCTCCATTTTTGACTAAGGTGGCTGTTCTAACTGGTGTGAGTGAGACTGTCAAAAGGGGGTATGGATGGATGTGTAATCTCTCAGGGTCCTCTGTTTTCTTCAGCTTTAAATGCAACTCTTGCCTGTGTATCTGCTCTGTTTTTAAAAAGTGCCTTTTTTTCTTTACTTTTTGTGTGTTATAGATTGGATGGTCCTTTCTCTTGTTCTCTCTCTCTCTTGCTGAGCAAGCTGTCACAATCTCTGATTCCTTGCAGATGGATGTAGTGAATGCTTTCCAGAGTGGAAGTACCATTCAGGGGGCTCTAAGGCGGCAACCCTCCATCGCCAGCCAGCACCATGATGTAACAAATATTTCTACCCCTACACATGTAGTGTTTTCCTCTACTACTGCTTCTACTACTGTGGGGTGTGAGTGTGTGTTCCTAAAGTGCATGAAATTAACATTTCCTAATTCACGTACCTAACGTTTCTCATTTTCTCCTTAGTACTTAAAACCATCGTTCAGGCTTTTATAGAGCTCTTCCACAAAGTGGAGTCCTCAAGACTTTTTTTTCTTAGAGGGCTGAGAACAGGTGGAACAGTTTCAACAAAAGACTTTAAAGCGAAAGCTGTGAGCCTGCACATCCTGTGCCTTCATCCATTTGTGTACAGAGGGATTTTTAAGATAAAAAGAGAAAACTGTTGTAAATTTTCGAGTATATGCCTCTTAGGGTGACTTGCATTGAATAAGTGAATTAACTATATAATCATGGACCCAGGTCAACAAAAATAGATCTCTTGCACTGCAGCACAAACAATACTTAAGTAAGCAAGCAGATTTGGAAGCAAACGGTGTGTTGAAGATATGAATGTAGTTAGAACATGGAGCACTAAATGCATTTTCTTTGTAGCCTTTAAGGAACTTTATGAATCTCCGCTTTCATTGGACCTTATTTACTGAATAACCGCTTTTTCAACATCAGGATTCAGGTGGCGAAACAAGGCTTCTTAAATGCACACAAGTCAGAAGAAATATGAATTAGCTAATATAAAAAGGAAAAAAAATTAAGCATTAAATGGCAAAACTTTCATTTGAATTTGTAGGGTTCTTTTTCCTCTCTAGGTTCTTCTGGGAGCAGTTCATAAGCCATCAGTGAAAGTGAGGTTTTCTCGCCTCAATTCTACCGTCTCTATCTTGTGCTCTAAGTGGCATTTCAGTTTCAGCCTTCCTCTCTGTAGAGGCTGGAGATTTGTTTACTCTTGGATGTAGGTCTAAGCGCTGGAGCCAGAAGATGCATAGTAGTTGTAGTTGAATACTGATAGCCAATATCTTTGTTCAGAGTTTTCCATCTTAATACATGTTTAACTTTCTTCTCTAACTTCCTAGAGACGGGTTAAATAATTGGTTTTTAAAAATAACTCCGAGAGGGCTTCTTCTCCCCCTTCCCCTCCCTGCTTAAACTTTCAGATTACCAGATGGATGAAGACCCTTAATTTCAGGAGCTGTCTTAAGTGAAATGGGAAATCTTCAGATTTTTTTTCAATCGTTATTATTATTATTGGGCTTGGCCAGAATCCCCGTGTAAGCTTGCACAGGTATTTACCTCTGTATTTGTTCTTCAGTGGCGAGACAGGTATTTCCCTACCTTACAGTAGTATTGAGAAACTCAGCTCACAAATTTGCATGCCTCAAGAACACAAAATGAAAAGTAGATTTAACACTTAAGGATGCACAGGATTGCATCTCCTAGTTAAAATGCTAATTAGTAACCTGTATCCCTAACTACACTCCAGAACATTAATTAGACATTCAGAATTCTCTAGAGAGCAATGTCATTCCATGCTGCTATTTGAGCAGAATCTACTGGGCACTGCAGCATCTCATTGCATCAAATGACCAATGCAGATACAGAGCTACCATAGCAGAGAACTAGTTTTTTATCCTCACTATTACAGCCTTCTGTTACACCCTCCAGAAGAACAACTTTTGAGAACTAATATAGATTAATGAGAAGCAGATGTGTTATTGTCTCTTTTTTGGAGCTGGTTGTTGGAAAAGAGTTCCTATGAAGTAAGGTTGCAACTCTTAAGCAGCCATCTGGTTAGGAGGATTTGGAGTGCCAACTGCATTCCTTGCTATTCTGGTACTAATATGAGGAAGGCCTGATGACAGCATGAATTACACTTAACAAATTGTCTTGTTTGCACCTCACTTACATGATTTATTTATAGTTATCCCTCTAGTTTAATTATCTTGAGTGGTTGAAAATAGAGTCTTCAAAACACTAGATTTTCCCGTTTAAAGTGCTGAAAGTTTGATTTCTGCCTTTGTGGCTGGACTCTGAGGGTCCTGGACTTGCTATAGTGTCTAGACCACTTGTGTAGTATGCATTCTCCACAGGAACCAAGCCTTTATTGTGGGTATGCATATATTCTATGATAATTACGTCTGTCCTCTTAAGCCAGAATTGTTTTTCATTGCTGCTGATGTCCTAAATTCTCATCTCTAAGCAATGAACAAACAGTCCCATGAGACATTCATATTTCATTTTGCCACATAAATGGAACAGTGGGATGTAACAAGCCAAATAAAGTCATTGCAAACTTTCAGTCTGGCATTGTCACTGCTAATTTTTTTGGTAAGTGCCAAGACAGTTTAGGCAGCTGGCTGGGCTTGTTTAAACCTCGTATAACGTGCCAGCTCCTTGACAGTGTGCTCAATTCTTTTCATGCAATGAACAGTAAAGTACTAGCTGCTGTTGTAATCTTTTCTCCAGCACATTCACTCTCTTTTCTGTCCTCCCCTTACTGGTAGTTATGTCCTACCCCTTGATTGTGTGCCCCATCCCTGTTTCCCCTTATTCCCTGTGCTTTCTTCCCTTGCCTCCATGGTTAATTGGGCTCAGCATGTACCTGTGGTATAAAAATGGGGACATGATCACTTTGCAGTAAAATTCTTTGTGCAAGTGGTCAGAGGGAGTAGAGGTGGGGAAACAATGCGGCTTCTAGAGGTCAAAGAACGCAGTTGAGACATGAGACTTTATCATGTGCAGTGGTTCTATTTAACCAATTTGATTTAACACAGTGCTCTTTTGAGCAGCCCTTCTCTGTTACAGTGAACTTCCCTGGCGTATCTTAGCTATTTTGAAGTCTCTGCTCTTGATCTGCTTGACCTTCCAGCTTCATTCCTTCACCTGGAAGTCACTTTATTTTTTCTGTTGAGGAACTCTGGAAGCACTAGTCATGATGTATTTCTCAGCTTGAAATAAGTCATCTTGGATGCGCTGAAAAAAGCTTTAAATTTGACTTGCTGTTTGTAACAGCAAGTTCTTGTTTACTACAGAGTTGCTCTGCTGCTTACTATTTAACACTATTTCACACTGCTTTGCTGGAGACTTGCTCAGGGTAGGCATGTTGAGAATTGAATAGAGAGTCAACTCCCTAGGGGAAACTATCTCAGGAAAAGTGTTGGATAAATGAGTCAATGACTTCTGCCTCACCTTACTTGTTTTATCAGTTCAAGAGTGAATCCTGAATTTCTCTAGTTGATCAGGGCATGGAAGAAGGGGGGTGTGGGCAGCTGGTTTCATAATTCAAATAATTGTTTGGAAAGCTTAAATTCAAGTTGGCCCGGACATGCACAATTTGCAAAATAAAGCTGTACTTTCTTTTGTATCTAATTTAACTATGAAAGGTTTATTTATGAATTCTGTTAGCTTAGCTTTCTGATTCAAAAAATATTAAGCAAGAAAAAGACATGAAACAGTCCTCAGCCTGGGAACTGTGTCCATGAATTCAATGTAAATTGAAGACTCGTGCAAGGGCTGATCATCCTGCTTTTCTCATACTTGGTAGTCTCTTCAAAGTTACAACCTGTCCTGGCTACTAAACTGTACAATACAGTATTCAATTTCCTAGTTCTGTTCTTAAGTTTCCAAGGCACTGTTCACTAAGGAGCTTTCTCTAGTGTGGTAAATGGCAATATACTCGAATATTTACAGCTGTTACAGCGGTATCCTTTTTTGCATGACTTCGTAAATGTTTGTTCATTGTGACATTGGCTTACACGTGCTTGGCTTTTTCATAGTCAGTTGACATCCTAATTCCTAGCATGAGAATTAGTGACCCTTTTATCCCCTAACTTATTTTCAGCCTCTCCCCTCCTTCCCTCCCTCTAATCTCACCCAAATATTCAATAAAACACTCATTGAGATTTATTTAATTTTTGAATAACTAAATATTTGTTGGCCTCACTTCTGAAAAATGCTTAGCCCATGTTAAATAATTAAACAATTCTAGTGCCATGTCTGAATTTTAGGGCCCTTCAGCTTTTTGCATTACTTTCACAATTTTTATTCCTACTGTGTAGACTGGCAGTGCTCTACTGAAATGCTCTTCATTTTTTACAGTTTATTGCAAGCTCCACTGCATCATACAAATTTGATTCACTCATGTCTAGCTGTTTGTGGATTCAAACTCATAAGAACCATGCCATTATCAGTAAATATGCAGCATTTTAACAACATTTTTTCTTTGTTTACAGATCCGAGTGGTGAATGCATTTCGTAGCTCCTTGTACGAGGGGCTAGAGAAACCTGAGACACGAAGTTCAATTCACAATTTTATGACGCATCCTGAGTTTAGAATAGAAGACTCCGAGCCTCATATTCCCCTTATTGATGATACTGATGCTGAAGATGATGCTCCAACAAAACGCAACTCTAGTCCCCCTCCCTCTCCCAATAGAAATAACAATGCGGTTGACAGTGGAATTCACCTTACAACAGACAAGAACAAGTCTGCTACCTCTTCATCCCCAGGGAGCCCACTACATAGTTTGGAAACATCACTCTGATTGTAAGCTGAATGTTAACACACTAGCTGCATTGTAAAGAAATTGAAACTGGGTCTCTTCACACATTATGATGGACAAGATGATATTCTTGTCTTGGACTTCAACAGAAGAAACACTTGTACGAATGTAGATTTATTTTTTTAAAAAAAAAGCTTTCTGCCAGACTGGAGGGTGCTTTTCTGGGGGTGGGAGTAATAATGAACTCTGACAGATGAACAGTAACTCAGCATAAGTGACCTGTGGATCATCTGTTGTACTAAGAATGGTCCTGAAGAGTGTGTTAGCAGAGCTTTAGTTTATCATGATCCTTTTCTGAGGGGAAAGCTGGGAAGGGCAAGGAGGCCCTGGATCATTGAATTGATACTTTAATTTCTGCTGTTGGCTGTTAATAATTTGGATTATTTATGTTTATAAATGATACAGATCTGTTTACAAGGTTTGTAGATACTTTTTTGTTCCTGTTCATAGATGGGAAGCTTCCTTATAAATGATGCAGAGAAGACAAAAAACAAAACAAAAAAAAACCAAAAAAACTAGTCCTTCAAATACTGCTGTATTTTCAGGAAAAGGGTGTTTCTATTGAAACTGTACTAAATTTTGCCTGCAATTTACCTTGTTAAATATTGTAGATAAATTGCTACTACTAATAGCCAAATAGATAACACTAATGCTTTGTAAAAACATGAGCAGTGGTGTTCTAATGAAGTTATGGCCTCTGTCCTAATTAGTTTCTTAAATACATTTACTACTTAATGGTTTTGAAACAACTGTTTAATTTTTAAAAATTTTGAGAAACTTAATGAATAACTTTTGTTCAGAACTTAGTAGGATTGTTTAATGCAGGACATCAATACGTGATGGAACTTGCTTGAAATATTTCTGTTATCTCGGGCAAAATGGATTAAATCAAAATACATCAGAATCTTAGTCCTTTGTTTTTGTCTAATCATGTTAGTTTAGTGCTGTCTTGGTGAACTGTGAGTGGAACTGTGATTTTTTTCTAATCTATAGAATCCTTCATGCAGCATGAGGGCTGTTGGCATTTTGAAAGGTTGTTAGTGGGTAGCATACATGTTCTCCTTTTTGTTTTTGAAACTTGTTTGTAAACATGAATAAATCTGCCCTTTTGTTAAAATAAAATTGCAGCAATGGTTTCTTACAGATTTTTTTTTTCTCAGCTCCTTCACTGAAAGTACAGGAAGTACTCTTTAGTGTTACTGGTTACCTTTAAACTGCAATTTCAAGATGGTAACAGCCCCGCTCCAAATAGCTCTTTAGGTAAATGGAATCATGGTGGCTGCCTCCAGAATGAATGTAAGTTAAGGTACTCAAAAGTCTTCACTGAGCCAAAAGGACACTCCTGGGGAATTAATAGGTCTGCCTGAAATTGCGAGACTTACTGTGAGTACCGTGTAATAAATGTATCTCTGCTTAAGTGAGGGAGGCTGAGAACTGACATAAAGCACAGGTGAAATGCACCAGAACTGATTGACTAGAGACTGACTGAAGAAGTTATGGTCTGCCTCTGCTGTGTTGTTCAGACAGTGAAGGATGATGAAACAGTACTTGGTCTGGCACTTCCTCATGTTTTCTTGGTCCAATACTAATTAAAAGAGCAACAGGAGACATGAGTTGTAAGATTTTCTTTTTCCAGCTCTGTATTCTTTAAAAAAGCAAGTGAATTTTTTGTCAAATAATCAGAATTATGGACATTTTTTAAAGTGGTCCCTTCAAAGGACTGCAAGAATTAAGTTGGTGATGAGGAAGGAGATAATACTAGAGCTAACTGCATAAATGAGCAGGTTGGGAAGCTCAAGCACATCTTTCCCTTGTGGTGGGGTACATGCATGCTTGGGGTTGTCCTTTAGTGGATATTGTTCAACCTGTGGCACTGTATCCCACTGTCAACCACTCCTGAATTCCATCTTTTCTATTGTATTCAGTAAATACACTGAATTCTAGGCAAGGGGGTCGAGGGTGGGGGGTTGCACTTGACACTTTGTATAGTAATTTCTCCCACATGTTTCTAGCACTTTTCTTACATCATAGTTCTTATCTAGAGCGCTTGGTAGGGGGGTCAGTTTTTATGTAAGCTGTTTTCTTTTTACTACAAAAAGTCAGATAACATTGGCTTAAAATAAAGGGAGTTTTCTTTACCTGTGAAGTACACTGCCATGTAGAAAAGTATTTTCATTTAACTTCGTTAATGAGTGATGATTTGACTTCATTTCAAAACAGACTTTAATTTTCCCCTCTTCTCTAGGTGTGATCATGACTGCATGTTATCTTTTGGAATAAAATCTACACTTAAGCCTTTTGTGGGGGGTGGGAGGGTGAATGTAGGCTTTGTACATCGCTGGTCCCTCTTGATTCTGTTAACATCAGTGTGCTGTTCTTACAGGAAATATCCTTACAGAAATAAGGAAAAGTTGTTTTAAGAGGGGGGTATGCTTTCTTTGTGATCTCAAGAAATCATAACATTGCCTAGATTATGAAATGGTTTTCACTAAGCTCATGAGGCCTTCATTGCCTTTCTGGTTGTAAGGTTTACTTGTCTTTCTTCTTGTAACTGAAATAAATAAAAGTGCTGTTCATCTCAGTCTGTATGGGGACTGAAATTCTTGAATGTCAGTACAGTACTGATTTAAGCCTGAAATGCATGCCAATTCTATAAAACAGCTCTTGCTACAATTTTACGCTCATTCGCTCTCCAGAGGTCATGGTACATAGTGTACATGGTTGAGCGATAGTGACTTGGAACATAAACTCAGTTCTAGACTGACTACTACTTGGAGTGGCTTAAAACATGGTTTCCTGGGTGGGATGGCTACTGTAGTTGTGTATTTGTTAGGACACCTCATCTTGGCTCTGAAGGAGGGCTGAAAACAGTAATATAAGAGGACTTTTTTTTTTTTTTCTGTATTGGCCTTAACAGGAAGGGGAAAGTGCTGCGTCATGGAGTAGTCTGGAGAGAATAATGGAAACAAATGCCTTAATGCTAAATAAGTGGGTAAATGCAGGGGTCTGAAGCAAGTACAAGCAGCCAAAAAATATGAAATAACTTACTAGAAGGCTTTCTTAGAATAACAGCAAATTTTCCAATGTGTTTTGAAGTAAGCAAGCAAATGTAATATTCATGGAAGGATAACTTGTGTATACTGAGTATTGGAAAGTGATTCCAAAGGCCTGATAAGTTCTATTTCTACTGCTGGTAGTTCTAACCTCTGCAGAGCTCTAGAATAATCCAGATCATAGTAAGGATTACATAAATTAAAGTAAAATATCTTAATGTCTGTATTACTTTTATAATACAAATACTTGGTTTTAAAGAGCTGCTGCTTTTTTCCACCTGCACCATTCTCCCCCAGCAGTGCATCTTTTCTGATCTTACAGATTTCAAGCCCTCTCTGGAGTACCTTAACTTTGTTGGATAAGCCTGGCTAGCATGACGGGTCCAGCTCCAATTTATCTCCAGACTGATTAGGACTTCTTATTCAGGACCATGTCGAGAAATTCTGGGCCAGATTAAAGAGCTTTATAGCTGTTCCTGCCCATCTTCTCCCCTGAACTCCCCTGAATAGAGAAATACCTAACGACCTTCCTCAGGAGGTTGCAGCATCCATCAAGGAGATATGACTTAGTTTCTAAAACAGAAGCCTCCTACAGGTACTACTTGTCCTTTCTACTCAAAGATGAGGGTTTGCTCAGAAAATGATGGGATGGGCTTAGACAACTGAAAAAAGATAGCATTTAAAAGGTAGCTCACTGGATAGTGAACCTTCACTACTGTTATGTACACCTAACGTAGAGTTTTCTACAAAATCTATATAATTATCAGTTTGAAAAGAGTTCCTTGACTTGCCCCAAATAGAAGACAGTGGGAATTTAAACTTGGAAAAATCACAGGAGTGTTTTTGGGAATTAACAGCTTTTGGTGGAAGTGTACATTCTGGAATACTGGAACATCATCTCACATTCTCATGTAATGACAAGTGTCAATCCAAACCTGAAGCAGCAGTTGCTCACTAAAATGGAAGTGTGCATTCTGGAGCCCTTTGAGCCCTTACAAAAAGCAGTATCTAAGTATTCTGAACATCTTCATCTGCTTTCCTAGGCTGCCTCTCTTGCAGGGCAGGGCATGAAGCTGAAAGACTGTAAGTATGATCATACAGAAAACTTTTCTATGTCTTCCTCCTTGGCAAAGGCACAGTCTTGGATTCACTCTATGGCAACTGCTCAGGCACAGAATACTGGCTTTTCCTGTTTTAAAGCTTCCAGTCTCTTGTAGAGAATCATGGTGTACAGTTCAAGTGCTTTGTGTGAAAAGCCTCTCAAAGCTTTTGACTTAAGATAAAACTAAAAGCACAAAGCCACTCTACAAATATACCCTAGAAGATATGTTTGTTATCTTTGACAATTTCAGTTTTACAAATACAGGATTTAACTTGACTTTCTTAGTTTACCACAAGTTGGTTGCTCTGATGGCTGCTAGTTACAAAGCCTCTTCAGTTATACCTAAGGTTGTTGCAAGACCTCCTGAAGGTAAGCCTGTATTTGGCAGAAGTTTGTGGGGAAATACATAGTTTATTTTGAATACTGTGCTGGCAGCTACTGCACAGTGTTTTGTGCTATGTATTTTAGGAGAGAATCTGTAAAATGAACAACTTGCAAAATTCAGATCTGCAATAGAACCTGTAAAAGGATACATGAGTCTGTCACAGAACGCATGAAATAGGAAATTATGGTAGAAACCAGGATTTTGTTTTGGACAACACTGCTTTAGAGATGGGAAGATTTCTCTTTAATTAATGTTCTGATCAGTGCAACAGTTTAATTCATTGAGGACCATCATTCAAAAAGCATTCTAATAAACAAGTGTTTTTAAATTAAAAGGAACTCTGGAAAAGGTACTTTTTGTCATATTTTAATTTCCCCAAAAGATTAGTCATTCTTAGCTTCTTTCTTTTTGCCAAATCAACTAGACTCTGTTCTAATAAATCTAGCAGTATATACACATGAATTACAACTTGATATCTCCTTGCTGTCTTCCCCCTTTCAGTCTGCCAAGGATGATTGTAGGGAATCAGTGAAGGACAGAGGGGGTAAGATGTGCAGTTGTGGATTTATCTCCTTTATCATATTTCTATCTTGCTTTTTGATCTTCTCTTCTTCTTTCTTCTTCAAGATCTCACCCACTCTCAGTAAATTTTGGGAGTACTTTTTATATGGTAGCATCTTTTGGTGCTGTAGCCCAGAGCAACTCATAGGAAAACTCTTTCAACAAGATTTATGGAAAGAACTGGCTTTGGAAAAAGAAAGAATGAAAGAGAGACAGTTTTTTTCCCAATTAGAAAAAAAAACAGTATGAGTTTCATTACTAAGTTTTTAAACCCAAAAGAATTCGCAGGCCAAATATCACCAGAATGTCTTGGCTAGTTGCTTAGCCCATAAAGATTCTATAAAGCCCATCATGTTTTAGCAGAACATAGCTAAATTGATGCCATTATAAGAAAATAGGTTTTCCCAGCCAGTCAAAAGTGACAGCATGTGGAACTGCCTGAACACAAAAAAACACACAGAGAGGTTAGGGAGTCTTCATCCTTGGAGACACTCAGAACTCAGCTAGACACAGCTCTTAGCAACCTGCTGTAGCTGATGCTGCTTTTAGCAGGGGTTTGGAGTAGATAACCTGCAGAGGCCCTTGCCAACCTCAGTAATTGTCTGATCCCGAAATTCTTGAGACAGAGATGTAATTCTATTGGGTTTCTTCATTATCCTCATGAGTATTATTTCTATACATAGATGGAATTCAACAAAGACATCAGTCACTGGAACAATCAAGCCTGAAGAAAAGCAAGGAAGCAACTGACTATTTTCTTTCTCTTATCTTAAACTGACCTGACCAAAAGGCTTGCTGATATTTGCCTGCTGTAATGCTTACTGTGACAGCAGAGCTTGGATTACTTCTGCTCTAGTAAACCTTTTTTGAATGATGACTGGCTGTCTGTAGTTCATAGGAAAGCCCACAGATTTTTACATGACCTGTGTCTGAAAGCTGCAGACCTGGGGAAATCAGCTTCTCTTCAAGGAGAGTATTTCTCATTTTGTTATGTGCCTCTTTCAGGTGTAGAAAGAAAAAAAAATTGAAGCTGTTACTAAGGAAAATAAAAACTCTAGCTTATTTGAAGATTTGTGTGGTTTCATTGCCCTGCTCTCTACTTAGGACTCTCTGGAAAGAACCTGGTCCTTTTTCTCAATGTTACTATTTTTTTTTTCTAGTTTCAAGTGTTCAAGATCAGCTTCTAAAAAAATAAGGTTCTCTTGCAGACATATAAAGTTAATGAAACTTATTAACTATAAGACATAAAATAAAGACATAGAGCACTATAAAGACAAAGAGCACTGAAAAGTATGTTTTTAGTCATAGAAGACTATAATTTACACAGAATTGAGAAGCTGACTTTTCTCCTTACCTTAGTTCATGGAGTGGTGGAGTTACAGGCTTTCATCCAATTGAGCAAAGTATTGGTGAAATCAAATGAAATAAAATATCAGTTCTATCTTGCATAAAAATGCTCCCTTCTTCTGCCTTGAGTTGCAGAAATATTTTGCTACGCTTAAAGAACTTAGTGCTATATTAGAGTTGGATTCTCTTTTTATTGGTTCTCACATAATTGCCTATAAAACTTTAATGCTAATGTAGGAAGACATTATGAAACTGCCATTCTGATCTTAAAATTGTTGTAATAGGAAAAAGTTTCAGAGTCCACGCATAACCTGCATAGTAAAACCAGCTGCCTGGCTGATCAAATGTTATAGTAATGAGATGATTCAACCCAAAATTTTATATTCTAACTAAAGAAAAAATAGCTAAGTTTCTGCAAAACGTGGTCTTTTTTTGTTAGAAATAACACATTCTATTTGAAACTAAAACACATTTAAAACAAGTACATTTAGAGGATGTGGGGGAGTGTCTACAACACTAACTTCCAATATGCTGTATAATGGCTCTCTACCTTAAAGGTGCAGAAATCTTTAGAATTTTCATCTGTAGAGTCAATATATTGAAGCATGTTTAATTTCAAAAGTCTTAATGATTCAACAAAAGATAACTCCACAGCAGGAGGTTAAAAGTATTCTGAACTGCCATTTTTAAAGACCTTGGGATGCCCAGACAATTCTGTAGGCATGTCAGTACCTGAATACAGTTATTATAGCTTTAAATCTCACTGACTTCAGTCTTTTTGAAAGGGCCATAAACAGTCTAAGTCTGAATATCAACTAAATGATCAATGTCAGCTTCACACCAATCAACACAATCAGCATTTTACATATTTGAATGAAGAAGTGCTACAGGCTTTTTGATCACTGGATGAAGAGTGTGAGCTGATAAAAAACCACTTGAGAAAACAATTTTCCATTGGTTTTCTTCATTACTGTTCCCAAAGGCAATCAGCACAACCAATAGACCCCTCAGTGTTTGTTTTCCAAAGCCATACTTCATCTCTGACAATCACTGTCAAAAAGACTGAATACTGGGACACACTCATGCATGTTATCATATACCCAATTTAAAATATCGCACTTAGAATCAATCCAAGCCCAACAGTTAAGCCATAGATAGCTATTTCAAAACTGACTACACTTGGGATATTGCCAAAAAACCAGAAGTGCTCCTGTGGCTTTCTTGACTTATTTTCGTCTTGCAAGTCTTGATGATTGTGCTGTAACTCAGAAATCAGGCCTTAGTGGAAACTTCATGGAAAAATATATTTAGGTACTAAGCACCCTAATAAAATTATACAGCTCAAATGATTTGCTTTTCTGTTATGAAATTAAAGGGCTTAGCCATTTCTAAGAAAGAAATTTGTTATTTTTCTGTTCATGCCTGTTGCTCTACCATCTCCAAGCTTTGAACAAGCTTTGCCACCTGTCAAGGAAGATCTGGTGTTGGGGATCTCTTTTGCTATCCCAGCAGGGACCATAGAGAAATTCAATTTATAAGTATCTATACAGTCAGCCTTGTCAGCTTTCCAGCAAAACTGTAGCTTTTATAAGCAAACTGCTCCGCCTCATTGCAGGGATGTGATTGGGTTGCAGCTGAGCCTTTCACAGAGTGGGGTTGTAGTATGTGATGCTGGCCCAGGTTACCACCCCTCTCTTCCTGCAGTGTTCCCTCCGTTGTGCCATTTCAACAGCTTCTGTGACAGTGTGGTCAACCACACCGGAACCATTTCTGGGTAAACTGCTGCTGCAGGCTGGTGGTGCGTGGTGTTCTCTGCACAGCAAAAACTCCAGCACAGACCTGCTCCCCCTGTGACTCCTCCTGCCCAGTCTAGAGCTCAAGGAACAACCAAAGCACTGTAGATGAAGGAAGTAGGAATTGAAAGAGGAGAGTGGAAGGAAACCGAGAAGTTTTTTGAAAACTTTGGGGAAGAAAAGCAGGGTAACAGAATAGGAGTAAGAGGAGCAAAAAACATGAATATACAAGTCAAAAAGCTTGTCTCTTAAAGCAGATTTATCCAGCTTGAGGTACTAATGTCAGGAGCACTATAAATATGCCCTCTACTTTTGCTAGAATAATTCAGTCACCTTTACTTCTTGTTTTGGCTGGGACAAGAACCAATGATGATCTGTGCTGTGAATCTGAATACCAAAATTTGACAACCACTATGGATCACTCTAGGATTTCACATAAGTGATGATAGGTTTGAGGGAGCATAACAAAACTAGAACACCAACCGTTCTTGGTAAACTGATGCAAGAAACTTAATCTAGAGGTTTTTATTTAAAATACCAAAATTAAATATGGATAACATAATTAAGTGGTGTGTCGCAGTAAAATGTGTTTAGCTGCAAGTGTTCATATATTTTTTGTGAAGATAAAGTTTCATGATCATATTGAATACCAATGCAGAAAAACTTCCTTGCTTCTATATGGTTGCAATCTATATGGTTGCAGCACGAGTGATTTTGAAGGCAGATTTTGTAGCAATCATGTAAGACCCTTTTCTGGCAATAGCTGGGAAATTCAAAAAACAGTGTCTATTTTATGGATGCAA
The DNA here is from genome assembly GCA_013399835.1 of Leptocoma aspasia. Taxonomy (NCBI): domain Eukaryota; kingdom Metazoa; phylum Chordata; class Aves; order Passeriformes; family Nectariniidae; genus Leptocoma; species Leptocoma aspasia. Next base: position 280,344 of record VXAX01003784.1, read on the forward strand.
GAATAGGCTGCTTATACTAATGACAGGCTACGTTCTTCAAAATATAAACCTAGTTAAAGATGAACTCTCTTAAACTAGAGTGGAAGTAGCCAGCAAACAATTTCTAAGTAAGAATTAGGGGAAAAAAACCCATAAAGAACACACAGAGTAAGTTAGAGCTGTCATCTCCAACAGCCTTCTTTCTGACCATTTTAGCCTGAATTTAGTATTTTGTCTCCATCAGAAAGATTGTGTGGTCTTGTCTTCTGTGTGGCCCTGTTGACTCTCCCTGCAGCTAGGATATTTTGTATATTTATGTATTTGTATTTTGTATATTTGTATTGCTAATTGCCACTGTAAAACACCCTGGGGAATTGCAACTGGTTTGTGGTGGAGATTCTGCATATAGTGTGTCCATACGCTGAAGGCTTGCAATTAGTAATTGCAAGATGATAAAAACAGGTAACGTTCTGTGATACAACAGAATGCTACCAGAAGCCTGAGGGGTTTTTTTTTGCAAACTTGCTCTACTGAGAAAATTGGGGGCATTCTTCCTGGTTTCATTTTGTGATACTAAGCAGATGCCTCCTTCTGTTTCACTCCACTCTATGGTACATGACTTGTTCAGCTATTCAGGAGTTATCCTTCTCTGAAACAGAATCTGTCATTATGCTCAGATCAGCATAAAATTGCATATTATTAGAGCCATTGCAAGAAGAGATTGACACAAGCTGACACACATACAGCTATGTAGGTATACAGCCTTCCTGCAAGGGAGGAAAGGGAGTTTTAAAAAAGAATGCATGGAACGGTAAGGTATTTGCCGTTTGGACTTTCTACCCCTCAAACAACCCACTATATGTGCATACCTCAACAGTGGAATGGGGCCTGTTGATTAGATTTTTACCATTTTATAAGCATGATTTGATAAGATGTAACGACACCACTCATTTTGGAATCAGGTAAGTGTCTAGCTATCTCATCTATGGTGGCAGCTTTTGTACTTGATACAGGCACACAAGCAGAACAATGTATTTAATAATAAAACAAGTCTGAAACTACTACCACTCCCTTCATTTTTCTCTGTGCATCAGCCACACAAGTAATAGTCAAGAGAAAATCTATATGGTAGCAGCAGGAAGCATCTGTGGCAGTCCATCATGTTGTGGGTTTGCCAACTGTCATGCTGGAAAGTTCTTCCTGCCCAAGCAGCCAGTGCTGAAATAGGAAAAAAAAAAGAAGCAAAGAAAGAGAAGAGTACAGATACAGGCTTTCCTTGTCCAGAGACAAGTCCCTGCCCTACTCTGGTAGTGATGAATGCAGATGTAATTTGTAATGTTGTCTCTCTCTCATATCTTCTCTGCAACTATCCTGAAATGGAGCAGCTGCCACTGCTGCCTGACTCCTGTCCCACTGGATGGGTAGCTAACCTAAGAGAATCAAAGACTCCTAGTTCTTTTAAACATACTAACAGAAGTCTGGTTTAGCCCTGGTAAAATAAACTGGTGGCTCAGTCCTTAGATAGATGTCACAAAGCAGCAGCAGAGGAGAGAGCAGTGACACTTCTAAATCAGCACCCAAGTCATTTCTGGATCAGGCATGAGATACAGAATCAAGGATCCTTTTAGAGGATGCACGGATGGTGTGGAGCTGGGAGACTTGCATTATGACATTGCCAAACAAATGCATAGAGCACAGCTCTGTGCTAAGCACCTGAAGTCGCTGGTGGGTCAGACCTCACCCTTCAGAAAGCAATTAGCAGAAGAAATTAACATCATGGATGTTGTAGCTGTGGTTGTTCAAGAACCACTAGGTTCCTTATTTTTCAATAATTGTGGCATATTGTTTTTTCTCACTTGTTTTTGTAATTGCAATTGTTATCATTTGTCTTACTTTGTACCTGGCAGTTGCAGACATCGGTTTCAAGCACTTATTTTAGCTTTATTGCTATTGGAAGACTGCTGTTGAAAATGTGCACTCTAAAGAAACTAATTTTATGGAGGATTATAGAAAAAACAGGAACAGGATTAATGTCTAGCTCACAATTCTTATTTCAGCACTCCAAGAAATTACTAGTGTGCTTCCAAGGAATACTCACCCCTGAAAATTATGTATAAATAAAATTCAGAGTTATAAGAGTTGGTTTTTTTTAAAGGCCACTTGCTAAAATTACTTATAAACGTGCATAACATAGTTCCACTTGGACAATTACATTTTTTCCTGAAAATTTAGGTGAGCTCTGATATCAAGAGCTCATTTTTCTAGTTAGATTTCTTATTCTAGATTCCTTGTTCCTGTTTATTCTACCCCCTAGATCATTCTTCTTTAGGTGAAAACCTTGTAGCACATACCTAAAGAGATACTTTACCAAACTAGGCATCTCCATACAATTCACCAGTTTTCATTGATTCACCTTTGCAGTTAACATCCCCATTATAGCAGATGAATGATCCTGTTACAAGGCGTACTAAATGAAGGTGCCCCAAATCATTCTATATAGCATCTTCTGAAGCATGAATAAATCTGTACTAACCTTTGCTATGGTGTACTAAATTCTTCCAAAATTCATCTAGGTCTCACAAACTCAGTAAGATACAGGAATAGTTCTTGATTTTTAAGTGCACATTACCAAATAATTCGCTAAGTTAACTTGATTGCAATACACTGTATTTTGCAACATGACAGAATTTCAGGTATTATATGGCAAAGACACACCATACTACATATCTATTTAGAAAAAACTGCTTTACTTATTTTTAGAAAAGCTAGATGAAAGTGCATTGAAACAAAAATATATTTACCAACATACTGATGTTACTGACAATATAGGAAACCTTACTGGTATTGATCATCCATTAAAACATTAGGGGAAAAAAAAAGAAGATGTTCTTTAAATTTGGAATTGCATATGGGTATTCATCCACATAGTGATGCTACTGATATAAAACACCATAATAGGATTATCCCAGAAAATTTCATAGTAAAACCTGTTCAATTATCCAAAAACAATCAGTGACTGCAAACTTTCTGAGATTCAAATAATGCACATAGATTATAGAGGGCAAGACTTACAGTCTGACATTTAAGGTAACACTAAGAGACTTACATGCAGCTCAACATATGCTGCATATTCCTCTGTCAGTTTTTTTATTGTGCTGTTTGGGTACCAAGGGAGGAACATTAAGGGATTTAATCCCCATAGTAATTCTAAAGATATGTATATTTTACACAAAAGCATCTAATTAAAAGGAAAAAACAAAAAAGGACCTTTGGATAACACACCCACTTTTATACAAATTCTAATGACTTTAGGTTCTTTGGCAGAGTAATTGTCATTCTCAGTTTCTAATCCAGATGGTCATTTGTTTTAAAGTGTTGGTCTTAAATTACGCAGTTTCCTTTCACACGTGTTTCCCTTCAGGTGTCAGTAAAATAAGAGATAAGTGCTCTTATTTATCCTTCTGTACAAATACAATCCCTACACGGAAAAAGGAAAAATCTCAAACATCTATCAGTGTCAGTAGACCACTCATTATTTTTGTGGCCCTCCTCTGAACCTGCCCCTAAATTACTTTTGATACAGCCCAGGATACATTTGGCTTTTTGGGCTGGGAGTGCACATTGCAGAGTGATGTCCAGCTTCTCATCCATGGGTATTCCCAGTACTTTCTCCACTGCTTTCAATCCATTCACCCCTCAGTCTATATTGATACTGGGCATTGCCTCAAGCCAGGTACCAAAAAATTTTAAACTTCATGATATATGTACATGCCAACTCCTCAAGCCTGTCAAGGTCCTCTGGATGACATCCCTTCCCCTGTATTAATTGAACCACTCATCTTGATGTCACCCACAAAGTTCCTGAAGGTTCACGCAATCCCACTATCTATGTCATTAATAAAGATATTAAATTCTATAGTCCCCAAAACAGACCCCTGGGGGGATACCGCTCAGCACTGGTAGCTCTTTGGTTGCAGTCATACAATTCCTTGCCATCTAATAATCCATCCATTAAATCCACATCAATTTAGAGGCAAAAGCATTGGAAGGGACAGTATTTAAGGCTTTACAGAAGTGACATCACTTACCTTTCCTTTGTCCCCTGATGCAGTCACTCCGTCATAGGCAGCCACTAGATTAGTTGGGCATGATTTGCTCTTGGCAAAGCCGTGTGGGCTGTCTCTAATCACCTTCATACAACCACCTCTCATATGCTTTGACATAACTTCCAGCAGGACCTGCTCCATGATCTTGTCAGGCACAACGGTGAGGCTGACTGGTCAGCAGTTCCCAGAGTCTGGATGTGATAATCCCTTCCCTCCAGTGCCTGAGATAGTTACAGGTAGTCAGTGTCACTCCAGTCACTGATGGTAGTCACAGTCTAATTATCATGACTTTTCAAATATGATGGAGTCACGGCTCCGTCATTATAACTGCCAATTCCCTTAGAACCCCAGGATGTTTCTTAGACTAAAAGTAACATCATATGTATTCCAAATCAGCCTTGTATTTCAAATCAGTATGTACCTACTTGATATTCTTTTCTTTTCCATTCTCTTGCTGCTGTTGGCAAATAGACTTTAATGGAATTTTGATAAGAAAAGTTCAAAAGATGCAAAAAACCAACTCTACTCCACAAGTTATTTCATAGATTTATTTTATTTTCATAACCATTTTGATGGAGGAGAAAAAAAAATGTAGGATCAGAGGTTGGAAAGATCATAAGGTATAATGGTTCTACAACAGCAGGACAAATTAAATCTTTGTGCCCTTGGACTACAATCTCTTCCTGCATGTAGGTGGATGAATACTCACGTGGTGGAATAACACCATGCTGGCAAAGCAGATCTCACACTCCCCTCTAGTGACAGAGTACAACCTCCTGAGGCCTCTTGGCAGCCTGGACAGTTCTCCTGCTAACACAGCTGCTCCCAATAGGATCCCACATAATTAAAGTTGGGGCTCTTAGTTTCATTTTAAAGTAGGATTAACACTAAGTTAAAATACCTCAATTTAGACATAAAAATTTTGGTGAGGTACTATATTGCCAGTATATTTGCCCCTTGTGCTCATGTATCGTTTTACATCAATTATGATTATGAAACAATATGTGATTAGTGTAATAAATGTGTGCATTGCAGCATACATGCACCAAGGTTATCATGTTCGTCCATGTGTCCTTGAATTCTACACATCCTTTTACTAATTCTTTTCCTCCAGTGACCATGCAGTCAGCACAAGCCTGGAATTACCATCTTAAAGTTCTTCTCTAGATACAATTTTTGTTGTATACTACCTTGACATATACTACCTTAACACAGTGCCTGAGAAAAAACCAACTCCATAGCTGCTGAAACAGCAGCCTGCTGACATATGCTGCTTGGAACATATTTTCTGAGGCACCATTTATCATTGTCATCACAGCGTACAACAACTTATTACAGTAAATTGCTCTTGCATATCACAACCTTAAAAAGACAATGCCAATTCATAATTGTATTATTAGGAGATTACAATAATCTTAAAATAATGCTAAAAATAAAATCTATACTAATGAGGGAACATAATAATAATAAAAACTATTACCTGCCAGCTCTATAACTACAGTCACTATAGCCAATTACATGTCTGCAGTAAAGGAATACTTTGCTCCCTACAAACATTTGGGAGTCATCAAAGCACTCTCGGGTGATGACAAACAGCAAGAAACAGACGAACTTTGTAAGCCCTACCATTTGAGAAACACTTATCTATCAATTTGTAGAAAGAGGGATGCCACCCTACTTCTCTCCAAAATCACAGCCCTTCCTTTGCCTTTATGGCTATCACCTGGCAATTTAGCGCCCAGGAATATTGTGGCCAGTTAGAGATTCCAGTTTATTGCTAGCATACCAAAATCAGTAAAATATACTGACCTGCTGGAAGCATAGCAGCTCTAAAAAAGGCAAAAGGAAAAGGATTCAGTAGGACTGGGAATTGCCATTCAGTTTCTAAAAAAAGTAACATGTTTCTGACCACTGGGTTTTAAGCAGCTTCCAGAACAGATCCAAACCTGAAAACACAAGATACAAGAAATACTGAAAATATGCAACACACAATTAAAGTAGCAGAGATTGTACTTTCTCTCATTAAGGAGATGAGAAGACACAGAATAAATTAAGATCACACAAAGTTTGGTAGTAGCCCAGAGGGACAGAATCTAAATGTAGTCTCCCTGATGAGACACATCATTCACAGCTGAAAAAACCTGACAGAAAGAAGATAGTCGGAAAAGAAGTTGAGAAAGACTGGAAGATTTTAATAATGGTGCAGAGGTCAATTTAAGTTTAACTAGTTAACTTACTGTTCCTGCAGTGGAGTAGAGCGCAAAACATTTAAATCTTATCAATACCAACTTTTTTTAATGCTACGTTTTACTTTGTGATTTAAAACGGAAGGATGGGAGGGTGAGCTGTGTAAAAGGGAAAAAAAAAAACCAAACCAAAACTCCGCCAGTTAGTCAAACCAAAAACACATAATGGCAAAAACCTGTAACTTTTGCCAGGTCCAAGTTAAAGTTAACATGTCTTGTCCCACCACTTACATTTTTGAAAGGGGTTCATAAAGTCAAAATAGCAAATTATCAGCCTACATAACCTCAATGTAAGGAGTGCTAGTAGATTTTCATGGAAACTGCCTTATATACTTGTAATAACCCTACTTTTTTCACCACTTCCAAAGTTATTATTTTAAATGTGCATTTCATGGTTAAACACAATTTATTTGGAACTGTTCTGTACGTGACAATTCTTATATGTTGGCCTAATTACTGACCTGATTCTGTAGATGTAAAAATTTAATGTCAGAACAACCAGTAAAAGGCAGATTGGATTTAAAAAAGAAAAAAAGGTAATTGCAGTATGAGTTACTTCTTCAGGAACACTCACATATCGAATGACAGCTTTGGCATCACAGTCCTTCTTTTTGCTGATTGCTGTCAACCCTGTTTCTACTAGCAGAGCTATGGGAGCGGCACTTTTCCAGCGAGGTCGGCTCCCTCACCTAGCTTTCCATGAAGCCTCATAAACATTCGCAGCACTACTAACACTAACGTTGCAGCGTTGGGGTTTTCCTAATTTTTGTTTAAGGTAGACGCAGTTTTTTAGAGCATTAAAGGTCTGTTAAAAGACCACTCTGTATGATACAGACGCGAGTGCCAACTTAAAAATTTAGAAAGTCTGACCAAAATAAGAAAGAACTAAAGAAAGAGAAGAGGCCAAACTACCTAAGGTGGCTTAATACAAAATCAGTCTGAGGTTTTAAACATAGCTGCCCTGCATGAATTTATAAGTCACAATATCGAGGTAACATGGCACAGACCATCCGCTAGCCGAGCGTTCCACCTATGGTTCCGCCGAACCGTGCGGAGCCGCTCTCCACTGAGAGCGGAGCCCCGCGCAACCCCTAAGCCGCCGTGTCCGGACCACCGGACAGACTCGTAGAGTTTCATTTTCCCGTCCAGCGGCGCCGAGCCGGGGCAGGCGGGGGCGCTGCGGCTTTAAGGGCGATCCGCGCTCCGGGCCCGGGCCGCGGCCCCGCCCCGCGCAGCGCATGGGCCGCGCATGGGCGGATGGGGAGCCGCGCTCTTGGCGCGGCGGATGAATCCGGGGCTCGGCCGGCCGCGCCGGGAGCGCGGGCTCTCACGGGCCGCTCCTCCCCGCTCCGCCCATGGCCTCCTCGCTGGTAAGGGCTGGGCCCCNCCGCCCGCAGCCTGACGGTGCGCACCCTCTCCCCAGGAGGACCCCGTCCTGATCCGGCCTTTCCGCGGCCACACGGCGGCGGTGACGGGCGTCGCCTTCAACACGAACGCGGCGGGGATGGGTGAGTGCGGGGCCGGGCGCCGTTTGCTTTCCGGGCGGGGCAGCCCGCTCCCTCCTCCCTCTCTCCCTCCCCGGAGCCGCCGGGCGGTTCCGGGCGCAGGTCCGGGCGCGGAGCGGGGCGGGCTCCCGCGCCTTCGGGCGGGCTAAGGAGTCTCTGCCCCTTCCTTAAGCGACAACTTTTTGAGCAAACCACAAGGCTGGAGGAGGGGTTTGTCCCGCGGAGAGAGAGGAGGAGGAGGAGGAAGTAAGCGAGGGGAGCGCCGAGGCCGGAGGGGCTGGGGGCTGCTCCGTGCCTCCGCTGCCGCCCCGCTCCCCCGCGCTCCCCCTGGAATCTACCGGGCCCACCACGGAGGGCTGGCCGCAAACTCTGCCGGCGTCCCGAGCCCGAGGCTGGGAGTGCCTGCAGCCTCCTCCTCCCCGGGGGCGCGGGGAGAGCCGACAGGAGTTCACGGACCTCTCTCTGCTAAGGAGCTGCTTTTAACTATCTAACATGAGGATCCGTCTGGCGAGAAGATGGACGTGGATCCGCAAAAGCTGCGTGTTCCTCGGCTTCTTAATGATCGCTTACTTTGTGGTCGAGCTGTCGGTTTCTTCCTTCGGTGCCTCCCTCGCCGGCAAGAGCATCACTAAAGGGAAATGGGAGAGGCGCTTTTCTGACAGAGCAGAAAAAGCTGTCGATTTGGCTCGTCCAGTTTATGACAAACCCCCACCTGATTCTTATGCTCCAGGAGAATGGGGTAAACCCTTTCGCCCACAGCTGAGTCCTGAGGAACAGAAAAAGGAAGAAGAGCTGATTGAGAAATATGCAATAAATATTTATTTAAGTGATAAAATTTCTCTCCACCGGCACATTGAAGATAATCGACTGAGTGGTTGTAAAACTAAATCTTACAACTACAGAAGACTGCCCACGACATCTGTTATAATTGCTTTCTACAATGAAGCCTGGTCAACACTGCTGCGGACGATACATAGTGTTCTTGAAACATCACCTTCAGTGCTTCTGAAAGAAATTATACTGGTAGATGATCTGAGTGATAAAGTATATTTGAAGGCTGAACTCGAAAAATACATAAGCAGTCTGAAAAGAGTTCGCTTGATAAGAACCAACAAACGAGAAGGATTGGTTCGTGCACGCTTGATTGGCGCTACCTTTGCTACTGGTGATGTTCTCACATTCCTGGATTGTCACTGTGAATGTGTTTCTGGCTGGCTGGAACCACTGCTCGAGAGGATTGCTGAGAATGAGACTGTTATTGTTTGTCCTGTCATTGACACCATTGACTGGAAAACATTTGAGTACTACATGCAAACGGCAGAGCCCATGATTGGGGGATTTGACTGGCGGCTGACGTTCCAGTGGCACTCGGTGCCTAAACACGAACGTCTCAGGCGCAAGTCTGAAACCGACCCAATCAGATCCCCAACTATGGCTGGTGGCTTGTTTGCTGTCAGCAAGAAGTATTTTGAGTACCTGGGAACCTACGATACAGGAATGGATGTTTGGGGAGGGGAGAACTTAGAATTATCATTTAGGGTTTGGCAGTGTGGAGGCATGTTGGAAATTCATCCGTGCTCCCACGTGGGCCATGTGTTTCCAAAGCGTGCGCCCTATGCTAGACCAAATTTCCTTCAGAACACGGCACGTGCTGCTGAGGTGTGGATGGATGAGTTCAAAGATCACTTTTACAACAGAAATCCTTCAGCAAGGAAAGAAAACTATGGAGACATTTCTGAAAGAAAGATTCTTAGAGAGCGTTTGAAATGCAAGAGTTTTCGCTGGTATTTAAACAATGTATTTGCTGAGTTGCATGTCCCAGAAGATCGTGCTGGCTGGCACGGTGCTATCCGCAGCACAGGAATACCTTCAGAGTGCCTTGACTATGTCTTACAGGAGCATAATCCTACTGGGTCTCACCTTTCTCTCTTTGGCTGTCATGGTCAGGGAGGCAACCAATTTTTTGAATATACATCAAATCAGGAGATTAGGTTTAACTCTGTAACTGAGCTATGTGCTGAAGTCCCTGAGCGTGAAGACTTCATAGGTATGAGGAGCTGCCCAAAAGATGGATCTCCTATCCCAGAAATTATTATCTGGCGCTTCAAAGAAGATGGGACTATTTATCATCCTCATTCGGGGAAGTGCCTTACTGCTTATCGTACAACTGAGGGGCATGCTGATGTGCAAATGAGAACTTGTAATGCTGGAGATAAAAATCAGATTTGGAAATTTGAGAAATAATCACTGCTGGTAGTATGAATCGGATGGACTGTGATCTCCAAGCTTTTTACACGTGTGAGCAGATAGCAATATTCGATTGAATACCTTGGAATGTTTTCAGCTCTGTCTGTAGTGGTGTAGAAACTGTCTACTATGATGGAACTGTATGGAAAGCGAAAGTAAATAGTGGGGTTTGGTTTCTAAAACATGGATTAAAACATCTAATGCCTTTTATTTTTGTAAAATTTTGATCTATTATTACTTTGCTCAGTCTTGATTATGGTAAAACAAAGGCTTCTGAGTGGACTGAAGAGGGATTTTTTTAATCTTAAAATTATGCAATAATCCTGCAATATACTGTTCTGTGTAAACAAAGACGTTTACTTACAGAAGTAAAAGTTAAGGTTCTTGCAGTGGTATTAGCTGACTGTGTTGCAGATACATTATAAAATATGTATCTAACACCCTAAGTAATGCTACAGTAGCACATGATTGAATGGACATTGACGTGGAAAGCTGAATCTAAGCCTTGTAATGGTCTGCATTTTTCTGGGAATGTACATGCTGTTAAGGGTACTATATTATACAGAACAGGAAGTTTATTTACTAGAAGGGCTTTGGCACTGCTTTGCAGTCTTGTACCTGTTGTAGAAATCTTACCTCATGGGGCTTAGTCAGGAGCTCTCATGCATTTAGAAGAGAGTGGTAGCAGTGGAACCAAGGACATGCTGGTGGTATCACAAATGGTACAAGTAGCGATGGCTACAAGTAAAAATTTTGTTTAAAGGCAGTGGAGAAGGAAAGGAACCACAAAACTGCCTTGGCTACTGCTGTTTCTTAGCTATATATTAAATGTATACATTGCCTCTGTTCAGCCCCACATCCTAGGGACGCAAAAGTTATGTGATATAGACCATGTTTGGGTTTTTTGTTGTTTTTTTTGTTGGCTTTTTTCATTTGATCTGTCAGCAGCGTAGAGGAAGGTAACACAGAGGAACATTTGGGCTGTTTTATTTTGGTTTTTGTGTCTTGGCAACAGCTGGCATGGGTCAGCCCTAGGAAGAGTTTTGAAATAATACAGCATAAGCTGCCTCTTTCTAGTCAAAACAAGACCACTGGAGACCTTGGGTAAGACTGGGAAACTGAAGCTTCTGACATGAGGGGAGTTGAAAAGACAAAGGACAGCTTGGAGGAAAGTAAGATTTGTTAGTGGTTCAATTAATTACTTATTTAGAATGTTTTCTTTTTTCTGTTATGCTAAATTTTTGAAGAATACTGATTCTGGAATCTTGTCACTAATCTGTTTTGATTGTGATTCTAGATGGTAGATGTGATAGACAGATTGTGTATTTGAAAAAAAATCTTGCGTTAGTATCTGTGTTTTAGTTTAATAAGATGTAAGTTGAACACTTTTCTTAATGTGTTGGGCATTCCAGTGTTTTGATTACTTTCACTGAAGTGATAAATGCTCTTCAGTAGCCATAGTGTAGTAAGTCTTTACATGGGGCTGGTAGGTAGAAACTTAAGCTAGTGAGCATTAGAAATCTGGATACTTGAGGAATGTAGTAGATGTGCATTTGCTACAGGTGTTAGTAGGTAGAAGGGTTAAAAAGGGACAAATGAGACTGATGTAGTTGAAGTTTTGCCAAAAATAAAGTAAGAGTAATTTAGAACATATTCTTAAATCTTAATGACCTGAAAGCTTTGAGAGGTTTGGGTGGAAGCAGGTTAAGATAGAAGATGAACAGAAGGAAATTTGGAGCTTGGAATGCAGCACTGAATCATGCTAAAAATGCTTGCCACTGTGTGGCATGGATTCTTTTAAGACTTTAATTTATTTTTAGGCAGTTACTTGCAATTTGATTTTTTTCCCTTTTTTATCTTCCTTTTTTCCCCTAAGTTGGTTTTTTGTTGTTGTTGGTTTTTTGTTTGTTAAAAAAAAAAAAGAAAGGGAACTTTTCACTACATAAGGGAAGCATTCCTGAAAAATTGCATTCCACTTTGCAGCAGGAATTTTTTTGTGGACCTGCAAGTTATGAACCATTTATCAAATTTCAAAAGGCAACCAGTCGTTATGTGTTGGGGCAATAAATTATATAAAGTATGTGCTTTTGTGAAAAGCTTGCTGTAGGCTGTTACATTCAATAGAAATGACAGAAAAAAGGCCTAGGTTCTCCTATGTGGCAGATCATAAATAGTATGTGCAATGCATGTTTCTTCAGATGAAAGTAATTAAACGTAGTGACTACAGACTATGCAAATTTTATACAGGTAATTTTTTAGCACTTGGCAAAAACTGCTTTTCGTATAAAGAATTACCTTCAAGTTAAAGCTGACATTCCAAGTGTTCCTTATCTATTTAAGCAATAATTATAAGTGAATCTGCCTCTGAGTTTGAAAAGTTGTTCTCTCTATGTATCTGAACCCTTCCTCCTCCCCATGATTGCCATTTCTATTTTTGGAGTTATTTAGAAACAAACTGGGAAGAACAAAAAGAAACCACTAACAAATTAAATGACCTGGTCCTAAAAAATAAATCTTCCCACTGGGAATAAAAACCATGTGAATAAAAGTAGGAGGGACTAGAGGAAGAGAGAGAAAGAAAGAAGGAAAAAACAAACACCACCTTAACCATTTCAATACTCCTACCCAATTATTTTTTGGTACGTACAGATTTCTGGACAATCTGAAACTCCAAATGGTTTTCTATTCTGTTAGACTTTGAAGATTTGGTGAATGCTTGTATATATTTTAAACTACTGATTCTAAGTGACTTAAAAGAAATTGAATGTAAACTTGACACTGAATAAATGTGGAGGGCTTTGGGATTTCTTTTGAAAAAATAAAATCCAGAAAACTAAATGTTGGCTAGCGTGCTGACTCTTCTCAGTTCTTTTCATCTTGTGTACATGCATACAGAATGCAACAAAAACTGCTAATAATTTGAACTTAGGTGAGTTTTTAAAAGTTCTTAGTATTTTGTCCACTCTGCTTAGGATTCCAGATTGGCTTTTTTGACAGAGTTTCAATTAATAATAATAATTCTCCAAGTAGGAAATCTTGCAATTCATTGCAAAATGTGTTTGTATTGTGACATTGTACTGTATCATTAAGAGCTGCAGGGTTCCTATAAAGTATGGGGGTTTGTTGGCAGTTGTAGGGTTTGAATATTCACACACCCATCATGTGCACTGTATTCCATCTGCCCTGTAATTCTTGCACTGAGTGATTAATTATATTGGAGATGCTTCGGTATTTTGAGAGATGTTAAAGCCTGTCTGAGTTTGTCTCTTTTGATCTTTGCACAAGTTCTTAGTCACCACTTTGTTATTGTGGGAAATGAGAGTGAAATGGTAATTCCATATTACAGCAACTTGTGTTCACATATGTGTGTGTGTATATATAAAAATGTATATCATCAATAGTCACAATTCATAAATTGAGCTTTATTTCATTGCGAATACCGTAAAATCTTTTTCATGGCATATGTGAAGCTTAGTTATCTGTTTACATGCCACTTTGCTGTAGCTCTCTCAGCTTGGCCTTTGCATAAGGCCAGGTCTTTTATTTTTTGATGTTCAGTTTTGTAATGACTCGTCAGCAGAAAAGCAAATTATCCAGTCATTGTCTGCTATACGTGGGTGTGTACAGAAGCATTGATGTTTAAAAAAAAAAGGCACTCAGGTTATAAACTGGAGTAAGTTGTATATTGGAGTCAGCTCAGTGTGAATTTTCAGCTTTCTACATTTTAGTTATATTTTTCAGTTGATCATAACAAGGACAAATTGTCTTTCACCTCTAAACATGGTTCTGGTTATGTCATGTATTCTCTGAGGAGCAACAGGCCTATTTGTGCTACGGCACATCCTAAAAAATTATTCTGGACTTTCTGTGCTTTTTTTTTTTTTTTGTTTCCGATCCAATATTTAACTATTGCATAGGCAGCAGGGAGTCCAGAGGGAAAATAAGGAGAGTGGTCATAGATGTCCCACAGAAAAGAGCTTAAGGTCACTGCTTGTGTCTCATTTACCTTGGGATAGCCCATCTATGAGACAGCAAGCTACAAGAAACCAGGCTCTGAATGAATGGTGCTGTCATCTTTCTAAGAATCTTTCCCTCAGTTTTCAGAACTGAAAGCTGATACTGCACAGCCTTCATGCAGCTCATGAGATGCCACAGGTATTTGGTAGTTTATCAGTGATTTGTTTTAGAAGCCATCAGTCTTGTCTGTTTCACGTTTCCAGCCTGATGCCGTCAAATTCTATTTTAGCATATGTGTCACTTTTTTCTTTTAGTTTTATTCCACTGTAGATCACACTTTTCAGAATCAAAGAGAAAAAAGAATCCTTTTAAGTACAATTAGAAAGACCCTGCTGTAAAACAGGGCTTTGAAAAGTTGAAGTGGGGGAAAAACATCCTGTATTTCTTTGTCAAATATAGGCCTGTTGATATGGGCATAGGGATAGTCTGGTCTCACATCTTTTAGCAGAAGCTAGTCTTTTAGGAATAAAAACACTATCTTTGTATCAAATTCATAAAGGGAATTTAATAGTTAATATTTAGTATTCTCATATTTTGTTTGAGACTTGCCTTGACATGTGATAATAAGGAAACTCAATTTCTTTGTGCTATGTTGGTGCTTGAAAGAAACTGGGAAGAGAAAAGGTATCTCATGTGTTCTTCCAGCTTCCAGGAGGACCCTGTTCTTCCCCTCCCTTCTTTTCTCTACTAGGGTTAAGAATTTGACAACTGAGGGATGGCAGTGTGAATACCTTGTTTTTATTTATGTCTATATACTAGCATTTAGCAGAGATGAAGATGAGAGGGATGTAGGAAAATCACATGTACCAGTTTAATTCAACTGTTTATTGTCTTTGCTTCATATATCTTCCTGAAAGCAATCAAGCTCTGGTAAAAGTTAGGTTTGCCTTTTTGACTGTAGGTACTATAGTTCACCTGGAAAGTGACTGCAAAAAACCCACCCTCAAACGTGCTCTATTTTCAGACTGACAACTTTATGTTCTCTTTTGAAGTAGACAAATGTTAGTATTATAAAATTGGTACTTAAATAGAACTATAATTATCACGTATCAATATCTTCACTCAAGTTTAGGTATCTAAGTGTTAGAAGTCATGTCTTGACTTTAAGCTGGCATGTTTTTTTGGAGTTAAACACTTGATGCTTGAAATAAATTTCATCTCAGAGATCAAAATGAGATTACTGAAGAATTTGTCTATTGTTCTTAGGATTTGGTAAAACCAACTAGTGACGTGTGTGATGTTTGGCTTTGAATGTTTTGCTCTATATCGTCAAAGTACTTGTAAGCCAGTTGGCTTAGTATGTGGGAGAGCTACCTGTTAAGAATTATGCTTTACTTCTCCCAGTCTTGTGACATCCTTCTGAAAGCCTGGTGTTGGCATTACTTGCTAGCAGGCTTCTGCTCAGGCTAAGTATCCATTAAAACCTGATAACTCCTCCCTCCCTGTAATACCCATTAAGTTCTCTGGTGAATCCAAATCTGTAGTCGTTAGCTCTGACTTTTATAAGAACAGTGAGCAGACTCTTAATATCTTTACTTCTTGCCAGTTACCTGCTCTGTGGATAGGCTTCTTATATTGTGGAAGCTGAAGACACAGTGCAGAGCCTACAGATTTTCAGGCCATGCGGAAGCGGTGACAAGTGTAGAGTTCTCACCAGATGGGCAGGTGCTGGCTTCAGCTTCTCATGATCACACTGTCAGGCTATGGATTCCTTGCATGTGAGTATAACTGAGCAATGCTGGATATGTTTCATTATTGTGCAGTGTGAATATTGGAGGCTTTACTCAAGTTTCTCTTTCCTTCCCATATGCCTGGGCTTTGGCAGAAACAGAGAGTGGGGACCACAAGCAACACAGTTCTTTACTGTATTACTTTGTTCTTTTCTGAATATTCTGTAGTTTCAAAACTACAGGATAGTAATAAAAATATATACAATATAATAAAAAATATAACAAATATCAAAAATAATAATAAAAATATAACAACAACAAGAAGTCACAATTTCATGTGTGTAGGACTATGCTTCATAATATGTCTCTGGCTTAAAGATTATATTTTAATAAGGGTTGCATGGCTGTACTTAATTTTGGGGAGACAAGTGATGAAGATAACAATAGTTTTTTGGAAAAAATTATTTTTAATTGATTTGCCTTATCAGACTGTTCTTGAGTAATAGTAACTATGAGTTATTCAGTATGATCTTAGACTGATGTTACTTGAACTTTCAAGTGTTTTATAGATTACTATGTAAAAAAATTCTCTTTCAAATACTAATGCTAATGAGACTAAAGGCCAGTGCTGCTGCTTAATTGCATTGTTCTGTAAAATTTGTCATATTAAATGCAACTTAAGGAATGCTATTCTAATAATATTTAAATAAGTAAAAAAATAATGGTGACATTAAGATTTGGCCTCCATATACTGATTTTTCAGTTGGGTGAGATTCTAAATATGCTAACATTGAGTTTTATGGGGATTTAAACTCTTTAATTGTGATTTGTGACGTGATGTTTGGGGTTTTGTTTCACTTCATTTTCTTTGCTCCCCCCTTAGTCATGGAGAATCATCAGTACTGAAAGGTCATACAGCTTCTGTTCGGAGTGTGAGCTTCTCCCATGATG
Organism: Leptocoma aspasia; assembly: GCA_013399835.1. Taxonomy (NCBI): domain Eukaryota; kingdom Metazoa; phylum Chordata; class Aves; order Passeriformes; family Nectariniidae; genus Leptocoma; species Leptocoma aspasia. Next base: position 297,065 of record VXAX01003784.1, read on the forward strand.
GCAACTCTGTAGTTTCAGCATCCAATGATAAATTAGTAAAAATATGGAGTGTTTGCTATCAGCGCCTTTTGTTTACCCTATTCCAACACACTGCTTGGGTCCGCTGTGCTAAGTAAGTGTTGTTTTTATTCTCTTGGTAAAGTAGAATTCCTATTTTATATCCCAGGGTAGAAATAAGAGAAGAAAAGTCCATGAATGACAAGTAATGATCTCTTTCCAATAATTAAATTTTAATAAATGAATCTTATGCACGCAGGTTTTGTATAGATCTAGCTGAAGTATGAAAGCTTGCTCTGTGTTAATATGTGTATGTACTAAATCAGTTGCTATGTTCATTCTATTACATTAAAAGACAAATGGGATCTTCTGTATTTATTTTCAGTCAATGTCCTGTCTTTCCCCAGTTTTGTTTGGTTTTTTGTTGTATTAACTAATTTCCCAGCACTCGTGTCTAGATTTATCAGGCATTGTAGGGATTTTTTCAACTATTCTTGGAATAGTAGTGGCTTTAAAGAATGGTCATGAATCCAGATGAGTTAGGCTTACATAATTGGAAAAGGTAAAAGAAATGGCCTTTGGACTGCAAGTTAGGATTCATACTCTTTAAAGACAGGACAGCTCTTCAAAGACAAGAAAAGATTGTTTGCTCATTTTTTAAAAGCGTATTCCTTTCCTCCATATTAATGGAAAATCTGCAGCTAAGAGAGGCCTGATACAAACTTCTTGAGAAAGGAATTTAACACTGGTGAACTGCAGACCCCTACAAAGTTTCAAAGTATCTGATTGTTGCAAAAAAAAAGAAAAGCTCTAGGAAATCGCGTGAACGTTCTTGAACAGTTTTTCAACGTCCTTGTGCAGTTGCTCGATAAGTGAAATAATAATGCTCGAGGAAGTTCTAGACAAGTTAATTTTCCTCTTTAAAAACCTGGCCTGCTAGTCTAGGAATAATCGTGAATGCTTTGCCCACTATTTGTAAGTTTAGAAGGAACTCAAGAGAACATAAATATAGGTTAACATTGAACACGAGATTCTACTGTGTCCTCTTTGTCTTTTTATCTATAGTTTTCTATAATAATCTCTTTGTCATCTGAAGTGACATCCTTAGGTTGCTGATACCTTTCCCCCAACCCCGTCTCTTCCTCTTGCTTATGGCTCTGTTTTTAATTGTAGTTGATTGTGAACTGGGGCAGAGTGGAAGAGGGGGAAAACTTTTCTTTCCAGTTTTATTAGTCCATGAGAAGTACTAGAAGTTCAAATGTCCTTTAAATGCTACACATCCTTATTTCAAACAGGCTTCCTTGGTTCTGGTGTTTTGCTAGTTATGTGTCTAATGCTAATCTAGGCAGAATCAGTTGTTAAGTAATGTATATACTTGTGTGTTCCAGATTTTCACCTGATGGAAGAATAATAGCATCTTGTGCTGAGGATAAATCTGTTAACATCTGGGACACAAGAAATAAAATTTGTGTTAGTAGCTTCTCAGATTATGAAGGGTAAGTTTTACTAGAAAAAAAGGAGACATGTAATACTGTAATTTTAATGACATTAATTTAATGTTCTGTGGTATTAACATCTGTACATGTTAAATCTGAAAACAGATCAGAATTCTATCACCCATGTCAAGTAAAATAATTCATATAATGTTTTTCTGAAGAGGTTAACTGGCTGCACTTATCCAGCTGTTTTCCAGCAATCAAGAGATAATCCAAACTGAAGTGAGATTATTCTTGGATTTTAGAATGTTTCCATGTTTTCCCTCAATTTTGATAATGCTATTTGATATTGGATGCTTCAACAAGAAGAAAGCTTGAAGGCTTTTCCACTTGTTGATGAAAATAATATTTTGTTCCCTTCAGTGATATGCCTTATTTAAGTTTAAAAAAATGCTTGCTTTTACTTATATGCAGTTTTCTTAAACATCTTGGATCCAGAGTTTTAGTTAACAAGTCAGTGGAATGTTTATCTTGTATATGTGCTTTGCCGATTCATGGCTGCCTTCATCCTTTTCAGAGTCCAAAATGTTGTTATAGATATTCGGTTCTTGGACAAAATTATTTTACTTGTTGCTTACAAACTCTTTGCAGCACTATCTTCCAGGAATTATGTACTCTGGAGGTTTGATTTGGATCAATTATACTGTATTTTCAACAAAAGTGACATGAGGACTTATCACGCACATCTTGTTTTCTTATGTTTATTTCAGGTACTTGAAATACCTTATTTGAGTTTCCATGCATGTAGATTCCACACAAGTTTGTGGCAGCTCAGTGTTAATATTGTGGGCTTCATATATATACACACACCTAAATATTTCTGTGGAAACACATTATAAATTTGGTTTTGTTAATTATTTTGATTTTAAAAATTATTTTCACTTATTTATTTTTTATTAATTATTTTTAATGATTTAGATTTCCAACTTTTGTGGATTTCAACCCAAGTGGAACATGTATAGCTTCTGCAGGTTCTGATAACACAGTGAAACTATGGGATATTCGAATGAACAAGCTGCTGCAGGATTTCAAAGGTAAAAACAATGAAGTTTGTTTTATTTTCTTTACAGTGGGACTCTTTGCAATTAAATGTGAACTAAATGAAATAATAGAAGAGTATGTTATTTCATTCCTTACTGGGGAAAATGGACAAACAAGTCATATTGACATGTTGTAAGTATCTTTTTGTAGTCTAGCAACCTGAAGAATCCAGTCTAAATCCTTTTTATTTTAAATTTATTTTTAATCCTGTTAATTTTTAGAACTGAACTAAGCAATACTTTGATAAGTCTTCTATGCCTCAGCACTTAGCTTGTTTTTCCCTTAAATGAAGTAGTTCTTTGGGAAGTAGAAAAGAGCAAAGAAATAAAGTGTACATATCCTCTTAGTATATATCTACAGCCTTTGAATATTGTCTTCTGTAAATCAGTTCACAGAGCAGGGGTTAATTGTGTATCATTCCATCCTTCTGGTAACTACCTCATCACTGCTTCTACTGATGGTACCCTTAAGATTCTGGACCTCTTAGGAGAAAGACTTATTTACACTCTTCATGGACACAAGGTATACCCAGTAATCCTCTTTAAATACAGATCTTAACAGGTTGTTCTGTATCTTTACAAAGGGAAAGTAACACTTATGCCATTGTGTCTTTTGTCTTGCAACGTGCAGATGAAATTTAGTGGACAGCAAGGTGTTGTGTTAATGCACCTTGTCACAAGTGGTTAAGGAAATGCATCAGTTTTTACTGATAACTGTAATTATGCTTTTTATCTGTCAATATTACATGCTTGATATTAAGTAAGAGCTCATGTTCTGAATTCATTAATAATTCACTTGATTTTCAAAATCATGTTATTTGGTCTATTGTCTATTGAAAAACAGTGTTTTGTAAGGAGGGGGAAGCTTACAGAAGATAACTTTTGTGAAGAATGGCAAGCATTTCCTCCTTTTTCTGTTAATGCCAAACAAAGCCTATTTTTGATAATAAATCATTGAAACATATTGCCTAGAGTAATGTAATATATATTTTGTAATTTTTCATTGCAAAGCTGAAGTATAAAATCTAAGGATAATGCTACTATTTTCCTAGTATAGATTGTTGTAAGGTAGCATCTTACGAAAATGTGCAATGTTAACTTTTCAATCAAGTTTTGCAGAAATTTCACTACAGTAAAATTGTTCCTTATTTTATTAAAATTGAAAAATCTGTAATATTAGGTAATGGCATCAGTGTTTTTCTCTTTGCACTAAAATACCTTGATTACTGTAATAGCCTAATTTTACTGTATGCTATTTTTTTCCAGGGACCTGTACTTTGTGTGGCTTTTTCAAAAGGTGGTGAAAATTTTGCTTCAGGTGGAGTGGATGCTGAGGTTTGTGTTATTGTCTCCTTAAATGAAATGTCTTAATGTTTGTTACAGTGGATGGGAGTTAAATATAGTATGTCACAGTAACATGCTAATTACTCACATGCATTCTGTCTACTGAGTGACAGAATGAGTGTGTTATATAGACTTTCCATTGGATGTTATGATGAGGAGAAGACTAGCCACTTCTATTTTGCATATTAAAATAAAGGAATGCTTTTTAAATAAAAATATTTACAGTGTTGCAATTCAGTGTCAATGAAGTAGTTATATTGCAATTAATATTTAGTTTTAGCTGCTATGTTGGGTTTTCACTGCTTTTAAAGTCCTTACTCTGTAATTGTAGATATTAGGTTGTATGACTGGGAAAACTTTAGCTAGAATTGGGAAAAAAAAGCTCTTGTGTTACCTTTACTATTTTACCAAAGTAAATTAGTAAAGTGCTGGACTTCATAAAGGGAAGAAGAGTCATTTGAGCATTTAAAAAAAAAGTTAAACAACAAGTCTTATAATTAATCTCCATCTGCTGTAATAAATCTCATAATTAAGGACAAATACTATTAAGCTTGGAATCATCTCTATCAGATCTATAAAGTTTCCAAAAAGAAAGAAATTTTGTAGCGCAAGATTTAAATTTTCAGTCTGAAATGTTCCTTAATATTAATTGTCTTTTTCATTCCTTCCTGCTATAAAGCTAAAAGCTCAATATAGATATAAAAGGCTATGCTGTTGAAATTAATACCTTTTGAGTTTACCATAATTCATTACTATATTCTGTTTTGTGGAGTTTGAAATAAATTTCAGCTAGTTGCAGAGATGGTCTTCGGAAATGAAAAAAATTGCTTTCTATCACAAAGTGTTAAGTAAGAAGTACTGCCAAGACTTGGTGTTATTTGAAATGTGAAAATGTTATCAAACATCTAATATTAATTTTACAAGCAGGGAAGAAACCCACAAAAACCAACCAAGAATGAGGGAAAGATATTTATTTCTCGACCCACAAGTATAGTCTTTTATTTTCCATGCTAAAGTTCTGAATAAGTTTTTAAGTCCCAAAATGGAACTTAGTCCTACGTGATTCTGAATTGTTGACCTTACCTTCCATGAATGTTTTGAGTTTTATGACTGTTGGTGTATTATACTTAACTTGAGAGGAACAGAAGTGCATGTGTTCACATGACGGAAGATTAATCTGAGAAGCTCTGATGAAAGCAAGGACCTACAGTATTAAGCCTAACACAACCTCCCCAGTGAATTCCAACACACCCTGGGAATGCCTGTCTTACATCAAAGTTCTTTGAATTTGGGGCCCCCTGAATGACATGTGTATTCAGTGCAGTCATGTCATTGCCTTTTTCCTGCCCTAATTTTCTGTTGTAAAGCTTCTGGGGCATGACAGCATGGAGAAAGCAGGTAAAAATCTATGTCTCATGTTCCTCAGCAGTTTGTTATAGTGAGTTCATGCTGAATATATGAGAGGGAAGATCCAGTTTCATCAGGAAACACTTCCTTAGTTAAATGTTGAATTAAAAAAGTAGTCATAGCAGGTCTAATAACTGTTTAAATAACCTTAAAAATGGCCTTCCTGTGTTTGTTTCTTGAAGTTTTTCCCTTTGCTTTATGAAAGTTGTGGTGGGAGAGGAGTACTTTGCTGCAACTTTCACTTTTCTAAGTTTTAAAATGTGCTAACCATGGTTGGGTAACTACCAAGGTGTATATCTTTATCTGTAGTAAACATAAGAGCTTTATTCCTCAGTGTCCATTTTCTTTTGGTGTATACACACATACTTCTCAAACATCTTGTTTTGCTGACCTGTCCACAGCCTTCTTCCAGGTGTGCCAGGAGGATGGCTATGGGACTTCTCAGCTCACTCATTGTAGGTTTACTGTAATTGTAGGGTGTATTTGTTTGAAAAGTTCTGCTGGCAGATCAGCAATGTCATGCTTATGAGCAGAGGCTGACCATAAAAGTATCATCTTCTATCCCTCATGCAGTACCCAAAATATATTGTCTGTTCACAGCATGAGTTGGAGGCAGCTGATACACTCTAAGTTTATGGAAGACTGCTTCCTTCATACACATATTATTTCAAGACTATTACGTTTTCAAACAATAGATCCTTCCATACCTTTCCATCAAAGAAGGAAAACCAGTATCTCTGCTTCTTGTATCAAGTTTCTCGTTGTTCAGAAGCAGGTTAAATATTTGAAACAAACACTGGATACTTTTATTTCTTTCTATTTGCTTCTGTCCTCAAGCAGAAAAGATCTCAAAGTGTAGTGTTCTGTCATGCTCCTCCCTCACATATTTGGCTATATGTCCACATGGCAATTTATTTCATTAACCTGTTGCCATGGAGAACATAAGATCTTATATGTGAAAGAGCAAAGTTATACCTATTTGTTTGGAAAGTAGTAGCCTATGCTGTTAATTCAGTTACTATATAGAAGAGACAACTCTTGCCTGATGAAGGCCTTGGTGTGAAAGGAAATACTTTGTTATGAAATATCCATCTTTCTAGGGTTGTGCATATTTTCTTTTGCACTTTTGCATTGCAGTTGAGATACTTAAAATATGGATGTTTCCATGCTGGTTTTACTCTTTTGTAATATTTGTAATAATGAAGCTGCAGGGACATGGCCTTTCTCTTTAGAACGAAATGAAACATATTTAGAGCTTGAGCAGCTTAAAAGCTCACCCCTGATAAAAGGTGAGCTGCCTCCTGCCTATACTGTTATTTACACTCAGTGCTAAAATACTTCAAATTGCTAAACCAGCAGAAAACTAGCCTGAAAAAAAATGGGGGGAAACTACTAAAAAATATAAGTAACTTTGTTCTGGGCTGAATGATGGAAGTCGTAGAACCTACACAACTGAGGAAGGAGAGAAAGCAGGAGCTACTGTGAATCAACTAATCTATCACCTAACAGTCCATCAAGTGGCAGGTTCTGAGAAGGATTTATGTAGTTTGAGATCTGTGCATCCCTCTTTCACTGTTACTAATGTCTGAGTTAGTCTGGGTTCAGCTTTATTGGTGCACTGTCTCCCAGTGCATTTTCAGGGTCTTTGACTCAAGGGAGTCATGCAAGATGTTGAAGCTGAAATGAACTTGTAGTAATGCAGCTAGTCAGGAATATATTAAAGATACGATACAGTGTGCTTGAAATTTCTGTGAAAAATTCTATGATTTGTGTTGCTTAATAATGATTAATATCTGAAAAATACTTTTAATGTCTGGCAAAAATATTATTGACTGGATAGGGAAGTAATTTAAGTCAGATTATAGTCCCATCTTTGTTTTCTTTAATTTAGCTAGCAGCTGTAGATATCAGCATTGGATTTTTGGTAACTTCTAAGTGTCTCAAAATACCTTTTTTCTTTTCTCTCCTTGGTACGTAAAGTAAGAAGGCGTTCACAGGTCATGTAAACATAATTAAATTACTTAAATATGCAATTATTTTGTGACAGGCCTACATCTGTATCCTATGACCTTCTGCATTTGGTCATTGTGTGACTTGTATATCACTTCTACCTAGACATAATTAGACAAAGTTCAGAAAAGAGATTCCTGTTGCTAAAACACTGGAATCAGGTGTTTTAGAGTTCTGTGGAACTCTCTCATTTCTCTTATTCCTTCAAACTTCATTGTTAGACCTGCAAGCCTCTATAGGCAGGAGAAATTTAATAGTATATGATCCCTTGATCTGGCAGAAAAGTAACTTGGGACACTTCAGTGGGACAGGAGTTTGCTTTGTTTTGTGATTATAGATGTATTTTAGAGGTTATTTTTTTAATAGATTGAACCACATCTTTTAGATTTGAAGTAAAGATACTCTGGGGAAATGCCTGTGTTGCAGTAGAGATAAGACTAAGACATCACTGCAGTATCGTTATGACGCAGTGATCTACTAGTAATAACAGACTTTGCTGAATAGTTTTGAGCACTGAGTAGCCTTCAAGTAGTTACTGATGTGAAGATTTCTTACAGGTATTACTATGGAAAACCAACTTTGATACTTTGGATTATGAAGAAGTTCTCGAACACAATTTTAGAAGAACACATATTGATGATCCTCCTCATCTTCTTGATGTTTATCCAAGGTCATCTCATTTCCATGATGAAAAATGTAAGTCAGTTGAGGTGAGTGCATGAATTGTCTAATATAGGAAACAAGAAGCTTCTGTGAACACTGTCTGACATTTATAGTTAAATATGTTTTATGTATACCAGAGAGCTTTTTATTGTTATGTATAGTACTTTGGAAGCAACCATAATTTAGGAATCTGCATTAGGGTTACTAGGCAAGCTGGTGCTGGCAGATTTATGCTGAAATTACTTTCATGCTTCTTCTGTGTCTACAGTCTACATCTGATTCAAGCAAAACATACATGATAGTCTGGTTTCTGAAATAACACTGCAAGTGTTGCAGATGGTATCTGAATCTCCAATGAGCTTTAGAATACTTATCAAAATATGTCATTATAAGCAGAATAAAGTGGTGATATTACTGAAAGTCAAATACTTGATTGTCACAAGCTGTCCATTTTTCCAAGACCTTTAGGTATTGTGAGAAGGTCTTGATATCTATCTAAAATACTTTCTAGGCTAGCAGTGTGTTTTATGTCACTGTGCAGTCTGATTTCCTGATGTTTCATTCTTGAATTACTTTACTGTCTAATTTTATCTACTGGCATCCATTGAAAGTGTTGGAAATTAGTGAACCAAAGTGCAATGTCAAATGTCCTGTGTCAGGATTAGGAAAAATCCTGTGTTTGTCAAGTAGTCTGAAAGTTATGCTCAATAGGTAAACAGTGCTATGCCTTCAATGAGGCCATTGTTTATGCTTTATTTGTGACAGTCCCTTATAAAGCTGGCTGGCTTCTGCATGATGGTTACCGATATTTTCTTCTCTTTTTTGATAGTCTCCAGGTTCCTCTAGTGTTAAAGACCTGTATCTGAGATAAATCTAGGCACTTTCTGTTTGCTGTAATATGCTATCAGAGTACTGTAGAAATTCACCATTGCCTGGTTGCCTACATAGAAAACATAGATTCTGCTGCCATGGCATTTGTTTCCTGCTCAGAGTTTTAAAACATTGACATTTGGGGATATTGAGCTTTTTTGTGGGTGGGTGGGTGTGTTTGCAATATGAATACATGCAAATGAGTAGTATAAAGACTGAAAACATTTGCTGGAGGAAGAGAACTCTGACAAAATCCATGACTAAGTCAAGTCGGATGTGAAGCTTTCTAATGCTTAGCATTTTGGTCAGAACAGGATGATTGCATCCTGTTCTGACCAAAAGCTTCGTAAACAAACTTCCGTGCTGGACTTTGATATTTGCTGTAAGGTAAATGAATGAAGTTAAGCTTACTGGTACCAGCCTTCAGTATAGTTGGTCAGTGCCAGAACAAAGTCAATCACAGCATTTGCCAGGAGATTTAAGCCAGTCTTGCTGGAGCAACATTTTGCTTCAAGACCATTCAAATTGCACTGAGTTATAACATGTGCTAAACAAACACAGTAGCTTATAGCTACAGGGGGGGTCCATTGTTTTCTTTTCAGGTCAGCATTTCCTGACCTCTCTGCTGTTTACATGCCTGGCAAAGATGTGAATTTAATCCAAACCAGTTTTTCAGATTTTTTTTTCTTGTTCCTGGTCCTGTGTAATTGAGAAGCTCTGGAAAAGCATTAATGAGTTCAGGCTAAAGTTAAACTAAGGCTAGGAAGCCTCATTATCAATACTGAAAAGGCTCATCAAGGAAATTCAGTAGCTGAATGTCAAGAAATTATTTATTAGTTAGCTTTAACTGATTTGACTTATCCTTATGTCTGCATTTATTACAGGCTGCAGCGTTTGTAGCAGCTGACATGCTCCTGGGCTGCTCCGTAGTAGTGAAAGAGCTCTATGGCTTTGTCATAGCAAAGTTTTGGACTCTTTGTGTTGTATTCTCTGGCCTGATTTCAGGATTTTAACAGGAGTTGCTGTATTTAGTTTTCTATTAACATCGTATTGTCACTAGAATATCTTTCTCTCAAGTAAACATCAAGTATATTATATTCTTTGAGACAAAACAATGTCTGACAGTTTCAACAAAACTCATTACTGTAATGTAATATATTTTTATATTTGTAAATTAAATAATATAGTAATAGTGATTATAATCACTTTTGCAGCTAATTTTTAGAATTAATATAATAATATAATAATTGAGATGGTGTTAAGGTGAAATTATGAAATTTTCTCGCTCCATTTGTCTTTTCTTGTTTTTTATTGCTCCTCCTGTCTGTGGGATTTTTGTTGTGATGAGGAAGAACAGACCTCACCAACTGGACAAAAACATAATCTATCTAGAGAAAACTGGCATCAGGTTACTACCAGCAGTAACGTGCTTTAGTTAGCATGCACTAATTCTTAGGTAGCCCTGTGCTTGAAATTTTTCAGTGTTCCATCTTCTTAACTGTTTCCTCTTGTATCTGAGAAAAAGCATAATGTCTAGGCCCACAGTGCTGTCCCTAGTCTGGAGAAGGAAGAACAGAAAAAAAGTATTTTTGTCTTTCTTCAGTTAAAACATTTTATTTTTTTCACGTGCCAACCTCTTTCTAAGCCAGAGGCATACAGAGAATTCTAGCATTAGGCTGTTCCGCTGCAATCCCACCCTCATCTTTCAATGGTTCATCATGTTTCTAATATATAATGAAAAGGAGGAATGGAATCACAGGCATGTCAGAGGGAGCTTCTGGAGATCATCTGCTCTTCCTATCAGTGGCACATCAGTTCAGCTGTGTCTGGTTAGGGCATCTTGAAGAGGGTTGGAGATTCCCCTATGTCTCTGTGTGAGCTATTCCACTACAGCACAGCAGTTGTAATGATAATTTTTCCTATTATCTCATCTACACATCAGATAATATGCAGAACTGCTTCCTTTCTTGTTGTTTTCTTACTTTCTCTTCATATTTCTATGTGAACAGGGTAAGATAATTGATCTTAACTAAACAGAAGTAACACTACTCTAAGAGACTTGGTAACATATACAAAAGTTACAGGCAGGCAGAGGAGGCAATTTGGAGATGGGATTTTTAAAAGTATCAGTGACTCCTTAAGGTTTGCTACAGGCCACTACAATGTCATTTAAATGCTTGAGATGTGTTGTAATACACTGCCTTGAGTTATGCTCAGCTGGTTAAGTTTAGCCACCTCTACAACTGGAATGAAGAGGGGTTGCCTTAGGATAAAATTAAAGGTGTTAGAACACAAAAAGTTCAACAGATGTACAGACAGAACTCAAGAGGAAAATAATTCTGTCCCTATTTTTTAAAATTCCTAATGTTTCACACCTTTCTTTTTTTTTGTTTAACTGCTTATGGTTAGCTATTGCTTCTCTATCCCTGCTTCTCTCAGTGTGGCAAAGTCCCTGCAATTTCAGAACATGATGCTGTGGGAATAGCATACAAAAATGGAGCTGACTTAGAATTTATTCAGCTGGGATCAGAGGCACAGTTGCAGCGTTTTCACACATCACCTGTTGGAAATGCAGTTTTAAAAAAAACAGCTGGCACAAGGGCATTGAGAATTGCAGGTATCATCTGGTCTTTTTCCTTCAGGATAGTAACAGCAAGATGGAGCTTGAGTGTATTTTGCCTTTTCTAATTACTTTTTCTTATTCACTCTTCAAAGCTATACATTGAACCAGTGGTATTTCAGATACCTTCCCTACTATTTTTTTCTCTCCACCTACCTATTTTTGGAGGCATAATTAACTTTTACAAGAGAATTATTAGTTGTGTCTTCTCCTCAGCCCAGCAGTAGCCTGAATTGTAATGCAGGGTTGAATTTCATGTTCTTGACTTGTAAAACTTTATAACTGTTCTCCAACTGCACTGATCAATATTATTCTTGAATATTCGAGTAAGTAGAGATTTAATGCTTATAATATGAATATTGGAGTAAGTAGAGATTTAATGCTTATAATAATTTAAATTTTTCAGACAACTTGGAAATGTAAGTAAACTATTTTATCTATAAAGGTGCCTACTTTTTTTTCTGTTGATCATAGAGGTAATCTTAGGTGATTACCAGCTTAAATACAGGTGTCTAGCAGTATGTCTAAATTTAGCTGAGATAAATCCCAGTTGTTGTCTCTGATTGACATAAGGACCTTGTGGAGTCATTTGAAAACAGCATGTTTAATTAGTTATGCCATTTTAGTGAAATATACTAAAAACTGCATTCCACTTGTTGAGAATTGTATTTCTGAATTGGACATGTTTGTACGTAATTGACCTTTCATGTGCTGAAGACTTCTTTAAAATAAATGAAAGATTAGAAATTAGTTTCTTTCAAAACAACTTTGAGGTTTGAATATATTAAGGTGCATAGAGTTTATCTCTTGTGCACAAATAGCTTTTGTTGGTTTAATTTAATCTTAAATTTTTCAGTGTAGTTTCAGTTGTAAATATTTTCTTAGATGGAGGAAATTGAAATATACACTAGGTGGCAGTAGAAAAAAGATTATATGGCTTGCTTGGCTTGAGGGCCCCAGTCTAGAACAAAGAACAGTGTTTAATTAAATTGAAAGCTAATTTTTCTTTTGCTATGTTTGGAGACACTGTTTCAGAAGTAGCTAAATCACTTCCCTAAGAAATACTTTGTGAGTAATTTAAAACTTCCTCTTTTAATTTTATTAGCTTTATTTTTCTAATTCATTCAAGATTTTGTAGAAATCTTCCCTGCAAATATATTTTATTGTACTATGGATCAAAATGTGATAATTGTATTATCATGTTAGAAGATGATATTGAAAACATTTATGTATCAGTTTACCAGGTAATTAAAGCCAGGCTTTGAAAGAGTGTTTTTGAAAACCTGTAATACGTGACAGTACTCTCTACCTTGCATTTTAGTGTTCTGGTTTTTCTGTCTTGTTTCTTAAAGTTAAGTCTTTTCAAAGACTTACCTTTAAGACTTCCTTTGGTAAGATTATTTTACAGCTAACTACATCACCTTGTCAGGAAATGTCAAGTAATTTGAAACTTTTACATTTAACTTCATTCCATTACCTCATTCATTTTTAGTGCAATATTAAACACTAATATTTGTACAAAGGACCTAGATACAGCCTTTATATTTTTGCACATTTTTAGACACCTTTTAGATGCTATTTCTGACTAGTTGCTTAATAATTTTATATTTAATTCTTTTAGTATGGCTTATGGACCGTTCCTCCACCCCCGTTCAGTGTTTACATCCTCCCGTTATCACTGATAAAGCAGTAAGCAGAAGTATACTCAGAGGAACTTTCATTTTAGCTCCAAGATGTGACACTTTCTACAAAAAACATATTTTTAACTTAATGATACCATGTATTTATTTACCAATTGTATCAAGAATTTAACTCATTCTGGTGTATACAACAAAGAGATACTATCTCAAAGATGTTTCAAGAGCTATTAGTGATAATAGTACAGTAGTTCCTCCGCATTAGAGTACCAATAGGTGGTAAGTATCTACTCTCTTTCTTCTGCAGAGTCCTGCAGATGGATTGTCTTCTCATCAGTGCCCAAATGATGCATGTCAGAAAATGACTTCAGTCTTACCTGCTCATAGTATGGTTGGTTGGCACTTGGATAATGCATTAATTATATTTATTGTAGGGCTGACAATGTCAGAAGCAACTAACTCTGATTATCCTGGGCACTGAAAAAATGTAAACTCTGTGGACAGTTGCCTGTGTCATCTCAATAGACATAATATGTATAGAGGCAAAACAGTAAAATTTGCAGTTCCCCTCCTGATCACCTAAGAGTGGAAAAGGTGCTAAACAATACTATATATATGTATATATATATATATATATACACAGAGGAGATTTTGATTAATCATGTGTCTGCAGAGAAGATGCTAGAAAAGTCCAGTTAAAATGGTAGAATATTCAGCTAAATAGAAGGTTATTACATAGACCATGTTACCTGGCTTTAGTTCTTCTCTCTCCCTTTCTTTCCTCCAAGTCTATTTGACAAAACTGGAAGAAAGCAAGGCTTGATCCTAATATCTACAAATGAGGGAGAATTTTAAGTGTTCAGCTGTGATGACTGTATAGCTGAACAGATTTTCTTGATTGTTGCTGAGTCCCTGCTCATTCTTGACTGATGCACCTGTAATCAGAAGACAGAAAAAAAGATCATAGATGAAGAATGGCTTGTTGAAACTGAATAAAACAAAAAACTAAGCTACTCAGAGAAGTGAACAAACTTAAAAACAGTGTTAAGATCTCCCCTTAAGGAAAGTTTGTCATCTCTGGTTTGTAAGTGCTGCAAAGTGTAAGATTCACTTTGAATAATCAGGTAATATCTGTTTTGAAATGTTTCTTTACCTTCTAGCTTGCTAGGAAACTTTGTCCATCTTCTTCCACTTACATTTACTGAGGAAGATCTTGCTTCTATTAAATTTCTGCATGTAATTTATGGAAATCTAAATAAACTGAACAAAAAGTCTTCAGGCAGTACAAGGTGCTGCTGCCCTCCTTCCCTCGCTAATAATTCCAGATATAAGATTGTATTCTAGCTACTTAACAAACATGTCTCTGACTTAAAGGCCTTTATACCAATGTGTGGACTGTAGCATCAGGGATTTTTCCTTGTGGAAATAGCACTGAAACAGTTACTGAGTGAGCAACTCTGGCCAAGCCAGAATTTTGACAGCCTTCAGGTGAAATAGTAGGATATTCCTCTTGAGAAGTCAAAATAAAATGATCCTTATATCTAAGAAACTTTCATGGACTAAAATTAATCCTGTCACTAGGCAAGTGTGAGTTTTGGGGGTTCTGTTTTATTTTTTTCCAGTTTCAATAAGGTGATTGGAATTAATACTGTCTCTGGATTACCAAGAAAAAGTTGAAAAGAGTTCATTTCTCTTTATTACATCAGACTTCTTGGTGATTTGAAAGTCATCTAGTCTTTCTGTAAATTTTGCCAGTTCATAAGATAATAAGAATAGTACTTCCATGCATCATGCTGAGAGGGCAAATATCTTAGGCTGTGATACACCTAGATAATATAATGGTAGGGATAATATGCACACACATTTTTATAGGGAGGTTATTCTGATCCTTAGGTGAAACCATAAGATAAAAGCAACAGCTTTCTCAAATTTCATATTTTCTGATACTTTCTTAATGCTTCACTTTCAGTAAAGGACATTAGCAAAATATTGCTAAAGTTATAGATTAACTCCTATAGCCAAAAATAAGTAATTAGTAACAGTGATATTAAGAGCAAAATTGCAGATACTGTGATGACATATCTGATCAATCAGCCTCTGACATTGTCCCAGTATAAAGCAGTTTCTCCTGTGGTTTCAGGAGCAACATTGTTTGTGTTCGATCTGTTACCTTATCACAGATTTCAGTGTTACCTCCTACCTGTTTTCCATAGAAGTGCTGTCAAAGTTATTTTGGCAATCAGAGTTGGTACAGAAGAAGTAAGCATATAGACTAAGTCTGTTAGCAATGGATGACTTAAGGAACTTGAATGGGGATTGGGAACCAATTGATCTGAGCTGCTAAATGTGTTCTCACTTTTTATTTCAATCTTATTTCCTTTTCTCTGTTGGTGCTGAAATAATTACATAATTCATTTTCAACAGGTCAATCCTACCTTTGATGTGCCTGATAAACAAACACCTGTCCCAATTATCATCGATATTAGATCGTCTTCATATATCAGTACTCCCGTAAGTTGCTTAAAAAAGAAAAAAAAGAAGAAGGGTAGGGTATAGCTAACATGTTACAGAAATGTGCTTTTACTGTCCATATGAATTAAATAGATTTTTTAGTAATTGTTAAGTACTTAGAGCTCAATATGTTAGATCCTCAACTTAAACTTTCTGCCACAGTTCCCAAATCTAACCAGAAGATGGTGTAATAGCAAAGCTTTCATTTTATACCTGTAATTTTACCACTAAGCATTTATACTAAGCACAAATTCTATTTATAAGCTCATGCTAAGTACATCTAAATATTACTGTTAAAATTTGTGGCTTATTCTCAAACACTTTTTGTAACTCTGTCTTTATCTGCAAATAATGGTAATCCTAAAGCATCATTGTCTCACTGATACATTCTAAAAGTGATGTTTTATTATTTCTCCTTTTAAGGCATTTAATACTTCCCTAGAAGGGGGGGGAAAAAAAAGTAATACATTTTAAGACAGAGTGATAGGATTAGAGTCTTCTAGTGTTGGCTTTACATATGACATTGGTATGGTGTGTGGGAGGAGAGGAAGGCAATGTTTTAGTGGTAGTTTCGTGGGAGGAGAAATATGCTCCCCTGGTATGAAATCTAAAAGACATGCTGTTCTAGAATTAGGTTAATATGAGCATTTTTCTTTTAGCTCTGAATCTGCTCCTGTGAAGGCACAAATTGTGTCTTGAGCAATTTTAGTTACCATAAAAAGTTTGTGTGGTTGAAGGGTTAACACTTAAAAAAAGGCAGCAGGTGTGGTTTCTGCTGTTCTATTTTGTCATGAATGCTTTATGGAAGCTATGTTGTGAAGGTACTGTATAAAATTCTTTAAGATCGTTTTTGAGGATCATGATGCACAGGTTGATGAGAAACCTTTACTTCAAAACAAATGATCATATAATGACTTATATTTGAGAGGTGATAATGTTATATATTTTAAGGTTTATCAGTCCTGTTGTGTTTTCATAATGGAAATATGGTTCTTTGTAGACTTACAGGCATCTGTTTAGTAGGCTTCATAGACAGTGGATTGTGGTAGATATAATTTATTGACTGCCTATCACTTTTAAGTACTCTGTGTTCATTACTTACTCTGCTCATCACAGAGTTCAAACGTATGGTTGCACTGTATATTTAGAATATATGCACTGTATATAAGAATATGTAATTCTTTATTGTGTACCTACAGATCACTTAGTCTCCATTAATTCTTTTGATATGAAAGCAGCTTATAAAACATTATGCCCAGAACTCAGAGGAATGCATTGACCCAAGAAGTACAGCATTTTTTTGACTGCTGTCTGTCTGGCTTTACAATCTTCAGTATAAAAATGTTGCTTCAGAATTTATGCTTTTTGACTGTGTCAGTAATCACTACTTTTTTTTTCCCCCAGCATCTCAATCTACCAGTTATCATTGATTATCGCCACTGTTGCATTTCAGCATTCCCCATCTGTGTCTTTTTCCATCTAGAAACATTTCTGTAACCTTGTTACTTGGACTATAGTGTAAAGGGCAACTGTGCTGTTCAACACAGGTTAACCCTAACCCTGCCACTGTTCACACAAATTCAGGAATCATTTGCATGTTTTCTTTGCCACTAATATCCTTCCTCTCCTAGAGTGAATAACACTTTCCCCAACTTTGCCAACCAATCTGGTCCTCCCTGCTTTCTGATGTCAGCTCATCCTTTAGTATCGTTTTCCTGTCCGGTGTCTGTCTGCTCCATTACCAGCTTCAGTCATTTGTGGAATTATCACCTGTTTCTTAATCAGGCCAGCCACCCAGGCTCTTTGTGTCTTATTTCTAGGGGGTTCTGGATCTCAGTGACTTAGACCTTTTTATCTGAAGCTTTCCCAGTTTCCCTAATGTATGGACACTCTAATAGAGGCTTGATGTGTTCTTCAGAAGAAACAAGGAGAAAAGGGCAGATGCTGCCTTTATTGCTATCACATCTTCATGGACAAATTTCCTCTTGATACAGTTTGTCCTCAATTAAATCTTACTGCTTTTGTGCATTATTTGTATTTTTTTTTCCTTAATCCTTTTCCAACTTGAGGTTGCTATCCTCTAGTCCTGGTCTAATTCATCATCCTAGCTCATACATATCCCTGATTCCAGCCCCAATGGGTTGCTCTTTTTCTACTGATTGTCAAAGACGTTATCACTGCATTTTTTTTCCCCTGCAAATATTTCAAGACCCATTTTAAATCTGTTTCTGGCTTTTTGGCACTACTTCTACTGAAAGAACACTGTTCAAATAACAAAAATTTTTGATCTGATTGTTGGGTTAATGTACATGTGTCCTATCTATACCTACTTATTCTTTTAAGTCTCTGCCTTAAGGAGTTCTTCTGATATGTGCAGAGAGAAAAATGCAGTCTCCATTTAGGTATCTTTGTGTGTTCTTGTTCAATGCATTTATCACACCTGTAACAGGATCATCAGAGTTATTTACAAAACATATTGGCAAGTCCCTAGACCACTGGAAGAAGCTAATTAACATATTTGCTTTAATTTTTCTACTGAATGAGAGAGATACTTGAGACAGTGATCCAAGAAAATGCTAGTTTTTAAATACACCCATTCTCTGGGGTGAGTAACAACACTGAAGCTTTTGTAGGATCTCTGGTGAGTTTCTTGAAGCTCCCTGAAATGCCTTCAGGAAGATTGGAAGTCTATGCAAAACCTTGTAATGTTTTGTTGAATAACTACCAAAATTCTGACAGTAAGTGGTCAAAAACTTCTGTAGGTCTCAGTTTAGTCCAGGAGGAAGGACAATAGGAGAAAGTGCTCTTCTTATTGAGAATCTTTTCTTCAGCTGGAATTGGAGTATTCAGCTGGAATACTCCTTTATGGGAAATACATTGTTACTGCCCCTAAGATGATTTGTGACAGAGCAAAAGGGTTTTTCCTTTTCCTTCCTTCTTTGAAGATTTGTTAATGAAAGTGGTATAGTATAGGTTGAGAGGGATGTCTGGAGTAATTTCTAACTTTCCCCTGACAGTAAGGCCAGCTTGGATCAGGTTCTTATAAGCCTTGTCCAGTTCACTTGTTAATAATGTGTAGGGATAGAGATTCCACCACCTTTCTGGGCAGCTTGCTTAGTGTTTGGTTGACGAATGTTGCTATGAACATATTATAAGTTTCTCTGTGTGTGAGCCTTCTGATCATTTTCCCATGGGAGAACATCCTTTTGCTGTCTTTTACTCTGTATAAGCTTTCTGTAAACAAAATATCTGTGTCTGTTCTTCAAGGACATGGAATTGGTTGGCCTCCTCCTACCTATGAGGAGACTGAACTGAAATTACTTTATCTTTCTGATATTGTAAACTATTCACACACATTTTCCTGGACGAAGCAGCAGCAGGAGCATGGAATGCTCTCTGCTGAGCAGATATAGAAAAATACTAGAATTATGGAGTCATTTTAATAAATCATTTTAGCCTTCTGAAATTATTGTCAAGAGTCCTTTCCTCTGTGTGTGGACCACGACGATAGACGAAGATTTTTTTTTTTCATATATGTAACTAGAATATCCTATGTTCCAACATGTCTGTTGCCTTCAATTCACAGTGGTTCTTTAATATGAGTGTCTGTCTTCTTTCTATCTACCCATTAGATATCTGAGATGGCAGCAAGATCTCCCTGTATCTTTTCTTCCAGAGAGCAAACCTGGTTCTCTGTCTTTTCTCAATATCACGTGTCCCAGCACCTTTGTTATCTTGCTCACTCTCAACTTGACTTCCTCCAGGATGTCAGTGTATATCTAGGACCAAGAAGCCCAAAAGAAGACACATTGCTCTAGATAATTAGGGTGCAGCAAAGTATCACTATCATCTATTCTTGCCAACAGCCTGCCTAGAGAAGAATTTAAAAACAAATATTTAAAAATATAAAACTCTTGATTCTTTTTTGTGAATTTAAAATCTATGTTTAGATATTTTCTTAGCAGTTGTTTTTTTTGAGCTGTAGTTGTCTAAGAAAATACTAGTATTATCTCTTCCTCCTACTTCTCTTCCTCTTTTCAAGGAATTTTAATTTCTTGCTTTGTCAAAACCAACAATCCGTCACAGCTTCCACACTTAAAATGCCTGCTTTTGTTTTTTATTTAATTTAGTTGTATTTTCTTGCTTCGGAGGTTAAGCTAAGATAGGCAGATATGAACGTTCTTATAGGGATTTTGCTAAAAACACTAAACTGCCTGAATTGTAAACATCTTATCTTTTCAGTTTCTGTTCTAGCTTAGTATTAAGGCCAGTTGTTTTGAACATGGTGAAAAATCTTTTTTCATCTAAGGTTCATACTGATGCAACTTCTTTTGTAAACTCAGTGAAGGGAGTATGATCCTTGTGTCAGTGGAAAAATTTCAGTGAAGTCTTCCGTATGGAGTTACTTTCTTTTGGACTACAATTACAAAACCATTAAGAATTCCTGTGTATTATTATGGTTAGGAAATAGCTTTGGATTTGATGATTCATTTATTCAGTTCTCCTGTGTATTATTGAAAGCACTGTAAAAATTGGCTGTGAATGCCTAACAAACTGGTACTTGTGTAATGTCCTGACTTTTTCAATGATAAGAGTCCTCATATGTTGCAGTTACTAGAAATTAGGTGTGTTCTAGCCTTTTGCACTCTGAAAATATTCACTAAATTGGGGTCAGGTTTGGGGGCTGGGAGTGATGCTTCTTTCTCCTTTCTATTTCATTGAAGACTCTGAAAGCATTGCTGCCTCTCTCCCATCCCTTCTCCACGTGTCAAGCAACTTAACATTGCCTTTGTTTTCTGAACTATTGAAAAGGAAAAATTGGAAGTTTTGTTTCTCTTTGGGACTGCTTCTTTCTGTTTCATCCTTCACTTTTAGTTTTAGTTATGAGGGAGGTTGGGTCTGTTCAATTCTGTAAGGCAATACACTGGTAACCTCTGGTCCCTGATAAGCTGTTGGGAACAAGGGAAAGTTGATGGTGTTTCTGACAGTTTTTACTGACAGAAGCAGGAAATCACTGGAAAGGCTCTCTAATGTTTCATCCCCTGACCTTGCTCATGTAAACAGGATTTGGAGGAAGCAAAGCAATGTACTGTAATCTGGAAGTCAGAATGTCTGCACTAGCTGAGAGATGTTTGCTGTTCTTTCTCTTCCAGTGCCATTTAACACTAAAAACAAGACATTCTTATTGTTTGTTTACAGTACAACAACCACAAAGTTAAGACTGGGTTAATTACTGAGTATGGGAAGATAAGCATTGTTTCTGTTTGGAGGAAAAAGAACATACTAAGTTTTAAAATAGAAAGTTTATCTGTACTGCATTTGTAGTAGGTGTCTTGAGGCAAAAAGAAGTATCTGTGCTTTCAATTTGTTCTGTACACATTAGTTTTGCAGTTTGCGTTTCAGGGTTTAGGTATTTTTGATACACTTTTCTCTGCCTTTGTTTTGAATTCAAAAAAAAGTCCCAAAAAATCAACCAAGCCCCACAATCAAAAAAACCCACTATTTGGGAAGACAGCAATTGTGAATGAAAAATTTGCATGTATTCCTCCATTTCTGCATACATGAAGGCTTAGTCAACTATTCTTCCTCATGGAAATTTGCTTTGAAAAGCTCTTGCAGTACTTGTATGGCTTAACAGAACTCCAGAATCCAGTAGGAGAGGATGACAATAGAAATTATATCTTAAAACCTAATTTTTAAAACACTTTGTATTTTCCTTACCATGCAACTTCAAATTTATTTTGATTTGCATCCTTTCCTAGCTTCAGCCTTACATGGAAATAAACACCAACTGTCTTCAGTGAGGTTAGGGGGAGGGTAAAAGGAAGAAAGGAAGTAATGGCAATTTTATACATAGATCATCTCCTCTGGGGTCTAAGTCCAATTCAGAAGGGAACAGCTGGTAGAACAAAACTCATATGTCACTTCATTGTGCAGAGTAGTTACCTTTGCTGTTTTTTATAGATCATTTGAAAACACAACAAACAGCTTTCTGTAGTTCATGGATATCAACTTTCCTAAATGTTCTTAGACAAAAACTCTGATTGTTACATGGTACGCATACATTTTTCTCTACCAAAGAAAAGTTCCAGCAGTATTCCCTTTGAAAGAAAGACTGGAATTACTGCCCCACTTGTGTTCCTTGTCCAAAACTCAGTTGCCAATTAGACTGAGCTCTGCACTGGGGAGTGGTCCCATGGGTAAAAGGGCTTTGATAAGAATTGACAGTTCCCAGCCTCTTCCATCACCTTACCTTCTTTGTTCCCAGACAGCTAAATAAGAAAGGCCACTCCCTGAATAGCTATGAACTTTTTTCATTTACTGCCATTCTTCTGATTGCCAGTAAATGCTTATTTTAACTGTCAACTCCCTGAACTCCCACTGACAAACAGAATTAAATTAGGAAATAGTATGAAGAGATCCTGTGTCTCTGAAGTTTTAAGGTAAAGCCATCTGCACCTTTTTCATAGATGAGCATACCAAAAAGCTCTCAAACAGGCTCTGAATGGCTCATGCTAAGTCTTCTACAAACACAGAATAAATACTATAAATGGAGGAAGTCTGAAGTCTTCAGTACAGCAGAATAAAAATAATAATTGTGCTTTTGTGTCTTTGGAAATGAATCCCCCTCTCTGTCCAATCTTGCTTTTAGAGAGGCAATTTTTAGTTTCATCTTGGCTTATAGTACACTGTAGACAGACCTTCCTAGTCTTTGCATGCTAGGCAGGTACAGTGTGTGGGGCTGGTACAAGAGGATAGGCTGCCTTCTCCCCAGAACTCTGCAGCTAGATATGTTCATAGATGTGTTCCCTGCTCTCATGGAAGGAATGTCTCCTATTCCCCCCAAAGGCTACACCTAATCCATCTGGAATAAGCATGAAGCAGTAGAGACAGCTTTTTCTGTAGCCCAGCTAAGAGCCTTGTAAAGAAGATACAGTGTATATGAACGAAATGACTCCTCACAAGTACCGAAAAGATGAAATGTTTCACATATTGAACAGTAAATTTCTAAACTTGCATTTTGAGCTGCTGTAGATGTCTAGGCATGTTTAAAAAGATTTGTGTATGTAATCTTAAAATTACTATACTTTGGATACCACTAGCATCAAATAAAGCTTAATGATCAAATGCTTCAAGGTGAACCCAACGCATGTAGTAAGAGGAATAGGATCCAAATGGTCCTTGCATTTTGTGGTGATGCTATTCTAACACAGCATGTAACTGCTGGTTTACAAGCAGAGAACAGGAAGTCTGTTGTGCCTCTACATAATTAAGTAATAATACATGTCCTGATGTTCCTTAATGGTCTTGATTGTGTTCTCTGAGTGAACTGGAGCTGGAGAGAAAGTCAGGTTTTTATCGGAGACTGAGTGCTGAATTTGGGCACTAGAGAGTGCAAGAATATAATATTTCCTATACTATTTTTAGCATGCTTTCCTGAGGAAATGTACTTTATGAGATTGTACTGTTTATTTGTCTGTCACTGTTCTGTCTCCCTAATAATTTTATAATCAAATAATTGGTGGATTGGTTTTTTAAGGAAATTGGAAATAAGCAGTTAGAATAAGGAAACATATTAGTGCTATCACTTAAGAAAAAGTCATTGGATGTGAACTGATACTGGAATAGGCATGGAGTAGCTACTGGTGACCCACCCTGTATCAGTGTCTCAACACATATGGAGGGAGCTTGAGTTCCTATAGAACAGGAAGCCTAGGAGAGGGACCTAACAGGAAAAAAATTGTACACATGCACACATACGCAAATATTTTGTAAGATAACAGGCCTTCTAAAACTGGCAAAATTTTACTTTGGGTAGGGTCTTACTCAGGGCAGCTGTGTTTCAGGAATGCTTTTCAAGTTGATCCTTGTCTGTATATTGTTCCTTTAGCACGTTAGCACATTTCTGGAAACTAGAGGGATGGAAGTTCCAGGTATTATTTCTCTCAGTTTCCTGAGATACTGTACATGTATGCTCTGACCTTGTCTGCTCAAGCAGTGTTTTCCTCTGCTTTGACTGGAAATCTAAGCTGTTCTCACAGTTCTCACAGCTGATTCTGCGGCATGCAGAAAATGCCTGACAGCTATCAGCCCACACATCCAATAACAACTGGTTCCTTCCTCTTCCTGGGGAAGAGTAACATCCTCTGAGAAGAAGTGTCCCCTGAGGAATGCAGGAACCAGCAGCAAGCCTTTCACACAGGAAATTACTACTATAGCACTTGTAGAAAAGTGTTTCTGTCACTTGGATTGTCAGTCTGTAAAGAGCTTCCTGCTGACCTAGATGATGATTTACTACTGATCTAAATGCCATTTGTGAGTCATTTAGCTTAATGGAAGTTAATGAAGTTATCATTCAGTGGCTCTGTTACCCTGTAAGCACCTGGTTTAACTTTTTTATGCAGTAGTACAAATAAAGTTTTCAACTTCTTAGTATTCACAGGACTTTAATAATTCTGAGATTGCACATTTTGTGTGACTAAAAAGCAAGGGAATGCTTAGTTTAGCTCATAATACGTGTCTCTTAGAGAAGGCTGCAAGATTTTATTGTTGTTTATTTTAATTGCATAATAAAGCTGAGCTACAGATCAAGTATGTCAGAAAACAAGATTGTAAAGCTAAAATAGTGCCCTTGAATTACCCTTTGTTCTTAAATACAAACTGGAGTATAAGCTTAGCATATCATGCTTGCAACTGTGTGGTAGAAACTTGACTATAAAATGAAATTTATTTATATATAAAATATATATATATATGTTATATATATATTATGTTACTCAAAATTGTTAAAGCAAGTTTATTATAAAAGCAAACACTTGAATACTGCTTCAGTATTTTATTTTTTTCCGAAATGACAGTGCTTAAACAAGTGCTAGCAAATTCTATTTATCACTTAGATTAGAGTGATATCTAAACCCAGAGGATGCTTTCTCACTAAAAGCTTGTTTGAGCGTTTTCCAAATATATAAGTTGTTCCAATACAACACATTTCTCCTTGAAGCCATGCTGCATTACTGTCGAGTTTGCAGTAAGAGATGTAGTTACTTGCTTAATGTGAGATAATGGAAACACTGAGTCACATCCCAAAATTACATAGGTTGCTTAAAACAAGACTGAAAAAACGAGACTTTTCAAATAAAATTCAGCAACTAAGGAAAAAAAAATTTCTTCAGCAGATAGGTGTTTGATGTAGAAAAACATCTTGGCTTGTATCTTCCACCAAAACAATGGAGGGGTAAGAAATTAGGTAGAACAATGCTAAAAGATGATTTCACAGTCATTTTAAGTTAATGACTGTTTTTATCTGGTTAATTCCATCCACATCAATTCCCTGATCTGTTCAGCTGTCCAAACACTAATATTAGCACAAAGGAAATAATGGGAAAAAATTATTTAGAGATGAAGGAGTAGATGTGAGCTG
The DNA here is from genome assembly GCA_013399835.1 of Leptocoma aspasia. Classification (NCBI taxonomy): domain Eukaryota; kingdom Metazoa; phylum Chordata; class Aves; order Passeriformes; family Nectariniidae; genus Leptocoma; species Leptocoma aspasia. The sequence continues at coordinate 322,081 of VXAX01003784.1, forward strand.
GCTCTAACCTAACTGAATTGACTGATGTCTCTGGAGCCATGTATCCAGTGTGATTGTGCTATAATATGAACAGGTGTGTTACATGCATGCATGTTACATACATGCAAGCTGAATATCTTTCTTAAGTTGCAATGGAAAGAAATAGGAGGAAAGGAGGTGGTAGTAATGGTTTACTTTTGTTCAGACAATACATATGCTGGATTCAGTTTTTTTTTTTCAGCCTAAGACGATTCAGATTTCTTCTGTCTGCATGGCTGTAATGTAAACAGCAGGTAACACAGACTGAATGGAAGCAGCTCCATCCTTTTTGCTTGAATTTGAAGTATTGTAAAGTAAAAGCTGAGAGTATATGACAGAGGAAAGCAAGTGAGAAACAGTCTATGGTTAGTGATTCTGGAAGAGGAACACTGGATTCTGTTACATTTTGCAGTAAAAAATATTTGGGGAAAAAAATGAGGAGCTCTGTGGGTGACACCATCAGCAGAGATATGTGGCATTACTGCTCTGAAAAGTTGGTTGGTTGGGTTTGGGCTTGTTCTTTTTTTCTCTGTATCCTCTGACATATGGTACTCTGGTTGTAGCATTTTGGGTTGGTTGAAGGAGGGAGGTGGGGAGGGGAGAGATGCTGTCCTCTGGCATGTTCTAACTGCATGGATATTTCCTGTACACCAAGGTGTCAGTTCCACTGTGCGTGTTAGATCCTGAAGTGGAGGCATTGCAATGCAACTCTGAGTTAAATATTGCAGCATTTTTATTGTAAAGGAAGATTCCTTACTTGCAATAGAGATTTAAAAGAATTGCTTTATCTTTAAACTGTTCTTAGATTAACCAGTATCAAGTGTTCCTGACTGAAAAGGTTACTCTTCCAAGATGTTTCCTCCTTCCTTACATCTCTTGGGAAAGGAATTCAGTGTCCATACTTCCAATTTTTGCTAGTGTAGTGAAATAGTACCAATACCAATACCAGTACCAATATTTGCTTAGCAGTTTCAGTTAGTTCATGTAAGATACTGTAATTCTTCACTCAGTAACCTTATCATAAAGGTTACCATTTTGTCCAGTTCTGTGTCATTGGAGATCTTTTCAACACCTCTGCTTTCTGCAGTGTATTACTCTGTAGTGTATTCTTCTCTGGTGCCTTGCACGTGTGCATGAAGTTGCATTACGACAGTTGAATGAATTCAGAATGCCAAGTGACCCTGGCTGTTTTAATAGTTTATAGGATGCCTTTTTTGTCACCTGTAAACTTGATTTTCCAGATTGCTGGTACGTTTTGTATGGGACTAAAACAAGAGCAGATTTCAATGGAGTCACTAAAACCAGCATAATTCTGCAGTGTCTTTCTGATCTAACTGTTCTTGAAGAAACACTAGCTACATAATTGAGTTCATGATGCATTACAACCTAAAATGCATTAATAAAGTTGTAGCATGCATATTATGGATATTAAAAAAAAAGATGATTTTATCAGTAACAGTTTGACTAAATATTTCATTAGAGAGGTCTTCACTTTGAAAGAACATTTCTTTTTTGTCCCTTCAAACTGTATTGACGTTAGGCCTTAAATATTTGCTCTGTCTGCTCTTACATGTCCTAAGTCAACTTTTTAGTTGATTTTTTGGCTTTTTCCTGACAGTTCTCATGCTGACTGTGACTTGTGACCACACAATTATCGTGTTTATCCTTTGTGATTACTGATGGAATTTCAGCTTCCCCACTCCCCTGGTTTTTTCTCTATTATTGCAGGTTATATTAAAAAATCAGTATCATCATTTGACTTGTGAAGTTATTTCAAAACCAATAGTCTTTTTTGCTGTTGTTGGTGTAGAAAGTATTTTCCCAGAAATACAACATTTATTATCTTCTGAAGTGGAAGATAAAAATACCTCATTAAACACATAAAAAATATGCATAATGCTTTAACATCTCTAGCTAATAAGTATGCTGTTGCTGGGCTTCTTTTGTTTCTGATACTTTTAAAGTAGAAATAATCCTTGAGTTATAGAAATCATTTTTCAAGAGTGTAACAGGCCTGTCAGACCACTCCAAAGTTAACATTTCTTGGATATTTGTATGTAATTTTCAAATTACTCAGTTTCTGCTATTCCCTAATTTGATTCCTATCACAGTAAACTGTAAAACTCAAGTGACTTAAGTACAAAGTTGTTCTGGTGCTACCAAAGCCATTTTTTACAATCCCATCTCTGAACAAAGCAGGACTGAGTATTATTTTTACCTGGACAAATGGGACAGCTTATGCAAACCTTCTGCATATTTGCTAATGCTGAGCACTGAAGTAGCTCAGGATGGACTTTTACTACTTTCTCCAGGTATTTTGTGGAATCTAATAAAATCACATAAATTTGACTTTTCAATCAAAATTTTGAAGCTTCATTTTATCCTTATGGGAGTTTTTTTGTGACACTATTCTTAAAGTGTTTGATGTCTTTTTGAAACCTTCACCATCCATAATAGGCATAACACTTCATTAACAAAAGCCTTGGTAAAATGCTGAGGAACTGTGTTTCTTCTATTACATAGTAAAATATATTTTTCATGGCTATAGTCAGAGGATTTCAGTTCCAAGCTATGAAATATTGGACTCTTTTTCTTTCTTTTGCAGATAGTAGTATCTGTCTCTATGGCAAAATGTTCAAGCAGTTGTGCTGGCCCTGTTGGATTTAACTTTGGACTCCACTATGCTGGACTGCTAACTTAATTTCAAATGCTTTTAACTCTTTGATATTTGTCTGTAAGTAATTTGTATTAGAGGAGATTTGACACTGCTTCCATGGAGTAAACAAACTCAGTGGTATTGTTGAGAGCCACCTGGTCAACTGGTGTAACCACCTGTGGTTACTGCTGCTCTGAAAGGAAATCAAAGCTGCCAGATCTCAGCTAAGAAGAGATTTCTCTGGGAAATCTTTGTGTGGACACCCTGCCCCCATAGCATCCCCTAACAGGAGGCAATTTAGGTTTGTCTATGCAACAAAGTTCTGTTAAGACACAAGTTATGTTGATATGAGGTAGCAAAATAAGAAAATTCGTACCACAGCACCTACACTTTTCCTGACAAAATCCATTGATACAGATGCAGCTGTGCTGGCAGAAAGGAGTTTCTTTTAGCTTTGCATATAACTCTGAAAGTAAATAGTGTGTAGATATGCATATACATATATAGATACGTAGGGGCTGGCAAACAGCTCCTGTGTGCTCCTGCAGCAGGGGGCCCTGCTACAGTGCCAGTGCAGGGAGGGAGGCTCTGCAGCACAGGCAGCTCTGCCCTGCGCCAGCCTCCCGCTCCTGAGGAGCACCAGACCCCTGGCTGGGGCCCAGGGACTGCAGCCCTTCTCAGCTTTCTGCAGGGCTGAGGAGAACATTATTCACAGCCTTCAGTTCTTGTTCTGGCAGAGCCTGTCTCTTCAGGATTTTGTCTTCAGCAATTTTTTGTTCGTTCCTATTGAGAAGTGGGGTTTGAGACAGAAGTGTATTCTTTAGTTCTTCTCATTTACATACAGTGTAAGTTGTTCAAGATTAGTTTTGCCCCAACAGGTTAAGTATGAAAGCCTTATCTAGGAGAAATCAATGTTGTAAAGTATATTCTTTTATTTTATATTTTTTCTCAGGAGTAAACATGCCTTCAAGAATAAGAAATTGCTCTGGGTTTGTTGATCAACCTCTTTTCATTGTAAATTCATGTTGAATATGGATATACTAGGTGACTTTGAATGAGATAGAGGAAGTGCTGTCCTTTATATATAATTTAAGGCTCTGTACAACAAGTTCACTGCTACCAGGTATTGTTTCTTTATAAAGTTCAGTTAGACTTTTTTAGCTAGGTATTGGTCTAAAGGCTTTCATTCAGTTTTTATAGGTAGGGGAAAGAGGACAGAAAGGAGTCATGAGCAGGCAAGCCAGAAGAATGGCTGTCATTTCTCTGATTAGGTGTGCTCCTGGTGAGGATGCTCTACTCTCACTCACACCCTGCCTCCTTCTCCCATGTATTTGATGCCCTCTGTGAACCCCCACAATCTGCTTTTTGAAGTACAGGGAGTTTGCCCACATGCTAGGAAAGTCGAAGGGTTTTATACTTCTGTTTTTATTCATTAACATTTGTAATATCAAAACTAGCAGAATATTCTGTTTATAGTGGTAGAAAGGAGGCCTTGTCCACATAGGGTTATTAATTTTCTGTCATTAATTCATTCTAGTAAGCCTTCCATTATGTTTCCAGTTTCTGTTACAAGTATTCCTCCTGCCCTCCTTTAGCTTTTCTCTGCCCTGGAATGGATAAGAAGTTCAAGCAGAGTCTATAATATAATTTTTATTAGGACTCTATGTAGGTAAAAAGAAGCCATTATGGAAGCTTTTTTTTAAATTTCAGCCATGAGATGTCCCCTTGGGTATGCATTCAAGCAGTCCAAAGTAATTTGCCTAAATTAAACTTGCCTGCTTTATTTCGTAATGGTTAATAGTAGGAAACACTTCTATAGTGCCATGTTATTTCTCCGTAACTTTGCAAAGCTTCTTGCTGAAACTGAAGATGTATTGGAAGTAATTGATTACCTTACTTTGCCTTTCTTCTGCAGGGTATATTTTTATATTTTGGTGCCTGTGGTGCAAGTGTTTTTATAGCTTAAGAAAGTATTTGAATATAGTCTTCCTGAACTGTTACATTAGAATTGAGTTCCTGACAGGGGATTCTCACCTTTGGAAATTGAACCTCCAGTGATTTCTGCCTGGTTTGTTTTGTATGTTCATTATATGCTTTGGGCTTTTTTATTTGGTTGTTTTGTTGGGCGCTTTTTTTGTTTGTTTGTTGTTTTGTGGGTTTTTTTCTTAGGTTGGTTTTTAATTATCAATTCCTAACTTTTCACCAGTATTGCTTGTTTTTGGGGGGAAATCCTTAGTTTTTTCTAAGAGTTTAAACTGATGTAGACTCTGTGCAGGGTACTATTCATGTTAGAAATTAACATCTATGAGCAAACTGGAAAGAAGAGACTCACCTGATTTTAAGTTAAGTTTATTACTGGTGGTCTGAGAGTTTAGAAGGAAGCATTTCAGGAATATTATTTATTTTTAACTGGATGCACTCAAATATTTGTGGACTTCTAAGAGGTTTTTATTACGGAAATAGAAATATTTTTTGTATGTTTCTTGGAGAGAACAAGGCTTGTTCTATGTTCATTTTCAGTGCTTTCTTGACATGGATGGAATACAGAGAAAAATTTTTCTTCTGTACTAGATTCTGTATATGTGGAATCATAAAATACTGAGTGCATTGGATGTACTCTGTTTTACAATGGTTTCTCAAACCAGAAGCAGCACTCTGGGAAAAAGATGACATAAGAAAACCAGTAGTCAGTTTCTCATTATGTGTATGAAAGGATGCATGTAAAATGTGATATAATTTCTTTGCATAGAACTTTCAGGATATCTTGAGATGTGCCTATGGACAGGGGAGTTTATTATTTCATGCCATCACAGGAATACTAAATTCAGTATAGCTGTCATCCTGATAGAAATAAATAAATCTGATTAATCAGTCCATAGCTGTAAGTGCATCAGGATTTCAGTTAATTTTGTACAGATAATTAAATAAAGAACCCCACTGAAGTAAGCTACTAGTTTTGTACTGGCCTTCTGGCCTCTATAAACTCAGTTAGCTTCAGGCTGAATTTGCTATTTTCAAGACTTAAAGTGTTATGCTCTTCCATCTTAGGTGAAAATGCCTGTTTTGCTAAAGAATACAGTCTGATAGTTGGGCCTTTTTATTGTGAGTTTGTAACCTGGTACCACTGCTCATGATCAGGCTCTAAACTGAAGGGTGTGCTACCTTCAGTGGTCCTTCGAGGTGTTTCCATGTCAGTCTGGACATGATGCACTTCTGTTAAGTGCTTTACATTTTTTATTTCAGCTTGAACACTTTTTAAAAGCTGGAGAAGACTCTGATGTGTAAGACATGAAAGCTGGAGAAGACTTTGATGTGAAAGATATGAAAGACTTTAACTGAAATGTGAAAGTCTGTGTTGAAGTTCTGAAAGTGGACTGCTGAAGCTAGAAATGCTTAGTAGAACTCTGTTCTGGATGCACCACATAGTTTATCTGTATTTTACTGCTTGAATGCAAAACTTCATTAAAGTTTGCAAATAAACTATTCCAGAGACACCTCCTCAGATAACATGGGGCAGGAAGCCACAGTTGGCACATGGCAAGTTGCTGCTGTGCTGATTCATGTGCGTGCAAGAGGAGAGGAAATGAAGAGTGCTGTCATCAGCTGAAACTACAGGGAAGTTTTCTTCCATAGGAACTGATAAAACAGATTGTGATTTAACATACTCAGTGTTAGACTAATAGATTAGAGAGCTGTTTTATGTGGATCACTCATTGACTGAAAAAAAAAATTTCAAAGCAGTAGAAGCGATCTGTGAGTAATTATGTCCTACCGAAAAACCCAACTCAAAAAAGAAAAAAAACCCACAGAGAAAAAGCAACTACTGAATGGTTAAATTTAGCATTTCCACAGTGAACCATTTTTATATGAGGGTAGGTTCACAAGAGGAGGAAAAAAATAGTGATAATGATAGTATTAGTGCTCCTGAGAACTTCCCATGATTTCAAATAACCAAAAGGCACAGGAATTCAACATCTGGTAAGGTGGGACACTACTCTGTTATGCCTTTGCTCTTTGGTCTGTTTGAGCTTAATGCCCTACTTATGACTAATTATTTGTAGTTGTTTTATCACAGTATCAGAAATATTTTACTATTAGTAAGCAAATGTACCATGTGTTCAAAATTTAAAGGTTTATTTTTAAAAAGCAGACCATGCCAATTTTTGTGATTCATTAGTAAGCTTACCAATGTCATTTTTTTTACAAGCCCATCTTAATTATGAGATTTCTAAGATATGCTTTTAGAAACTGTGGGCTGTAGTTTCCATATTTGTAGCTCGTAGAAGATGGAAGCCTGTTGATAGCCAATTGTGTAACAGAGACTTGTATTTTTTATTTTTTTCTTTTTTTTTCCCTTGAGGGATTTTTTATATTTCTATAAATAAAACTGCTCAGGCATTCTTATATATGGATGCATTTTACTCAGATTCTATTCTTAACAGTCATGAAGCAAAAGGAGACTGGGATGCAGTGTTTGTGTCTATGTGCTGTGTGAATGTTTCATGGGAAAACATTTGGGAACAGGCAGAGGTGATAAGGTTATGTGTAAGGATTTTTCACAAATTGATCAAGTACCACTCGCAGAGTTTTGGCTATTTTGCTTGACAGAAAACAAAGATGAGCAATTATGGTTTGCTGTTTGTGACATCATTTTATAAGCTAAATTTAATTTTCTGCTGAACATCTGCTGGTAATGTCACGGTAATAACTTCCTATTGATTAATTAAATCTGTTCTTTCTCCTCCTTAATTGTAACTTGCGTGAAGTTGCCCAAATATGGGTTTATGTTATTACTAATGGTCTGTAAATGGAAATACTGTACACATTTTAATTTTCTTCTTTGCTTTGCTCAGAAGTAACAATTTAAAATTGATTGCTGTATTACATTTTTTTCTCTCAAAATAAGCTATAGCTCTGATGACTCTCAGAATAGTTTGGGTTTTTTTTAAATTATGAGACATTTTTATTACATTGCTGGTTACATATAGAATTCTTGTTTATGAATTGGTAGCAGTTCAAGTAAAAAAGTTAGAAAGGGACTAATTTGAAGGAAAGACAATTTTTAATTTATGTTAAACATTTTAATAGTGTTTAATTCTTGAAACATTTAATTTGAAATAGATTTTGAGTAGAAGGACTTTCTTTAAAAAGAACTTTATTTAAAATAAAATGTTGTGCTGAATGAAAGTGTTGGACATGAACTGACCAGTATCCAAAAGTAAAGGAAATCTATTGAGACTTCTTCACACCTTTACTCCTTTATTGTCACTCCTTTACAGCAAGGTTTTGGCATTTGATTGTTGTGTTAGATTTCAGTAGTTTTGGACCCTTTGCTGAGCTGAGGAGATTGTAAAGTTAGATATTAGGAAAGGTTAAAATATAAAGCAGATAACCTTAAAGTTATAGCAACATACTTGATGTCTGACAGTGTTTAAAAAATCTCTACAAATTTCCACAATATGATAAAAAAACCCATTTTGGATACAGTTAGATAAGTTGAAAATTTGAAATGGTCTTGTTTCATTTCTCTTACAAATTTTGAAACCTCAGTTATTTGCTTATCTGTGTTTGAGTTTTGACAACCATCAAGGTCTTTGCCTTACTTCTGTAAATGCTTTCATGTTGTATTGTGCTTCTAAGTCTTTGAATATGTAACAGAAAAATCTCAATTTGCTGCTTAACCCAGTAAATTACAAGAGGACTTTTGCATTACTCTGACTTGCAATGCTGGTGGCAGTTTACTGAGATACAAAACATTCTTTCATGGCCTATTTGTCTGATATATTGAACTTTGGATCAATTTTGCTGTAGGAAAAAAGTGGTGAGACTCTTAGTAACTTAGCATTTGCTCTCTTTACTGAATTGACAGCTTTCCTCCTTGGGTTGAAAGAATCTCTCTTCAGACTTAACTGACAATGCTACAATAAAAGCAATCAGTGAGAGTGATGTCAGTGAATACCATGGTGCTGTCAAACCTTGAGATGGGTTCCCTCTGGTTTTGTAGCAATGTCAGTTAAGGTCTGAAGTACATGCCTGGGTATCTGCCCCTGTCTCTACTAACCATGCTCTGCACTACATGGGTTCTTGCCTGGGGGCTTGAGACATGTCCTTGCAGAATGTAACTGCACAATGGAACTTTTAACCCAGAGAGGGCTGTAAGACTTTCTTCTTTGCTCTCTTACCTCACCACAGTCTCTGCTTCCAGCCATTTCCCACCACCCAGGACTGTGCAGGATGGCACTGAAGACGCAGGAGTGTTATTGTGGATGGATTATAAATGGAGCAGTATAAAGTCAGTGCAATATTGATATGATTTAGTATTACTTAAATTTAAAATAGTTACATTATCATCGTGGCAGTATTTAATCCATCAGTCTCTGACCCTTCGTGATTCAAAGGCAGGGTCAACTATGTGTAAATCATTCTTGACAGAAGCTCATCAACATACCTAGGTGATCTTGTAAAATCTGCTAATAATTCTGCCTAGCAATTTACATTCTACAAGATTATTTTAAAGACTTAAGAGATTTTTTTTTAATGTTTGACAATGACTTTAATACTTTCTCTTTTGAAAATCTGTTCAGGCTTACAACATAAATATATTTTGGGCACATTGTAAATACTGTGTATTTTAAATAAAACAGGTGAGACTAAAATTTTCCCTTTGCATAGCTAATGGATATTTTTGTGGGCTGTCAATAAATTCCAGAGAACTAGTTTAATTATAACCATTTAAAAGGTTTATTTTGTACAATGTAGATAAATGTAATGAGAAATAGTAAAACTTAATTACCGCAATTTATTTTAGTGTAAAATTAAAATAAAATTGTCTGAAGATATAAGTTTTCAAAGAAACCTCAATAAGTCATTAATTATTCAGGTAAAGTTGTTGTGAAGGACTTTCTAATGAATTAGTGATGATTTAACCTTTCATGACTCAAAAATACCATTAAGAGCTTCAAGGCACAGACAAAACCAAATTGGTGGGGAAGGTCATGCTCTTTCACTTAGCCTGAAGCAATGTTTACACATCAAAGTTATTTCTCTCAACATTACATTGTGTGGATCTTTTCTGTTGTTTCCTTCTCCCATTTTCTGAAGGAATCAATTTTTCAAAAAGTACCATCACTGAACAAACAACTAAAAACGAATTTTTTTAAATGCTGAAATAAGAAGTTAATTCGTACTAAACAAACGTTTCATACTATGAAGTTGGAAGGAACGCTTGTGGTCATCTAGTCACATATGGATTTTTCATTCATATGACTACTCTGAGTGAATTTCTTTTTCAACCAGAACTATCTTTTTGAAGAAAATGCCCCTAATTAATTGTATTTATTCAAGCTTTAATTCAAACCCTGGTAGTACAGCACATAGTTCTTCAATCATATGTACCTGAAACATGTACCTAAAGACTGTTAAATTTCCCTTATTGCCCCATCCATCACAGCTGGAATTCTCTCTTAGGTCAGAACAAATGGAAGTGTTATGAATTGGACCTGGTACGAAAAGCAAATCTGAGGGACCTTGTGTGTATGCATATATGTGTAGATGTTTTTTAATTAAAAGCCTGACTTGTGGCTGTCCTGTCTATCTTATGGTATGGTTCCACTTAAATGAAGGCACAGGCAGCTGAATCTTCAGATGATATTTCTGTATTCAAAAGTGAAGAACTGCAGAGTCCCCCTGCTTCTCCCTCGGCAAGAAGTTCAAAACGGAAGGCAGACAGTGAGAGTGGGTCAGCTGTGCATAGTGTGGGACAGCACAGAGACATCTCCTCCTCCGTGGACAGTACTTTGGAGCACATTTTGGGGCAGCTGGAGATGTTAACCCTAGTAAGTATGCAATAACAGGTGACACTTGCAGTGCAAAATGACAGTGCTGTCAAAGGGCAACAGTACCCTTAGTATAGTCATAGAATAGTCATGTTCATAAATCAGAATATTAAAGATTATGGGGTTATTTTGAATAGCTCTATAGTCAAGTGACTGTTTTGGTGTTTTCCTTTCAGAAAATATTGATTGCATGTATTGTGTTTGCTAAAGTGAAAGCTTCCCGGTAGATAATCGTGAAGATTGTTGCTGTATTTTTAACTCTGGGTGGAGAGAACTGCTGTTTTTCGGTAGTGAGATCTAGGTAGTTCTGTCAGAAGCCAGTTGTTTAGCAGACATTCCAGCTGGAACAATCACACACTAGCAGGGGATGAACAAAGTAAATTGGCAATGTACCATTAAATCCCTTTCCAAACTTAGTGCGTGAGGTGTTGGCTTAGGTAGGAATCCAAGCAGTGCAGTAGGTCCTAGTGCCAATGAAACTGCACAGTCAGTGACACTGAGTCACTTGTTTGCAAGTGCTCAATACGTCTTTTTAATCCAGATTTAGCTTATGTTTTAAGATACTTCTTTATAGTCTGTAATATATTGACATTAAATCACTTCAAAATGGAGCAGCTAAGGGTTTGTTGGGTTTTTTTTGTGTGTTCTTTTGCAATATATATGTTAAGTAGGAAGAAATAGGTTTTGGGAAGTATGGTGTCAAGTGTGTCAAGTCATGAGTTGAAAATTATTTGTGTAGTAAGTTGGAAGAGAAACTGCCGGCCTGAGTCCAAAACCGTACTTTTTCCACTGAAGATAATATCTTGGAGAATAAATGCCTTTTAATAGTATATTTTTTTTCTCGCTTCCTTTTCTTGGGGGTGCCTTAAAAGTTTCTTTTAGTTTTTTGAAAGGTATCATTTGTGGTCACAGTGATGGCTGTTTTCTATTGAAAGTTGGATGCAACTTTCACATAGTATTTCAGAGTACTTTACATTATGCATGTATGTATTTCAGTTTCTCAGTGAAAATGTTTTGTGAAAACAAAAACCTTTAAACAATCTCCATGGAGGCAAAGCCATAATTTTTAAATACAGTTGTAAATAGTGGAATAGCTAAGGAGAAGCCATCTTGCAGTATTTTTTCCTGTTGAGTTAAAATTACTTTTCTTATGTTGCACACTTTTATAATACTGTGTGAGTAATATAAACCCAATTGAAATTATTCTGTTCTTCATGCAGACTGTTTCAGTCCTGGAACAACGTCTTACTTGTACGGAAGATAAATTGAAAGAATGCATAAAAGATCAGCAAAAAATGTTACTTATGAGAAAACTGAACTAATAAAATATGAAAATGAACAATGTTGATGAATATGTTTCATAAAATCACAAGAAATGTTTCTTCACTGGATTTTGCTATAAGCAGAAACATCAAATCAATGTAATAAAAATGGAAGAAATTAAAAAAAAACAAGGTTTCAAACACTGGTAGCAAGCAGATATTCTGGTTATGTATTCACTGAGGGGTAGCCCAATCAAAACTAGTATTTTCTAAGTCATTTCTATTGAACATTCCAGGACTCTTATTTCAACCTAACAAGATCTTTGAATATAACTAAGCCACTAACTATGTATTTTTAGATGAATAGCAGTTATTATGCAGGTTACCACTGTACAGATTTTTAAACTCAGGCAAGGATTGTGTTCTTTGTGCTAAGACAACATTACTTAAACACCTGAATTAAATAAGGCATAATACCAAAAATGCTAGAGATGTTCTTTGTCCCTTACGTATTCTCAAGTGTCTTACCAAAATGTAGTGTGTTATTCTATATCTTCTAAACAGTTTAGTAATGACTGCAAGAAGATGGAGTGTGAAAACTTTTAGATACAAATACAAAAATTAAATCACTTAAACTTTGAAGCTATAATTGCATCTATGTGAATTCAGCTGCAAAACATCAGTTTTGATGCATTTGGACACTTTTGCTTATTGTATCCCTATCAAAATTCACTTTTCATATTTACAAAAACAAAAATCAGCTTTGGTTCAAATATATTCTTAAGAAATATTAACACAAAACGATAAAAATCTAGGTCATAAATACAAAAGATTCTTATCCTATAAGAATATCCACGTGTGTTCAAGCTTTGTATGCTATGAATGTATCCCATCAGGTAATGCATTGTGAATGCAGACATAAGTCAGGAAAAACTTTGCAGTGTATGATGATTTGGGTTTTATTTTTAATAAAAATGCAATTCTTAGAAAGGTGATTTTAGGTCTTATTTTTTAATGGAAAATATTTATTTTCTTTATGTCTGTCTGTTATTTTTTTAAATGGCAATTGCAGAACACCTGTTGTAAATCCACAGTCAAAACTAGGTAATCATCTGTTTCTGTAACTTTACGTGTATGTTGAAAAATAGGACACTTGAAATGGGGGAGCATTTTAATCCAATTCTGCAACTGACTGTTTATAGATAAAGCCCATTTCCCAGGCTGANTCTTAAATTTGCAGATTTTTCCTTTAAGTTTTTTCAGGATTATTTATCAATACAATTTGGATATTTCTTTTACTTCCATATTTTTTAATAAAATCTCTGCTGAACTTTTCCCTTCTGCCCTAGCTCCTATCACTAATCCCTCTTCCTTTTCAGTATCTATTATCTGGAGCATTTACTACTTAATCCAGTTTATTCCTCCGCTGTTTGTGCATCTGGTGAACCAACATAACATTCTCAAATTAGGACATGTTGTTGTCATTCTGTCAGGTGGTCTGTTGATACTGAAACTCAACATGATGACACTTGGGAGGATGGTTGGTTGAAAACAGGATAGATGTACTTTCCTCAAGCTGTGATGACTCTTCTAAAACACAGCCACAACCATCCAACATGATGTTTCTTTTCAAAAAGCATTGACATGGGCAAGTGGTCTTATTATCGTGATCCATATAATTTCTAATAAAGTTTTGGAACAGAAATACTTCCCTTAAAAGCACCTGCCAAGGCTGTTAAACTCTCAGAACATTTACTCTAGGGTTTGTACTCTGTCAGACAAATAACTGGTGACTTGACTAATTTGAATTATAAAACTAGAGGAAAATTACTTCTGTTTAGTCTTAGTTGTGCTTTTGCACTGTGTGAAAAAATAATTCCGTGGATCTTTAAATTATGAAAATTATATCTGTATTGGAGACTGCATTGAATACTGATAGCCCATCCTTGTTCTGAACATGCTCAACAACATACCTGATGCAGTACAGTTTCCCTCAGGTTAAATTATCCCTCTGATACTAAATACAAATAGGCCCCCCTGCTGGAGAAAGACTGCTTCCAGCTTTCAGGCCTGCTACTGCAAAAATGGCTCAATTACGTATTAAAAAGAATGACATGTGGTAGATCCCCAAGGTTTGTGTGTCTAGAGAGAGAAGATGGTAGCAGGAATAGTTGTTGCTGGGAAACTGTCTCTGGAGAAACCCAACTTCAAATTCCTCAAGTGTCAAAGTGCTGTGCAGTAGCTCAGTAGCTTATTGCAACGTACTTCAGCAGACATTTCAAACTAAAAATGTTCTTCCAAATTGAAAGAAATGCTACCAATTGTTCCTTCAGCATTCACTTTTTGCTATTGATATATTTTTTATAAATTTAGGGTTTTGGAAGATCAGTTCCTGGAGGTGAGTGCGTCTGAACAGTTGCCTTGTCTTTGGAGAATTGTTGTTTCTTGCTTTTACACATGTAAGATAATAATTAGTTTTTTCATTATCATCTTCATGGTGATAAATTGAAACTGCAGTTTTAAATTTTGATTATATTAATCTTCTAGCTGGAAAAATGGTGGCAGAATAGTTTCTTATTTTAGGATGTCCTGAACAGATCCATATAGCATGAGGGATTTGAAAACTACAATTTACCATCTTTATTTATAGCTATTTAAATAAATAAACATGCTGTACTATTTTTAGGATAAACAATGTTCTTTTTTCTTCCTAGAAGTTTTTTTACAGTGTTGCTGAATTATTTTCATTGCCATATCACAGCATAAAATCACTCTTGATTTTTCTACTGAGCGACAGTAGCCAGGAGTGGCTATTTCCAGGGACATAGCTTTATGTAACCTGTTTACCTTGTAGGACTTGTAAAAATCAGAAATTCTGTACTCATTGCCCCAAACAATTAATGAATATGTATGTTCACACTGGATCCAGGAACAGTATGTTTTTGTCAGGGTACCCCCCCGGGACTTTTGCACGCTTCGGATGCATAATACAATTGAAGCTGTTTCTTTGTGAGAAAATAGGTTAATGACTTGCCAAAAGGCAGATGTTAATTGGAAAAAGTGCATACAAGTCCTTTTCTTTACAATGTATATGGGTTGCATTTGTTATGACTTGCATCCAAGAACAGGTGCAATTTCAATTGACTCAGCTAACAGGATGTGCTGAGTGCACTCCTCACCAGTTTCACCAGAAATTTTAAATCCAGCAGAAAAAGAGAGTTTTTAAACTAGTCAGCGAGTGATAAGCCGCTTTTATTAGCTGTCATAGAGCATATTTATAACTTAATATTGTACCTACAATTAAACATCTTAATAATACAAAAGTAAAATCTTTGACTGTTTATTGATATTGTCAGATTTTACTTATGAGCACTGAGGTACCTTACATGAGACAAAATGTGTCATCCTTTCCAAATTATTTCTTTTTAAGACAGTTAGCAGTTTTAGACAAGGTACCACCAGTGTAATTGTAAATAAAACTTAAAGCAAAAAAATTGTCTTTTTCGCTAACACATTTCCTGCCATGAAGCTACACTATCAGGTCAAGGTCTTTGTCTTGCCTTGCTTCATTTTGCTACAGTTCAGAAGCAAAAGTTAATGAAACAGGTGGAAAAAAAAACCTATCTGGGTGTGTCAGCATCAAAAGAGCTGCTGTTGGATAGTTTAATAGTTCTGTTCAGAGGTCTCTGGGAATTTCTAGGCTACTCATACAAGTCCACTGCAACAGGAACTTCAGTTTGGATGCACATGCCTAGCCTAACCTCATCCTTCAAAAGTCTGAGGCGGGCTGGATGTGAAATTCCTCTGCCTGGGGTGTATCAACAGTCTGAACCAGTGCAGGAAAATCTAGTTCAAGACAGAGCATTGGCATTAATGAGGGTATTGAGACTGCTTATGACTGGGGTTATATGATTTTCCCATGCTTGTAGCAAGGACCTGCTCAGTACACTTGCAGAAGCAGGAATGGACTGAGAAGAAATATTGAGACACTCAATGCCACATAAATATAGAATTTTGCAGCTCCCAGTAGCAGTTAGGTTTGTAAGTCCATCTATGGCCTGTGTCCTTACAGACCTGGGTAAAAAAGAGGGACCTTGTTTCTCTTCAGAGCTGCTAAAGAGGAATCAATTGCCAAAAGAGAACAAGGAAAGGCAATCAGTGACTGTCTTTTTCATCCATTTCTGCTTTGTGATGTAATGAAATAGTAGCTCTGTCTTGGGTTTTTATCTCCTCCTAATCCCCAGAGGAAATCCCTGCTCCTTTTAGAGAGATAAACCCTTAGTACTCAGAAGGTAGCAAGAGCTGGGAGTCTCTTGCTAAAGGGTGTCACTGAACCCTCTTCTGGCCACAGTAGTGAAAGCCAAAGGCCTGCAGTGCTTACTCCAACACCTGGACTGAATGTCAATTCTCCCTTAAGATTCAGGAAAAGATTTATAACATTCATAAGCAAAACATGCTTGTGTAAATCTGCTGTTTACTGGGACTTCATGAGTAAAATTCTTTCTCTGATTTCTTCTAAGAAAGATTCAGGTGAGCCATGTGCAAAAAGTCCTGCTTCGTGCTACCTGTGTCTTGCACATCTCAGAAACGTTTAAAATTAAATGGGCGTGGGTGATAAAAGGAACAGCAGCAATGCTTTCTCATGAGTGCATTGGTTGAACATTTTTNATTAACACAAAACGATAAAAATCTAGGTCATAAATACAAAAGATTCTTATCCTATAAGAATATCCACGTGTGTTCAAGCTTTGTATGCTATGAATGTATCCCATCAGGTAATGCATTGTGAATGCAGACATAAGTCAGGAAAAACTTTGCAGTGTATGATGATTTGGGTTTTATTTTTAATAAAAATGCAATTCTTAGAAAGGTGATTTTAGGTCTTATTTTTTAATGGAAAATATTTATTTTCTTTATGTCTGTCTGTTATTTTTTTAAATGGCAATTGCAGAACACCTGTTGTAAATCCACAGTCAAAACTAGGTAATCATCTGTTTCTGTAACTTTACGTGTATGTTGAAAAATAGGACACTTGAAATGGGGGAGCATTTTAATCCAATTCTGCAACTGACTGTTTATAGATAAAGCCCATTTCCCAGGCTGAACCTCGTTAACATCAACAGTGTTCAACTTTAATACACAAGTTCACTGTGCAAATATGACTGCAGTTCAGGCCACAGAAATGTGGAGTCAATTTTTCTTGTATAACTTATTTTCTCTCTCAGCAACCACCTTCAGATAGCCAGACATCACCTCACTTCCTTCATTAACTCTGATTTTAATAGGTATTCCATATTTGCAGCTCAGTGTTGAGCACTGCTGGTTATGGCAAAGAAGCAGTCTCTTATAAAATTTTTGGGTGCAACTGTTTCTAGGCAGCATCCTAACCACAGATTTTTTTGNAGATGCTGGGACTGCAAGACCCAGGATGTTTGCTAAGTCCTAAAAGGAGTAATGTGAAAGAGAAAGATTAGATGGTTGGTGATGGTTTCTGACAATGTCCAATTTCTGCTCTGACTACTTGGGGGTATTCTGTTAAACTTCAGGGATGCCACACCTAAAATTTGATGTTGAGAGCAAGAGCAGGGTTTAGCCCTTAGTCCAAGACTTTAAAATTCTTGTACGTCACAAAACCAGCTTTCACTTCTAAGAAAATTATATAGATGTGTTAAAATGCCATTAACTTTTCAGTTAAGCAGTGAGTCTAATCATGCAAAACACAGATAATATTTGATTGTATGTAACCATACTGAGTGATTTCAGTCTGCTCTGATGTTTCTCTACAGCTCCATTGCTGAAACACTGTGAGCTTTTGTGCTGCTTCTGCAATCTATTCAGTATAGACCTAGCCTATAAATAGCTGCATTATTGAAAGACTGTGAGAGGTTCATTAGAGAAGTTGTGAAAGTCTTCGAGCCAGGGCTGATATAGTACCACTCCAAATTACCAAAGAATTTCAGCATGTGAGTAAGACTGAGCATGAAGCTGGGCTTTGGGCCATGCAGCAGCAGCGATGCTCCCCCGCCCACCCCGAGCATCCCCCATCAGCCCGGCTGCAGGCTCTCACAAAGCACAGTGCACTTCTTGCTGGCTCTGGGCACAGGGACGAAAGCACAGCGTGTGGGAACTCGTGGTCACACCGATCTTGTCCCGAACCAGAGGCAGGACATAGCCAGGGCGTCTGCTAGGGGCCAGGGCCGCAGGACATCCTGCCGATGCACCTCCCCGCCAGTGCAGGCGCGGCCAGGGAGATTTAGTCATCTTAAAATCACACGCAGGCATAAGGGCTTTGCTGACTCAATAGGAAGTCACTGGCTGAAATCAGTGGGACTTCTCACATGATTGAACTTACATGCTGGAAATGTCTTAATCTTGCGCACTGTGTTCACATAACTGGGGGGGCAAAGAAAGAAAATTTGAATTGCACCTGATATCTGTTTCCTTGAAAGGTACACAAAAAACAAACAGAACCACTTAACTTGAGCTTATGGTTAGTTTAAAAGGGTACTTTGCTATTTTACAGGTATCTGAATTAGAGCCTCCCAGGTCTGGCTCTGGTTCTCTCAGGTAAATGAAGAGAATGTAGAACTAGGTCTCCAGTTTATATGCAGACCTTCTCCTACACCTTTTGAGTACTCCTTTGGAAGAGATGCTAGACCAAGAGAGGCTTCCAGTATCATTCAAAACCATAACAGAGGAAATATCCCTCATGTTGTCATTTTTTATTTGATAAAGAAAAATGCTGTCAACCATCCAGGTATTCCAAGTTATGTATATATTTTCTACATTTCTTTCTTTTCTCTAAATGCTCTAGT
The DNA here is from genome assembly GCA_013399835.1 of Leptocoma aspasia. NCBI lineage: Eukaryota > Metazoa > Chordata > Aves > Passeriformes > Nectariniidae > Leptocoma > Leptocoma aspasia. The sequence goes on from VXAX01003784.1 coordinate 340,667, forward strand.
TAGTAATTTCAAAGTGACAAAGTTACACCCTTGTTACAGAATCTGCGCTTGGGGGAGAAGTTATCAATATTTTTCTATCTAATGGACTTGGTAGGAGCAAGGAGAAGTTAATAACTAACATGTAGTATCTGAAAAATGCTATTAATGCTATTCAGAAAGGAAAGATGATGGATGCAATAAAATTGCTCCATCTTCACCCAAAATCTCACCGTTACTTTTATGTTTGTGCACATTGGAGGGTAACAAAGCTGAGCCTTCAGCACTTGTGAAAGATCAGACTGAAATGCTAAAGAGCTTATTTTTAAGATTTGCTCCATATAAGGAGTCACTTACAAAACTATATATAATGTAGCCCATTAATGTTAGCTATGATACACCCAGTTTCTTTCCTCTTCCTTCTTTTTTCTTCTTTTTTATTATGTAAGGAACGATGATGCCATCAGGAACAGGGGCTGGGAGGTTTTTGTCGTAAGCAAAATGTTTTGTAGAAGCGTCTCTGTTTGAATGAACTTCCGATGAAACACAGGGCAGGTTTCCACCACAAGCCTGCCTGACTTCCTGCCAGCTTGCCTGGCAGCTCTCCAGGCTCCATGGCTCCAGGATGGCTCTGGACTGAACCTGTCACTCTTCCTGACTTCTTTTACTTATTTTTTGACCTTTTTTTTTTTTTTAATTAGAGGGAAAAGGTCTTCATAGAAATACATGTTGGCTCTGCTTGGCTTTTTCTGATTGTCCTGAATTAGACATTTTGATAGTAAGGACCTTGCATAGCCCAGTCCCATGTTTTATTATGTGGGAGACTCAGGGCAGCTTTCCTCCCTTCCTGAGAAGCTGCTCCAGTTAAACTGCCTTTGAAGTGAAATATTTTTCATATCACACTGAGCTTCATTTCTGAGCATTTTCAGGAGACCTCCCAGTGCCAATATTGTCTCTTCTATTTTCTAAAATGCCCACTTGCCTTGTGGTTTCTTCATGCTAACAATGTCTCCTTCACTTCTTCCAGGCCAGTTTCTGGGACAGAGGCTGACTGTCTTCTGCTCACTCTGGCTGCTGGAATTGTGGATATGAGGTTTCTTGGGACCTTAGACACAGAGATATATTCTTGAAAGCCATGTCAGTGGCCAGCTGCTGGTGGTTTGGCTGGTTTATCTGCTCCCTGGTTTATCTGCTCCATCTTCCCTTGGAGCCAGAGATATTTCTCTGCACTTTGGTCTGAATCACCTGGGGGTGCCGGATGTTTCATTCCTTCTCTTTAATGTGGGGTGATCTGAGGACAGGGCTGTGTGCAGGCATGTGCTGGGATCCTGGGAGCTCAATGGGCAAAGCAAGCTGTGGAAGGCAGATAACTTCCCTTCCACCTCAGGGCTCATGGCATAGGCAGTCACCTTTATCTGCCTTTGTACTCCAAACTCTTGACCTCTAACAACATCCTATACTCGTTTTTTAACTTCAGTCCATGACCATCAGTATGTTAATTGTGTCTGTGTACCTGGGTTAACTTGGCTTTGAAAAGCATTTGACTGAAAACAAGCATTTGGCCAACATCAAGAAGATCTGGTGATTTAACCACTGAAGTTGGCTTGGTCTTGGTGTTACCAAACAACAAAATCCAGCTGCAAGCATCATTTTAATATTCTCTTTAAGCATTAGAGTATCTCATTTTTTCCAGACCTCTTAGTTTTAGTTTCTCAATCAGTGACCCATTACATCCAAAAGTGATTGCTCAAGAGGCTGGCACAGCCAACAAGATCAGCCTTGTATTGCTGTCGCAGTATGACCAGGAGCTATAGAAAGAATTGGGAAAGAAAGTTATGTGCTCCAGTGTAATTTTCTAGGCAACGTTGTAAGTCCTGCCAGACCCTGGAACTTCCAAGGAGAAGAGGCTTCAAGTTTTCAGGGTGTGAGAGGAAGAGACAATGCCAGCAGAGGCTGAATGCAGGCAGAGAGAGATAGGGAGAAGAAAATTATGAACCCCATTCTGCTTAAATGCAGCCTCTGATAATTTGGTTGTGCAGTCTTCACAAATGGACCGACAAGCTCTGCCTCCTTCTGCACTAATATTTGTCATGCCTATATTGTCCGTCCTTCTGCAGCCCATCAGTTCTTTGCTTATCTCTTCTGCTGTGTGTTTTCACCCTCTCTTCTCTCCCGTCCTTTTCCTTTGAAAAATTTTTTTGCAGCCTACCATTACTGCACTTGGCTAAAGTCTTGTTGGGCATATCAGGAAATTTTCTGGGTCGCTCATGAGTGGAGTTTCCCAAAAGCATCAATTTGGTATTAATGCTGTATAAACAGTGGGCCTATCAAACCCTGAATATCATGAGGCAACCTCAAAATGTTGTGCCTTCTTGCAGATTTCTCTCATGGTTACCTCACATGACAGAGCCAGCATGGTCTTCACAGTCACACAGCAGAAAGTGACCATGGGCATAACCTCAGAATATGCCAGGTTCATGTTCATATGTTTCTTTCCATTGGCCTGAAGCATCAGTACCAATCCTGTTTGGTAGAAGCCTATCCAAGCAGCCATTAAGAAGTTCTGGTGGGTGACAGAAGTGTAGGCACATTTTCAAAGTTGCATGTGAATTACCAAGCTCACTTCTGCCAGCTGTCATGGTATAACAAGCTGTATAATAATAATTGTTTGCAACAGCTATGGAATCCAATTTGAATCAGGACATTGTCTGTAAGAGAATTTAAAGTAAATATTACAGTTCATACAGCGCTAATATGGCTTGACATAGAGTGATTAGTAGATAGAGTTAATGACTTAACTCATTTGGGAACTCTTAGTCCTGGTTAGGAAAGCAGTGGACAAGAGCTTATAATAGACAATATTTACTAGACATTTAACATTACTAGACATAACAATATTGTTATAATAGACAATAATTACTTCAATCACAGACTTGGTGTGCCACAAATAGCCATCCTTTCCTGTATTTCTTCTTGTAAGAGGCTGTTTGCGTACATTTCCCAACATTTGAATGAAATTTTCCATCGTTTTCAGGATTAATTTTTCTAGAAATTCTCTGTCTTTTTAAAGACTAAGATAATCTGTGACCTCCCCCTTTAGACCTTTGCTGGAGCCTTTCTGGCATCAGAAAGCATAAAGACAGCCAATGAGAAATAACTGGTGCAGGAGACATTTCTTCTGAGGACACAGGCAGGCAGCTCACTGAAAGCTGTCACAGCAAATGAGCCAGGCAAGAGCAAATGCGAATACAGTGGGGCCAAGACTAGCTCAGCATGGAGATGAGACTGGGGTAAGGACATGAAAGAGTAGATCTGAGAAACACAGAGTGTCTGGGGACTGGACAAGACACTGAAAAGTCTGGAGAAGGAGATCTTAGTGTTGGGAGAAGCCATGCTTGGGGTGAAGGGAAGAAAAAACTCTGGTCCATTAGATCCTGTTTCCTAGCGCTTTGTAGAGCAGCCTCTTGCTAAACAACTGTTGAGCTACTTGCTTGGTATTTTCCCCAACTGCTCACTTTCCCTGTGGCATGAGCAAGCACGGAGGTTAACACCCTGCTTGTGTTGTTGATTTCTTCACCTGTTCAAGAGGCAAAGATCAATGCAGTAAATCTAAAAGCATAAAGAAAATGCATACAGAGAAAACTATCTGGAACTGTATGTTTAAATCCTTTTACTAAGCCAACTTTTGAGTATTGAATTTTATCTCTGCATCTGTATCATCAGCCTGGCAGCTGTACTCTGTGTAGGAAGCAGTGGGATGGAGATCTGAAAAGGCTGGCAAGGAGGAGAATGTAAAATCTAAAACCTGGAGACTGCAAAGTTATAAGGAAGTGTTTTGAATCCTCATTGAGATCTGAGCTACCCTACAAGGGAGAAAGCAACAAAGTTTAAATCAAGAGACAAAGAAAAGCAATGTTGTGCTTATAGGTGCAGTCAATAGCATTTATGTCAACTGTAAGATGAAGATGACAAGGAAGGACCTTGTGAAAAGTAAAAGTGAGAAAAGCTGCAGGTGAAGTTGCCTGTTCTCCTGCCTGAGAAAAGGATTCCACTGTCTATCTAGCAATGGTTTTATGAATCATAGACTATATTTATTTGTTGCTCTTCCAATTTGATTTTGTAATGGAAAGTGCATCCTTTTGGTGCTTGCAGATTGATTTGCCACACTAACATTCTCTCCCCATCTCTATCCATTCAGCCTCTAATACGTAGCTCATACTGCCTTCCTCTCATGTATTCACATCCCCACTGACTCCAAGGTATTTTCCAGACTTCTAAGCACCCTGTAGCATTTTCCCCCTGCTCCCTTCTTCAGCAGTAGCACTGAGAAGGTCTCACTCTGGCTGCTGTGCCTGCTTCCCCATGCCTGTTGAAGGCAGAAGGTCCTGTTCACCTTCTCAATGCTTCTCCTGCTGTATTGCTCCGGCACAGGAAGCTCCATACCTGAGAAAAGTGCTGAGTTAAGCACAGCATCATGAGGGAGCCTAAAAGGTTTGATTTCCTACAAAGCCCAGCTTAACCTGAGAATGCTTAACCTCAACCTGTGTCTGGTGCTTCCTGATTTGCTCCCTTGGAGTCCCTGGCAATGTGTGCAATGCCTGGCTGTGTGGTGAGGAGAGACAGGGTTTGCTTTAAAGCACATGGTGAGAGTTTGGAGCTGCAGGCTCAGGTAGATGCAGGAACAAAGAGAAAGAAACCTGCTCAGTGAACTAGAAATTCCCACACTCTGTTGTCAAACATGCTTGTTCACTGGTGTGGAAAAGGTAAGCTGAGGAGAAGAGAAATGAATTTGAATGCATTTTAATTGGGATTAGGGGCATATGCCGTGGTGTCATTTGTTTTCCTCTTCCTGCTCTGCGGTGGGGCTCTAATACCTTCACACTTTTGCCTTGATTTGCCATGTCAAAAGAGAAGGCAGCAACTGGCTTTTTTCTCCCCTCTTTTGGTGCCACACTAAAAGCTCTCACTTTACACTGAACTTTGCCAAAGGAACAATCATGATTTTCAGAAAAAGTGCAGCCAGATCACAAAAACAGATTAAGCAGCTCTGACTTATTTTTATTAAACTTTTCAGCTGCTCCTTGGAGGACTTTTGCTATTTTCCAGCAGCAGAAAGGGATGGATTTAAGGGGGGAGAGGAGACATGATGGACACAGTACCACATGGACATAATTCACCAGCAGCTGGATAGTTAGGTTTTATTGTTATGATAGTATATTTAGTGTTTTGTAAAAAGCTATTTAGGGAGCTGTTTCCCTTGTTATACAGCAGTTTGATAGATGTAGGATTCAGACATAAGCCTTTAATTGTGTCCAGCATCACTTTGCAAAATTGCAAAAGCAATTTCAGCTCTCTCCCCTGTCTCATGCAGCATCTTGGGATGCTCTGCATTTGAATGTGAACAAGCTATTGTTTAACATGGCTTTAAATCATTACAGAAATATTCTGTAGCTTCCACTGGGAAAGGCTGCTTCCATCTGTCCTGTTCATTTCTCACAGTCGCTTTGGGAACCAGGGCCAGCGATCACAGAAATTTTGTTTAAAGGTTAAGCATGGAGTAGCATGATCTTCATACACTCTGAAAGCTAATTGAGGGTGAAGGTGCTGCTCAGAAACATTTAAAGAGTAATGCAAAGCTTAAGGCTAAGCATCTTTCTCAACCTTCACTTAAGTCTTTCCACTTATTTTCCAAAACTGGTGGAATATATGGCACAGTATAGGATTTGCAAGGGACTTACAAGCCAATGCCCACTTCAAATAAAATGTGTCTAACAGTGTTGTAGGCAATCAGTCCCCTCCTGGCACCCCTTACACAAAGGCTCTGCAGAGACTTTGGCCACCTCAGTGCCATGGCATCACAGCCTGACTCAAACTCTAAGTCTGTAGCTCCTGGAAAAATGTCAAACCTATTATTTTTCTTTCTCTTCATATGAGAAATATGTAATTTTTATTATGGCTTAGACTTGCAGAAAAAGTATAACATACTGCCTGATGTTTTTCCATATATCCAATATTTGATGCTGCTATTGTCCCAGAGTTTCTGTTTCAAATAATGACAGGGGAAGAAAAAAAAAAGTCATATTAAATTTACATCAAAGGAAAGCTGGGGAAGCAGAAACCTGAATAACAAACACATGCATAATATGATTCTGAACAAAGAAACCTGTGCTGCCAGTGCAGAGATGGGCTGTGTGGGAACACATGTGTGTCATTGCAGTGTATTACTAACACGTGTGGGGTCATCCAGACATGCTTGGGGGCAGCTGACATCACTGTTTGAAAGTAAATTTGATAGAATATAGTTTGTAGGTACTGTGGCAATGTCTGCAATCTACATCTTTATAGAGTGGTTAGCACAATCCTTTATGTGTTATCCTGTACAAGCTTCCCTATATAGGGTGTGCCAAGGTCAGAGTGTATAGAGTATGAAAAAAATTTAAAACCAGATGATAATGACATTCTGAAGTAGTTCATACACATCTTTAAAATGAATGGGGAAAAAAAATCATTAAATTGTAATGAATTTCACACACTAAGAGCTCCAGATCAGTTCAGCAGTTTTTCTTCATCAGCTTGCAATGTTCCCAGCTTTTCCAGTGAAATGCAGAGCATGGCCAAGGGAACACAGCTCCACATGGAAGGGAGGATGCGTTTGTCTAGAGCAACTGGAAGGTTCTTGGTTCAAAGCTCTTCCACAGAAACTGAGGACATGCTAGTCTTAAAGGTACCTCAGATTATTGTGGAAGTGATTTAGGACTTTAAACTTGTTACACAAAAATAGGTATGCTTGATGTTTTTCAGTAATACTCCTGTTTTGGTTTGGTTTCACCAGATATTTGGAATCTTGAACAAAGAATGTCTCTTACTCTGAACACATTTTTGCTTTCCTTTACAAGCAGCTCTGTGGCCCCTGTTCTACTGTCCTTCATGTCACCCTCAAACCAAGGCAGCACTGCACTGACAGGCTGGCCTTTATCTTGGGATTGTCCAAATGTTCAGCACCTGTAACATTGCAGCAGATTTTCAGCAGCGGGCAGCCATCAGTCATGGTAATTACAGTTCAGGCCAAATTCTCAAAAGAGCTTGGCATACTGCCCCAGATCTGGTCCCAGACATGGATACATAATGCTTTCCTGCAGGAATCACAGCTCTGATTTTGGGAGCCACCTAATTCCATGCTCCAAGAGCTGCAGTGTGCTGTCAGGATGAAGGTGGCAGCTAAATGCCTGTCACATATGGTGATGCTGGTTTGTGATACTTATGGTGCAAGAGAAGGCCAAAAAAATGAGAATCCAGCTACTAGAAAATGATAGTTATGAATGCTCATTTTCTGTTACTAAAATCAGCTGGCTGGCTCATTGCATGCAGGGATTGAGGTGAAAATAGCCACTTAAGTTTTGGCATACTGTAGCTAAACATACCAAAGCAGGTCTTCAAACCTTGGTGCCCTAAATTGCTTTTACTGGGTCTCCAAATAGTACCTAAGGAAACCCAGATTTATATTCATTATGCTGGTATCTTCAATTTCCATCTATATTATCACTGAAAGATGCTTAGAACTGCACAAATTCAAAACAGTTGAAAAAAATTCACTGGAACAGAATTATAATCAACCTTAAAATAGTAGTTTTCAAGACAGTAACCACTTAAGTCAGTTGTAGGTTTATTGAATTTCTGCCTCCCCAAAGGCAGACCCAAGGGTAAAATAAGCTAGATGAAATCAGTGAATGTAGTGTCAGGGTTATCCAAGGGCTTGTTGGCCTTCCAATTGACCCTCAAAAAGTATTCTACCTATTTGGGGAACAGACTAAATGAAGACAGTTCACCAACTTTTAGATTAATCCAAACACATGTTAAAAGACAGACTATGAGGGGAAAAAAAAACTTGAAGAAAAAGTCCTCAAGGCAAAAACAAACAGGCAACCAAAGACACCCGCCAGTCCCTCGAGGTGGGCAAGGTCACTCCCTGGCAGAGCTGCTGTGACTTGTGGGCAGGCAAAGCTGCCCCAGCCCAGGTGTGAGGCTGGAAGGTGTGCCAGCAGGGCGATGTAGAGTGGGGCTTGGCTCGAGGGCAGGCCCTCCTGCTCCAGGTGTATTTCAGTGCACTGCCAGTATGGCCCAGGTGCCATCCCCCAGTACTGCAGGGAGTAAAGTGCTCACCGTGTGCCTGCCTGAGCGCTTGCACAAGGTCGCACCACATGCACTGAGAGCTGCTGAAGCTTTGCTCCCAAGGGCAGTGGGAATTTGTGCACTGAGTGGTGCAGGCAGGATTTCCCCCCACGGACACACGCCTCCTCCCGGATGCGTGTGCATGTGAGTATTTGTGTATATACATACACTTTACAGTACAAAGTGCTTACAGGAAGGCATCTTCTCTCTTTAAATATTTTTCTTCACCTTCATATTGCTTGAAGTCGGGTCCTCACTGTCACGGTTTCTCACAGCTTAATGGTGTTAAAGAGCCCTTCTTGCTCCTGGCTGCTGCAATAACAATCAGGGTGGGAGGAAGGGGAAATGAGCATGCAGCACACGCTGTACCTTCCAGCCACCAGCTATTGTTAAGAGCACGTTGCTCCAGACAGAGTGGCAGCAAGGCATGGGGTGGGAAGCAGGTGTAACCTGCCAGGAACACCAGTCTAGCAAAAGTTGATTTTTAATTCAGATGAGTACTCCTACTTCTCTGATGCCTCTTGTCACCACACTGAAAGAGGTTTTGCATTCCTGTTGCTCAACACGTGAAAGCTTAACAAACACCTCCATGGCAAACCAAGAGCTCATTTTCTCATGCTGGCACTTGAGTCATTCACCTGCAAAGTCAATAACCATTTTTTCTTTGACTCCCTATCATAGCACAGCATTTCATGTGCTGTGCAACAGTTTGCTCTCAGGAAGCTTGTTTCCAGGCACTTTGCCATAGTTGGGTTCTTTACAGAATGGTCTTCAATCTCTCCTCCTTGCTTGCCCTGCCTGCTCAGCTTAGTATTTTTCCACTCTCTTCAGAAAGTCCCACCAGCAAAGGCTGCCCAGGCTGTGGTAGCCCCAGTGCAGTACTTTGCTCAAGCTAAGTCTGCACAGGTGTGTAGCCTGGCACAATTGACAAGGTTTGAACTGCTGCTGGTTGACCCAAGCCCAATTCAGGTCCTGCAGTCCCTAAATTCAAATGCAATGTATTGGAGAGCTAGTCAGCTCTTGCTGAACCCCACTGCTATTTGCAGACACTCTTTAGGATGTTTTATAAACATTGGTGTGTAGGTCCTTGCCACAGTGTATGAAGCCAGCAGCCCACATGTTCAAACTCCTTCTTTGCTTCAGTTTGGGAGTTACTGTCCTGCAGTGCAATACTAAAGCTTGTTTGTGATCACATTTAGGTCATTCTGCTCCTGATCTCCATTAATACCTTGATTTTAGTTACCTGCCTATGTCTGCTAAGCACTCATACACTGTGCAGTGCAATACAAATGCATGTGTTCAGCTCAGGTACCACACCATAAAAAGGTATGATGAAAGAACACCCTATCTATGCCTGCTTCTGCCCATCAGGACACTCTCTCTACTTCTTTTCCTCCACCAAGGCCTGGAGATGAAGTACTGGCATCATATACACCCTGCTCTTGAAATGCCTTCCATGGCTGGCTGTTCTCTGTCCAGGATTATCCTTCTACAGCAAGACACAGCTGCTTGGCAAGGGTGTCAGTGGACTATAAAAAGGCCTGGCATTTTCTGTCCCTTAGTAAGAATTTTCTTCACTTGTCCTTATATTTCTTTTCTCCTCATAGTTATTGGTCCTCTTTTACCAGAGAATCATTTTTGAGAAAGAGAATCCACCCCAGTTTCCTGTCCCTCATGCAGCAGCTCTCAACTTCAGTTGAACATTGCTTGGTTGTCTTCAGGAGCTAGCTCAATACCCTGCCAAAATGCCACAGCAACTAATCCCTGATTATCTTCTTCTCTAGCTGCTTTTGCATCACTCTCAGGTGATATTGCCCTGGTCCTGGTAGCTTGGCTTCCTTGACTGGGATGCAATGATGCTGAAAAACAATGGAAAAAGACCCTCAGAAATGGTCTCTCCCCCAAAGAAAATTCTCCTCTTTAAATAGTCCACTTGCATTTGGGAGGAAAAATACAATTTTTATCTCATTAACATATGATTCCCCAGTCATCTTCACTTCTGAGCTCTGTATCTAATTTATGTTCATTCCTAACACATATGACTTAACCTGGAGCTATGATGTACAGATTCAGACTATGAGAAAAGGACTAGAGACTCAGTATTAGTAATCAGTTCAGCTTTATTTCAATCAGTGGTGACTCTGGATGACTTACCAGCAATTTTGGACAAAACAAAATATAACTGTGCTGCACTGGAATGCATCCATCTGCACCCTGAGAGCTGTCATTGTCTCCTCATCTATTGCTTCCCACTTGTGGCAGCATCACTTCATCTAGTCCACAGTAACTTGCCATTTGCACTGCCAACAAACCTTGAAAATGTTCTGAATTTCATACCAGGAAAGGCCACAAGATGCACTTTCTATGTCAAATGCCTCAGAAACTGTTCCTGTGCTAACATAAAATCTTATCGAAAATACATGGGGATAAAGTTCTATGCTATTTGTAGTTTTTTCTGCATTGTTTTCAAGTCCTGGTATAATATACCCTAATAAATAATTTTATATTTTGCTTAGCATCTTTGCTTCTGTCTGATTAAGAAATGAAGATAGGTAGGGTAAGAATCCATCCCCATGTGACTTGGCTGCCACAGTACAGGCCACAGAATGTCAATGCAGTGATGCAAAGTCCAATCTCCCCTGTATTCTAAGTGCCTCTGCAAGAATAACGAATTTGGCTGATTCTTACAGGGGTACAATGATGACAGCTGGTCTCAATCTGTTTCCACCCCAGTGTCCAGGCTGCTGAGCTGTCTGGGGGACAAACAGTGCCATCGGGATGATGGTGTAAAGCAGCCAGGATTCTGGGCTTGTAGGAAGCACAACACAGCCACGCCTGTACTGCTGCCAGAGATGAGGCAAGAAGTAGGATGGCTGTGTCCCCATGGGGCTAAGCCCAAACCCATCAGCTCACACAGAGCTGGCTGGGACATGAGAGTATCACCTCCCAAGACAGAAGAGAGAGGCTCAGGCTGTCTCCACTGTGGCTCCATTGGAGCATGAACCAAACACCCAGGCCAGCTCTTCTTCAAGCCACTGAAGTGCCAGCTCACTAGGTTGTGCTACTGGCTCAGCTCCCAAAGGATTTATTAGCTGGAGCAGAGAACCTGCCCGGGGAGCACTGGCTCACCGCCACCACAGCCACCCCATTTCTTCAGAAACCAGAGTACTGGGAAGGTAGGACAGGATACCTAAGCCCTCTGTGGGAATTAGGTATAACCTGCATTATTCCCATTACCAGGAGTAGCAAAGGAAATCCTTTAGCAAAGGAAATCCACATGCCATTTTATAATGTTGGGCAAACAGACAGCAGAGTAACTCTTGCACTGCCTCCTCCATCCCCACACCTCGCAACTCAGGTGCAGCTGATCACAGAATCATTGAGGTTGGAAAAGACCTCTAAGACCATTGAGTCCAACCATTAACCCCAAGCCACTGTTCACCACTAACCATAGCATAGATGGCACATGTCACTGGAGAGATGCTTACCCATAGCTCCCATCTGCACAGTATTTCTTTTTTAACTCCTTGTGCTACATAGCATCCTCCAGTGTTGGATTTGCTAAAAGCACTCCTATTCTTGTCATGTTCTGTTCCCAGAAGTCTAGAAGGACTTCAGAGTGAGCAGTAATACTGTCTGTGGGACTTTCCTCACTGAATATTTTCAGCATCTAGATGGCCAAAAAGATTCAAATTTGGCTTTTATAAATTGAAACATCTAAAATAATAAAAGGAAATTAGTAGTTAACATCTTAATTTCAAGCAGTTTTTATAAAGATGAATAAAATATATATTATACAAATCCATTTCTGATGAGACTTCTAATTTTTAGGAAAAGTTGACACTACTATAGCTTGCTAGATTAAAAGGAAAATAAAATTCAACATGTTGAAAATCCCCTTGAAGTCAGAATTCACTTTTTTCATTTCATATTTTTATGGCAGCAGATCAGAACAGCACCATTCCTTTCTTCCATATGGCAAGGATGATGCAAAACAATATCTGGAGCAAGAAGAAAAAAAACCAATATGTGACTGATTGGAATACAAAGAAAGAGAACTTCATTGAAATGATCTTTTTAGAGCATCATCCCACATAGCTCAGAACCTCTCAGCACGAGTCTGGCATAAGCTGTGCTATGCCAAACTTTCCCTTCAATGCTTCCAACTTCAGACTGAGAGCTAAAGGTGCAGAATTTGGCCCTGGGCATCCTGCTCTGGCTGACCCTACTCTGAGAAGGGGACTTGGACTGGATAGTCTCCAGAGGTCCCTGCCAGCCTGCTCAAATAGCCCCTTTTTCTCCACACCTTAATCACAGACCGCCTCCCCGTTGCTCTCTTCCCTGCTGTCTTCTCCCCAGAAGTTCTTCCCTGTTACAGACAGCGCTGGTGACCGTGGGATCACCACTGTCCCCTGCCATGGAGCCTGCACTGGGCTGCTCCTCTCTCGGCCTTCCTGCTCGGCCTTCCTGCTGCCTGGCCAGCTCTTGCAATGGCATTGTCCCCTGGGGACAGAGTGGTATTGCAATGAGGCTGTGTTTTCGCTACCCAAAACAGTGAGCTTTCTTTACAGAAAAATGGCTGGCGTGAATGGCTTTTTTTGTCAGTGAAGAAAGTCTGTGCTTCCAAGCATTTGTGGGGTGCGGGCATGGCAGCCACTGAGGGAGAAAGACTGGGTCAAGTCAGAAACCCTGCTGGGCAGCACTGAAATAGCTAATTACTCTGTAGCCTATTAAAGAGTGAATAGCCTAAAATTATCCTGCACTAATGGCATCAGTCCTATACGACTCCCTTCCAAGAGGCTGAGATGAACCACTCATTTGCAAGAGTTAAATGTCCTCAGATGCAAACAACAGGAAAAAAAAGCTCACAACATCCACTTTGCAAATAAAAAGTGACAAACAGTAGGTCTTACTTACAACAGAGGTATGGAAAAAAAATGAAGAAAGCTAAGTAGCTGCCCCAAACTCACTGTTTTTTAACAGAAATAAGAGATCTTTTGCCATGTTAGATCTTCAGTGATGCTGCCTCTGCTGTGCTCTTTTGGCAGTTTGTGAGTTGCATTTGGAACCTGGGACATAGTACTAAATTTGCATCCATTTTAGGGCAGAGTTTAAGTATCTCTTGCTTGTGGAGAAAGAATTAACTTTTTTCCCCCCTAAGGATGTAGTTCAGCATCTTGCACACTAATTTTACAATCATTTGTAAATCAAGCTGTCACCATGTTGGCATGTCAACTTAGAATTATTTTTTCTTAGGCCAATACGAATGATATCATGTCTCTGCTTGTCTGAGGAGGACAAGAACATCTTGTAAGAATAAAATTCTCAAAATCCTTACACAGACATGCTTATCTACACCCTGCAAGTAGGTTTTTGTATTCTGTATTCACTGTGAATTTGGAAGTTAGAGAGACAAACTGGAGCATGCTGCTATAGCTGTGTTCCTGTGAGCATGCGTATGAGTAGCAAATAATGAGGTAATCAGTGGACTGAGCAGCTGGTATTTCTATTCATTTTGAGGAGATAAATATTTGTTTGGCTTTAATTTCATTTCTTGGAAATTGTAAATTTCTCTGATCATAGTTTCTAGTATATAACTCAGTCTCAAGTAGTGCAATCCTGGAGGGTGCAGGTAAACAGATAAGTGTTTGATCTATGGGCAGCCACATACATTAAGAGTAGCAATCCACCTTTCCTTTATGCTAAAACAAAGAAAAAAACCCAAGTCCATAATGCAATAAAAAGGTGAGTAAATAAAAACCCCTGCCCAAGGTACCAGGCTGCCTGAGAAAGCCAGTGCAAAACAAATGCTGCCGGTGAACCAACTGCAGATTGAAACCAAACAACTCCAGAGCAGGAGGTGTTTGGCATCAGCCCCAGGGATGAAGAGGTGTGCAGGGGTAGCTGTCACCCCTCTGACCAGCTGCAGAGTGGCCACCAGTCGGAGATGCCCAGCTTCAGGACAGCCCCTGCACTGAGCACTTCCAGCACCTGTTCTCCTCCAGGGTGAGGAGAAGCTGTTCTTTGTCTGCCTTCAAGCAATACCCAGAAAAGGGTGGAGGCTAATGTATTTTCCATTATCAGAAAAGCTCACAAACAAGTGCTGCTTCCCTGCTCCCTGCCACTCAAAAAGGCTGGAGCCTCTCTGGAAGGCAGCCTTGTACAGAGGAACAAGGAGGCACTCCCAGGCCAGGGCTGCTAAACACCGGCAGGGAGACAAAGGAATGCCATAGAACCCGGTGTTCATCACTGGGGGTTTAGGGCTGCATCCAGGGGAGGTGATCCAAAAGCCTCTCTGTACTCCCGTCGGTGCCTGTAAGGTCACAGGCATTTCTCTGAACTGCTGTATTTTCCACAGGATCCAATGAAAGAGAAAAGCTGTGCTCTTTCAGCCATGGTAGGAGCACGGCTGTTGTGGCTGAGCTGACTGTGTCAACTCTCTGGTGCTCAGAGAGGAGTGACTTCCATCCTAACAGCTTCAGTGTGAAGCCCAGCCATGGCCACCAGCCCAAATCACTCACCTGCATTTTGGTAGGTACTGGGGCCTACACTTGAGAGGATGAATCTTTTACTGTCAGTGCATTTTATGTCCCACTGAATCCCTCTTTGACCACTAAGGTGCTATTTCGGTTCTGAGGAAGTGTTTGACTTTGGAGCAGCAGAAACTTGTTGCAAAGAATTTTGGCATTTGTTGTGGCCATCCAGTACTTACAGGGGCTTATAAAAAAGAGGGAGAGTGACTTTTTATATGGACAGATAGTAATAGGACCAGGGGAAACACCTTTAAATTAAAAGAGGAGATATTTAAATTAGATATGAGGAAGAAATTCTTTACTCTATGGGTGGTGATGCACTGGAACAGGTTGTCCAGAGAAATTGTGGATGCCCCATCTCTGCAAGTTGGCCAGGTTGGATGGCACCCTGGGCAACCTAATCTAGTGAGCGATATCTCTGCCAATGCCAGGGATATAGATTATATTTAAGATATAATTATATTATATTGATTTTATTTAAGATATAATTATATTCTATTGATTCCAACTCAACCCATCCTATGACTCTAGTGTACTTGGGCCTATACCTGCTGCTGCGTACCCATCCCATCCCCTTTATTGCTATAGGTGTCTCACTAACAGTATGCCGGTTCCAATGGAAAGCCTGCTTAGTACTCGAGTCGGAAAATTCTGCCAAAAAGCAGAAGAGGTGATCAAGCCCAAATATCAATATACTAATTTCTCAAAGTAGTACTTGATTTTAAAAATCACCATCCAAAACATAGCAATAATAGGGGTTTTGTTTTATGCATTATGCTATGCTGTCTTTGACTTCAAGATTTTTCCTTCTTAGGCATGAAGGCTAGAAAGCCTGAATTCAGATTCATGAAAAGTGAGACTGTCATGAAACTGCAAAACCTGAGGAGCTAGGGCTTAGCAGAAAACAACATATGTCATGAGATTCACACTAAAATTAGAAAAGTGAGTTGTACTGCAGTACAACTGCACAGGTGTGCAGAACTGCAGTCACTTCATTGTCAGGAAATACAGTTATGCAGTAGAACTGTCTCTTAACCCTGTATTTCAAGCAAGTCAGAACCGGCACTTCTTTACAGCCACGGAATCCAGCCAACAAAACCCGTGGGGCATGTGCTACCCTCCCACACCCTCTGTAGTACCAGAACAAAGGCACACAGGAACTAGTGGGCAGCTTCCACCCAAAGCTGCAAAAGGCTTTTACAGGGAATTTGTCCCGAGGAATATTAAGACTCTTTCCCTTTAGTTTCCATATCAGGTTTTCAGATCAGTGCTCTTCCCAGCCTCTCCTCCTCTGGGCTGCTCGCAGTGTGGAGTGCTCTTTTCCTGTTTACCCTCACATCCCTTTTTATTACTAGGCAGGATTTTTTTTTTTTTTAAAGCACACTCAGGCGCCTGCTTGTTTTTTCTAAAGCTCTACAGGGATTTGTCGGCGTCTTTTGCAGCAGGTCATCCTGTTTTCAGACAAAGTTCCTGTCTTGTTAAAAACAATAATTTCTGGATGTCTCTGTAGGTCTCCTGCTTTTAATCATCCTGAGTCCTTGAGCCATGCGATCCACACTCAAAATATTTAGTGTTTGTTTGTAGCTAAAAACAAAAAGGAAAATAAAGGAAAAGCCCAGAGAACATTTCCTTCTGCAAGACAGGAGACCCCTGAGCACTGCAGTAGCACAGGTCAGCTGTGCATAGGCTGTGGCTCGCTCAGGACAGAGGCTGTGACTATCAGACAAAATAGCTTTAATTTTATGTTGAAAGAAAAACTCAAGCAACCATCTGTCATATTTAATCTATTTTAATTCTGTACATGCCCCCTACTACTGTATTAAGGACAACTATTCAAATAGTACATCCATGCTGACAACACCTCTTGTGGTGAGGGCACCACTGTTTTTTCATGTACATTTAGGCTGGGACAGATATTTTGCATGGCTTCCTGTGAGACAGAGGTGGGAGACTACTGTTCATGCTTCCCTTTACAGCCAGCAGTAGAAGATATTCTCTATTAGGGGGGCAGCTAGCACCCCTAAGTTAGAATCCCCTGCTGAGCTCCTCTCTCTGCAGTTTCTCCTCACTACCCTAGTGAAGGGAGACAGTCCTGCCTTTAAAAGTTAGAGTATGTGAACAAACCCTTAGTAATTGGTGATATAAGATGTCAAAGTGTTTAACAAGTGTATTTAGTACCACTCAGATGGAAACAGTTGGGGGAAGTTGGTTTGCAGAAGGTGATATGTGTCACCTGAAGCTGGGACAAGAAGTCAAGTCTCTTTTGTGTAGCCTCAAGGAGAGGCTGGATCCATCTGCCAGTACTGCAAGGAAGACTAATTGGAGCACAGGACTGAACCTCTGAGCTCCTGAGAGAGCACTTTCCAACCTCTTACCTATTGGAAAATTCTGTTATTACAATGGGAAGGGGCAAGAAAATAAAGAAAAAACCCCAAGACAAATAACTTACTCTCCTTTCTGGCTCCAGGTTTGCACTTTCCAAAGCTGCATCTTAAAGGATCCTTGGAGCTGAGGGACAGCTCACCTTCAAGTGTACCTCCAGGGTTTTGTGTACTGTTATGTTCAAGGAGGTGATGAAATGCTTTTCAAAATACGTATGTTTGAAGAGGCCACAGCCTGTACCTCCATTAAGAGAAAGGGTTTATTGTGTGCTCCCTGATGCTGAACACTCATGCAAAACAATCATCAATCAAAGTTTCAGGCTTTGGTAAATTTACCCCTGACAGTTCTTATAGGAAGATGTTACACAATCCCTAACCAAAATGCTTTGATCTCCTAAGTCAAAGTCAATATGTCCAGCTGGATAAATAGCATTAAGCCTAGCACTGCTTCCTGTGTAAGTGATAAAAAATTGATAAAATCCTAACTTTCAGAAGCACAGGTGCTTTAAATCAATGGAGCACAGTTCACCAAAGCTATTAATACTACCCCTGGAAGTCTCCACTGGAAGCAAAAAGCTTTGAAATTTTCATGCTCCTTAGTTCAGATATGGAGTTTAAATTAGGTGGTTTTTAGGCAGCCACAGCCACTGAGCCACAACCAGAGGCTGTCGTACTCTGTGCCAGTATCAGTCGGAACCGTGTCATTTGCTTAACTGGACCAGAGTCCCTGAGCTGAGATTCAGCCTCCTGCACTGCCAGCCTCCCTGCAGGGCAGCTGGATTAGCTTTCAAGGATGTGCTTACAGGAACAATTTTACAGACTCGTCTCTATTCCCTGTCTTAAACCAGTCCTCTTCTCAGACACACTAAATGTGTCACCCCTCCCTTTTCGGGTCCTACCATTTTTCAGACGCTACTTAGTCTCCTTGAACTCAGTGAGAAGATTTCCTCCTTCTCCTTCCCCTTGTATTATCAGGGCCTACAGCCCTTTTTTCTGGGCAAAAGCAGGGCTGGTGAATGATGGGGTTCAGACAGGTTTCCTTCCCTCCAGCTTATTCACTTCCCAATGTTGATAATCTATTACAGATTCTGTCTTACTGCCCATTCCCCTCCTCCCCCAGTAATAATGACATTCTTGAAAGCTTGAGATAAATATCCTGTTACAAAACAGATGATTGGGCTGAATATTACTTTCATCCTCTAAGTGACTATTTGTGGGGGAGTGCAGATAGTCTGTTTAGCCATATGGATGGTTTTCCATCATTAACAAATGTCACTGACAGCGGGGCAAAATTTCCTTTTTCTACATGGTCTTTGAGTTGCTTCAGCTGAAGTTGATTTTTGGAAGGTAAAATTCATCCTGGTCCAAGGGCCACTTCACAGCAAATATAGCCCATGTGTTCTTATGAAAGTCCTGAAAACATATGTGAAATTTCAGAAAAACGTGCACCTTGTGCTAAGGAAATCCTTGGAGGAAATCTTTGACATACCAGTATTGGAAATTCATTTTGAATTAATGAAATGGTATATCCATCTTCTGGAACACCTATCTGACACACCCATCTTGTCTCTCCCAAGTATACAGTGACTCTAAGCTCCTAGAAGTGCTATGTCTTCTAAAAAAACCCAAAACCAACAACAATAAATTGCTTCCTAGAAACTCCTCTTTGGACCTGAGAGGAGGAAAGGAGTCAGATGAAAAAGTCCCCTCTGCCACTTCTCAAGAAGCGTTTCTTACTTCCTCCAAATGACTATGCCCACGAAGAAGCATGGGGTGCCCTCTCACCCAGCAGCAGAAACAAGAACAGAAACCTTGAGTTTCAACAAATGGCCTGGCTGGGCAAATTACAGAGCTGAAGAAAACAGTCTCTATCTAAGAATATGTCAGCTAAGGCACTTTCTCCTTAAGCTGGTAAGAGCTCAGACCTGGTGAGCAACCTGTTCTCAGAGAAAGCAGAGCCAGCACTTTTCACGGGGAGCTGTTCCTTCAGGTTCCGCAGCCACATTTTGTCTAGACCTTGCTCCTTCCTCCTTGTCCTCAGCCACAATTCATAACACCTCCCAAGTGAGCAGAATGTCCCCTGACTGCTCCCAAACATGTTCCTGCTCTAAGGGGTGGCCTTAGGCAAAGGCAGTCTCAGCAAATGTTGCTCCCTTCTTGCCAGCACAGGTGGCCCTCCCATCACTGTGCTTCACAACAGGCCATGTAGGACACACATCAGATGCCCAGGAATTGCTCACAGGCAGACTTTTCAATCCATAGTGAATGGTGGCAATCTCATGTTTTTGGGGACCTGACTATAAAGGTCAGGTGGGAATTTGGGAGGAAAGGAGACAAGGGACATGGGGCTGAACCTGTACAAATCCACAGGGCAGCTGTTGGCATAGGGGAGGTTTTGGGGTTTGCCTTACTTGTAATGCCTGGTTGGACCTCAACTTGCCACAGCTGGACTTGATCCTTCTGGCTTGTTTTTCCCTTCTAATCTGTACTGTCTCTGTGGTCAGAAGTTCATCTTCCCCTTCTTTCTAAAGGCAATGTGCTGAACCCAGCTTAATGGACGATCAGAGCAACTGATCAATTCCAAACCCTGAAAATAAAAAGTCCTTGGTTAATTTCTCTGCCATTTTGGCCTCATTTACCTTCTAAAGTAATAGACAATATATTTTTTTCAGGGACTCATTTGCAAAATCAATATAGGCTCTGCTTTCAAGAGCAAAAAGACAATCAACACCCACCATAGGTCCTACTCCACGCACTGCTTTTGCCTTGCTATGTCAGCTAAACCTAGCTTGAAAAACTGCAGTAACACCATTGATGACCTTACTCAGATGAGATAAATATCTTCAAAGTGATTGAATCAAGTGGTATGTCCTCAATAAAGAGGGATGATTAACAGGTAGCAATCAGTGTTTTCCCATACCAACTAATAACACAGTATCCATACATTTACTTCTGTAGGTTTTCAGTAAATAAAAAAGTCCAGCTAACAAAATGGTTCAAAGGAAATCCCTGTGGTACAGGTTCTGAGTTGCCCTGAAGCTGAGTGATGTGGGTAGATGACCTCTCCCTACCCACAGTTCTAACAGTTCTAACAGTTCTTGTCCACCTGTCATAGCAGAAGCACCACATGTTGATGATGCATTTTAACAAGTGGAAGCAATTGTTTTTAAATTATTAGCCTGTTTCTGAATCTAAAAGAGATTGATTTTATCACTGAGTGTAGAGAGCTCTTTGAATGCAAGAACTCATGCTTATTTGCCTCCAGTTTTCTCTGAGTAACTACATGAAACAACAGGGGTGGCACTTGAAGGCACTGAGCTAAAGTGAAGAGCACTCTCATCTCGAGCCCTCAATGCAGAAGACTTGGTTCCTCTTTGCATAAATCCTGGGGAAGAAATACAAGGCACTGAGAGTTCCTTTGTTTTTGCTCATTGGATTTAAGCAATTCCTCCTGCACACATCAGAACAATGGATCCCTTCAGTCTACCAGACTACAAGCAATATAAGGCAATCAGTTCATGCTGCAGACCTCTGGAATTTTCTAAGTTTTGGGGAAGCAAATGGGATGATTGCAGCAACTTCAGATTCAAACTTTGATTCTACTATTTTAAAGAGAAGTAATAAACAACACACCCTGCAAACACACATGCTCCCTGTATGCAATTATTATCCTCACATAATGTACACATCATTAAGACAGAACGTCTAGGCTGAAGTTGTCCTCACTAATTAGAAAAAATTCCTGGCCAAAACTGTATTGATTTGAGCCCAAAGAACCCAGGTTCTTTGGTGATTCCTGACCACATAGTGTCACTGGTGGAATCCTCACCTTACATACTTCTAGCCCCAGTAAGGACTTGCTAACACAGCCAATACACTGAGTGTGGACAAGTACCAACACAGCTGGTAGGTTGTTCTCTCTCTGAACCATGCTGTACACAGCATGTAACAGAGCCCTTCTCTCCGACTGACTTCAGGAAATACACTTTTTTAGATTAAAAACATCCTGCAGCCATTAGGTGGCTCTCCAAAATCCACTGACAAATGCCACTTTGTTAGATGTTCAGGCATGTCAGCAGGATGCTCAGCACCATTCAGAGTGTGATCTGGCTCATTAATTGTTCCATGTAGAAGAAGAGACAGTATATCAAGGTTATGATAATTTAAAATATTTCATATTTATCCATATTAAAAAAAAATAAAATTCCATTGACTAGTTGGACTACAGGGTTTTGGTACCAAAGGCACGGTTTGGATTAAATGAGAAAGAAAACAGTTACCAGTTTTTGTTTATTTCATATTTAATCTCCAGAGAGAAATCTTTTCTGAAAATGTTGTTTGATTGCTGACCTGGTCTGACTAACTTTGGTATATTGATCTTGGCAGACAAACCAGTTCTTCTTTCCCTCTGCAATACATGTAGAAAAGCAGTTGCCTTTGCAGTGCAATACCATTCTTCAGTGGAGTACTGAACCTACTCACCTTAAATATAGGACATAACATATTTCAAGGGTTAGTTTGGAGGCTGCATTGTCATTCTCCATTGGAAAAATTATATAGGCAAAAAACCCTGGCAAACTAAAACTCAAAAAGTTAAAAAAAAAAAAAAGAAAAGACAAGGTGTTGAGAGTGGGTGTAATGAAAATGCTGATGGGCCCTTGCATTCAGTGGCAGTAATTAGCTTTACCATAGTAAATTCCAGGCATATGGCATATCAATTTTTGGACCCTCTTATATGGTTTAAATTGTTCTCATAAACGTTTGTCTCACTGTAACAGTGAGAAATCTCCTCTTTTCTCAAGAATAAAACTGCTCCAGTGTCTTGCCCTGACAACTGATGCTTAAAAAAAAGCCTCCCAAATCCAGTTAAGGCAATGATGTGTGTTTAATGCAAGAGAACAACAATTAGTGTATTTTTGACTGAAAAGAACTCAGTTAAGCTGCCAGAAATGTCAAAAGTTCCTCGTTACCCTGACACTTACGTAATTGTTCTGCGAACACCCACACACCGGAATAGACCTACTCCACCAAAAATTGCAGGGCTGACTCACTGAGTGTTCATCTACGTATTGAAGACCTAACCATCTAGGATACATCATCCATAGCATAATTCTAATGTGATTTCCCTGATTAAATAAAGTTACACTTCACTCAGGGGAAAAAACCTAAACCCTCCATATCTTCAGGATCCTGCCCACCAATCACAGAAGAAGCAGCCAAAAATGGCAGCACTGCAGGCATTGCCTACTCTCCAAAGACTTGCCTGAGCCCCATACAAGGGCAAGGCTGGGACTAGATGCATCTGGCCATGGTCTTCAGGATTCTCCTTGCTGAAACACGATACAGAAGCAATTGTACCTACAACCCATTTAGTTTTAACCTCCTTGTTGTGTAACATTCACCTTTCTGAATCCAGTTGTTACAGCTGGCCATAAACCTTCTTATCTGAGGGAAAGTACTGCCCTCCATGCAGCTCATCATAACCCTGTGCTAAGGCACTAATCTGGTGCAGACTGGAAAGGGAGCAGGGAACCACTGAATGCTGCTTCCTGCACTTTTCTTATTCCATTCAAATTCTGTTGTGATCCAGAAATGCTTAAATTCTCTGATCTGATGGGACTGCCACATGAAATGAAGCAGATTGCTGCAAATTAGGACTAGAAGCAAAAAGAAAATAACCAACCAACATTTATAATGATTACCAGACAAAAACTTCTAAGAAAGAGCAGGAAGGTTTCAGTGTACCACTTGAAAGCATAGGGCTGTAGGTGTCTCTACAACAGTGTCTTGCAAACCTTTGAACAGAGATCTATGCAGACAATTTAGCCAGAATAGGAAATTTTGTGAAAATAGTTTATACTTTACAGTTCTGCTACAAAATTACTCAGAGAAAGCAATATTTTAATATAACTTACCTTTGTGGTATGTTGGTGACACCAATGTACCAAATAAGTGACAAAAACTGTGACCATAAACAGTACTGTAATCATCCTGTCATTGTGCTCTGACATACCTGGTGATGACCTGGTATTTGGATGTGACAGTTCTGCTATAAGTCCTCATAAATACCTAAGCATACTAAAGCCAGAGTAAACTTGACATCAGTAAGTGTCTTGCCAACATTTGCAGAGATTACACTTGTACACACCCAGCCTTCGAGGTATATTTTATACTGCAAAGCTCTTGAATGCCGAATCAAAGAACTACCACACCCATTTATGGCTTACCTTGAGATGTATGCCTTTCAAAAGGAATCTGTTCCCTCAATATATACTTTTCTAGTAAGGTACACAACCCAGTATTGCCCCAAACATTTATAATGCTGCTCCACGTTTAGGGCATTACCCTTTCCCTACTTGTTCTATTTACATAAAATTCTTTCTACTGATTTCCCTCTCTTACCAACTAATGTCTCGCAAGGTTCCAAATGAAATAACCTGTCTGATCTCTGGGACTTAGGAGTTGTAGTGATTGACCCAATAAGACCACTGCAGTTTGGCAACTTTATTTTTATATTCTGGTTTGGCTTTTTTTGTTTGTTTTGGGGAAATGGAGGTGCAAATTGTAGCAAACTAAACCAGAAAGGTTTGTGTGACTTACATCACATTCCACCTCCTGGAAGACACCACCAAGGGTGCTTCAAATTCAGCATGTGACTTGAGTCCTTTGTTTTTTTAAACAGAGTAGGACATTTTAGCACCTAGGTCTGGCCAGCAGTTTGGTACTTCCCCCTTTTTTGACAGCAGCAGGTCACAAGGGAAAGCTCCAGGCTCAGTAATAAGAAAACTCTTACCTCTGTCAGTGTATGTATCCGGTTTGGTGCAGGTCCTGCATGGCCCAGGAGAAGTCCCTGTGAGGGAGTTTTCATCTGTGAAAAGTAAAGCAGAAGTTCTAAATGGAAGTGTGCAGGTGCCAGGATGCATAATTGTCCATGTGTCTCCCCCTGTGACATCCTGGAGCCAAACCGGGTGCTCAGCTCCATGGGGTCCCCAGGACACATTTCAGGGGCCATATAGAAAACAGACAGCAGAAACTGAATTGTTGAACTACTAATTGCCTCTCTTTGGAAACAAAATATAAGATAGCTGAGTAACATTTCTTTTCCTGAATATGCCTGTCCTAGGATGAAGATCTTTTTCTTACATAATTTGCTGTCCCTGCTCTGCTCTCTGCACAGCTGATTTACCCTGTACTGTGCAGATGCAGCCCTTGTTTACTCTTTTCATGGTCTAGAACAAGCCTTCAGTCATCCCAGTGGCAGGGTTTATTCCCATGGTCAGAACAGAGAGATTTGGTAGCAGGGGATTTCGCAAACACAGAGGAAAATAAATCTTTAGCTTTGGGAAGAGAGAGCTACTTTCCACGGTTCCTTGATGCTGTCAGGTTTGCTTCCTTGTAGGATGAGTGAACGGGATGAAAACGGGACAGTGCTATTGAAGGAACATACTTTAGTGACAGCACTAATGCCTCCCCAGGTAAGCCCACATGTTAGTCCCTAGTTAGCTCTTCAATCAAAATGGGCAGCATTATAAAGAGATTGTAGCATTTTCTCAGCAGCCTCATCTGGTGTGATGTATGTGCCCAGTACAGTGTGATAGAGGCTGCCACTGAACAGCAGAGAGAAACACCAGCCTGCACAACATGAAAACACTCTCTGGACACCACTGAGCTCTTTGGTATTGGTAAAGAAATAATATAAGTACATTGTCTCTATACAAATAGCATGATATTTCTGCACCACGGACCAGGAGTTTTAGATAGGAATTGCTCTATTCCTTAGCTAAGGTAACAGAGCCATATAAATCTATATTCCAACCAGTAAGCAAATTTATTAATTTAATCACTGCCACTAAATATAATGGTGTATCTGTATTTTCCTGCAATCACACACACAGTACCACTTCTATAATTTAGTCTGCTTCTGGTTTTTGCTGCTATTATACAGTCCATTTTTTATTTGAAAGCTATCAAATTAACATGTAATTATAAGAAAAGTGTGTAGACACGTAGCCTTCTGTTCTCTTCATGTTTATTATTCTTAAGAGACAGCTGCCCACCTGTGCTATGTTTCTGTTGCCAGAAGATTGTAAACCACTGTGAAGTGATACATGGGTCAGTGCCACCAAAAGTGTCACTAGCAATGGCAGCATGTGGTGGGAAGGGAGAAAAAGAAGAAAAAAAAATTACAGCACTTGCCTCTGTGTTTGGCCAATACACTGTGACTTGTTAAATATGTGCCTTGCACTGCCCTCCTACTTAGTTTTATCCTCTGAGAATCGGACAGCCAGTAGTGATCTGCTGTCAAACAAAACTGCTCACCTTTGCACACCCTAAGGAACAATTTGAAGAGCTCACAAGCTGCATTCAGAAGGGAACCTTGTTTATACCACCAGGAGTCAAAAGAAAACAAAACCTCTTAAAAAATGCATGTCTGTGGCAGCTGTTAAGTATTTTAAAGCATCATTCCTAAGTAATTGCTAATTACATTACTTTATTACAAGGCACAATTAAATATGTGCTTGAAGTCGTCCAGCTATTTGCTGTTTCAAGGAAAGCACTTGAGTCAAAAGGATTTCCTAAATGGAGTCATTCAAGTGTTTTATTTCTCCAACTTCAGGAATTATTTTAGATGTGAATAATTGGACATTGAATAACCAGTTAAATGTCATTTCCATAAATTGTTTGTACTTTACGTAAAACAAATAAAATATTTTATAGGACACTTTTGTTCTCCCTTTGAGACACCTTGCACTAACCATTCTTACACCAAAGGTACTCTACTTTATGGACAATTTGATCTAGGATGATTTGTGTATTTCTATTTTCAAATAGATCGTTCACAGAAACCATCTCAGACATACACTGATTTTTCACTTTTACTGAAACTAAGAGGAACTGTATAAAATACTTAGAGATAAACCTGAAGGTGGGAATCACAGACTGTGAAGTAAGCATGTAAAAGTACAGGCTTGTTCCACCAAGCACAATTTAGAGACAGCAAAGGGAACTGAGCAGTTCCAGAGTGCAGTTTGTCCTCTCTGAAGAACTTCTGAAAGTGATAAATGAGAGGAATTAAGTAGGTAAAATGTGAACCTCTGACTTCCAGCATCTAAAGCTGAATGACTTTTTAGCTGAATCACAGGCATTTGCTGGTTCAGTCAAAGCTGATAGTCATGATCCTCAAAATTCATGCCTAAGTATAACCTGTCAGTGGAGAAACCTGTCTTCACTACATTTTCCAAGCTCTTGCACTTCCAGAATTGAGTTGGCATCTCACCCAAAATCACGATGCCAGCATGCGTTATGCTCCTTGGCCTTCTCCAGCAGGCAATCCCAAAGTGTTCTTTGCTTGCCTGAAATTAAACACTGCAAATACAGAATGTGTCTCTGCCATTTTGATTCAGATCAGTGGAACATAGAAAATGAAGGTTGGAGGAGTCCCTGCTCTCGTAAATATTGACTGATGCAACATGGGAAAGGAGTGAACAAAGAAGCAGAAAACCCTTTCCTATATATTTTATGCCCCATCTTCTCATAGAAAGACAGACTCCCATCAAATTCTGCTTCAGTTAAGTAGAAGAGAGGCATGAAGCTGTACCTTTAGAGAAAGAAAGCACTTGTAAAAAAAAAATTCTCATCCCTGATGTCTAAACCAAGAAGAAACTTCATCAGTACTTGGCCTTCTGAGGATGCCTCTACATCGCTGCCTTAGTATTCCAGACTGTGAAGTGTCTCGGAGTGACCCAATTGGCCTGGTTTCAAAATGTCACAGATACCTGCCTTTTTGGTACTTCTCTCTCCCATTACATTATGTAGATAGCCTGTCTGTCTAATGCAGGGCCAGGGCTTCTATTACAGGGAGAGATATGAAGGAATTGGGCAAAGCAAAACTAAGTTTTAATCATTGTCATCAATGCAATGCTCTTGTCCTCTGTGTCTATATGTCTGGCCAAGACAAACTCGGGTCATAAGCACTGATGGAGATCTATTGGGCCTTATACACATGCTACAAATGAGCAAAATGGTTCAAAAGCCAGCAAAATAGGCTATTTGTTATTAATAAGCTTTCAGCTGGACTGAAGAAGTCTTATTTGCAGACAAGGAAGTAAAAAACCAAAAAACAAAATAAAAATAAATAAACATGTCCCTCCCCATCCAAAAATAAACATTTCAGAGTTGAAAACCTAACTGCCAGAGGCTGGGTGAATGAAGGGATCATAGCTGACAGGAATAGGCTCTTCACACTGCTCAGGTACTACAAAAACTTCTGGAAGTTGAAGGATAAATGGTCTCCTAGTGGAGCTTGGGTCGTACATCCGGTCTCTGACAAAGCATCAGATGGTAGCATGGTTAACTGAATCTGCTCCAGCATCCCTCAGTGACTGACAGGACAGAGCAGTTCAGACAGAAAGAGAAAAAGGGAATGCATATGTGCATGCAAACAGAAAGACAACAAGGTGGGCCGGTGTGTGCTGAGGGAGGTACTACTACAAATTCAAAGGGTGCTATTTGTATTTGACTTGTTTAATGCTACTGCAGTGCAAAATCTCATGCCTGGGTCCTAGCTCACCAAATGCCACCCTCAGACTGCTGCCATGCAATGAGCAGGCTATAGCTACCATCATTACAAGTTGTCTCCAGCTCCACTTCAGAAACACAACTCTCTGGAGTATGCTTCATCTTACTGGCTTTACACACTTACCCTTTAACATTCATAGTATTTCCATCAAAATTGAAAGTACTAATGATAAAAATATCTTTAAATGCTATCAGTACTTATTGTAGTAGTATTGTTATACTACTAGGCAAGTATCCCACCCAAAAAATACTTAAATGAATAAAACCAAAGGCGCCTGCTTTCTAGTTTGATCTACCACTGCTCTGGACATTTAAACAGCATACTCTGAACAGAGGGAGCAGAACAGTAAGTGAAGCACCTGGTAAGAACAGCCTGGAAAGTCTGACGAGAGAGGACAGGTTCATATGGTGAGCCATGGGACAGGGTGTGTGGTGTGCCCAGTGAGTTGAACATCAGTTCACGGAAATCTCCCGGCTAAGGGGAGAGGCAAGGCTTGTGTAACACTTCAGTCCCACTTTCAAGCCTCTGAAAAAGGTAGCAAGAAGGGATCCTCTCAAAATCCTTGCTGGGGAGGACATCATTAATGCCATCTGGGTGTCAGCCTTGCTTGAAACTGCAGCGACTGATGTGCCAACTTTAATTAACATCACGGATGTTTTCTGTGTGGAACACACAGGACTGCCCATGCCACTATCTGTTCCCAGGGTCACACTTTCCAGCCACTCACTACCTAAAGAACCTCCTTCTGCTGGGGTTAAAAACAGTGAACCATGAGGTGCAGTAGCAGCAGAAGAGAGATTAGACTCTCCTGAACAATTTTACTTCCAAGCAGATGTTGGTGGCAGGATTAGCATTTAGGCCAGACTCCTCCTGATTTTTTGTCGCTCCTCGCTTTTCCCTTACCCATTTGCTAACCCGCACCTTAGAACCACCGGTCCCGGCTCAGCCTCCGGCCCTGCGGCGCCCCCAGCCCACCGGCCCCAGGTCGCCCCCGGCCCCTGTTACCGCGGCGCCGCTCCGACGGGCACCGCAGCCCAGCCCTCCCCTCCGCCTCCCGGTGCGGCGGGGACTGCAGCGCCCTTCCGCCCGCCCGGACCGGGGGGAAGCGCAGGACGGCGGCGGCGGGGGCCCACCCGCAGGAGGAGCCGGGGCGGCGGGCCGGG
>VXAX01003784.1:376296-630505 GCA_013399835.1 Leptocoma aspasia
TAATATGGTCTGTGGATAATTTTAGCCAGTTTCCTCTTTGTGGATTATTAATCTGCTTTCCTTGTAGAACCTACATAGCTGTGTCCCTACTGTTCTGCTGAAGTTAACAGATGGCCTCCCCGCCACTTCCTCTCGTTTCGCTATGGGTTTGTTGTCAGGCCACTTCTGAAATTAATAGTGTTTTCTGGCCGGCTGCCACAGGCCATTACCACAAAGGGGAAGTAACACATCTGAATAGCAGGAAGCCGGGCAGGGTCACAGCGTGAACTGAACCTGTTGAGCGCAATCAGGCCTCTCCCGTTTGGCAAGTGTAAGGCTCCTCTTCCCTCCCCCCTTTTAATACGCCTTGCACACAGAAAGGGCTGACACCAAATGCCTCAGCTGTTTGCACCGGGCAAATATTTCCGGCTGAAGGAGTTACGAATGTTGGTTGTGACTAGGTGCCCCTTAAGGTGAGGAGGTAAAGAACAGTATGTGGCTGTATAGCCCAGGGGAGGAGAGCTTTGGCTTTTTCTGCAAATTGCTTTGAAAAGTTAATGCTCACAAGGGCTTCCTGCTTCCTTCCTGCTGCACCGAATGACTAACACCAAATGGGTACTTCTGCAATTCATCATTTTTTGTGACAAGCAAGCACAGAAGAGCTTTGCTCACAGACACACACACACATAGCAGAGTCAGGCTGAAAACTTGTTCCAGATTTTTCCTTGAGCAAGGCCTGAACCAGGGCTGTTTCAGACCCTTGGCTGAACTTGAACCAGAATGTGTGACAGCAACTTTGGTCACAGGCAACCCCAAATTACAAGTGGAGCCAACCAAAACCTGGTTCAATGTCTGATTTTGCTGGGCATGTTCACAGTCATAGATGGGCTGGCTCTGAATTACAAGGGGTTTGGAGGAAAAGTGATGAGGGTTCCTACCATCAGTGTTCACCCTCCCCACAGAGATTCCCAAATAACCCTGTCCAAGCATGGTGCAGGGAATGGCTCATCCTACATCAGCACTTGCCAGCTTTTCTCAGCCTGGGTTCTGCTTGCTTCTGCAGTGTGTGTCCTGGTTACTCCATCTATCCCCTCCCCAGGACTTGTTTCAAAATAATTCACTTCCTCTGTCCCCTGCCTTGCTTCAGTTCTTGCTGGGATGGGGCAGAAGTCCCAGGCTTCTGAAGGGTTTGGCAGCTATTACAGTTCCTCAGCTGGTAAAGTAATTTGTGAAGGGAAGAATAAATCCTTTGTGCCTGTAGGAACAGGCCTGGTGTGTATAGGAGGAAAGAGGAGAAATGTCTGCCCTTTGCAGCTAACAAAATCACAACCTGCTTCTTCATATTATAATGTAGTAATGTGAGGTAAGGAAATCCTTCAGAAGCTGTGGAGATATTAGGAAGGAAAACTGTACTCTTAGGAGTGATCAGAGCTTTCTCACATGGCCCATCTACCTTTAATAAAAAGGATGAAATTGTGTCCTGTGGCATTCTGTCCCATTTGCTCTGGTAAGGCCAAGGTTTTCATTTGTGTTTGTGTGCACACTTTGCTTTTCATTTTCTGTGCAATAGCAACATGTAACTCATTGTGCTGGTTCCCCTTCTTGCATTTCCTCTTTCCCATTCACACCCTTTCAAACTGCTCTATGCCTCCCTTCAAAATGTCTTAACTCTCTCTGGTTTTTGCTGTAGTAGTCATAATTTTCTCTTTTCCCATATTCTTTCTTGTGTTTTTTTAGTGCTGCTCTTCCTCCTATGCCTTCTAATTTTCCACAGGTCTTTTTCTAAGCTCCATAGTTCCATCTTTTCCTTTGTATTCTTACCCTCTCTCTTTTCTCTGTTATTCTCTTGCTGTTTTCCTCATATTTCCTAAATCAACTCATCTTTCTGCCAGCTTTAAGCCTGCCTGCTCCTCTTTATTTTCACAGTGAAAAACAGAATGAGTCTCATGGACTCAGTCAGTTACAGTGAGCTATAGGAAAGGTATATTTTAGAGGAAAAAGTAAGAAAACAGTACTGCTGTCCTCTTGCCACTTCCTACCAGATGACATTATTTCTCATGTCTATGCCCTGTCTCTGTGTAGATTTGGCCCCACATGGATTCCCTGGGTTCTCTCTGTAGCTGCTGCTAACAGAGAAGGCAGGCATGAGGAAGCAACGTTTCCTTTGGGCCTATCCAGTGTCAGAGGCCACTGACTCCCCATTTGAAGAGAGGGGAGTGGTGAGGAAAGTGGGGCAAGACGGAATATGTGTCCAACAAAGGCAGCTCTGCTATCAAAACTGAAGCCGGGTTTAACAATCGTGTCTGGATAACATTTCTTCAGCTTCTCTGAAAAGCTTATCCAAAAATTTTTCCCTGTTGAGGAGAAGCATGATGACACTTTGTTCAGAGCTCCAGGAAAAACAATTGTATGTGAATGTTTAAACAAAGCTACAGCTTAAGCCCTCTCTCCACACTGCTATAAATCACTGAAAGCTTTGCCTGAGTGAAGATGGTGGAACAAATTGCTAAGCTCAGTTCAGTGCCCCCCTAGACCTTGGGTGTGCGTGCTCAGCATTGCTCAGTTACCTCATGAACACAAGAATGGGGCCAGCCCCCTCTGTTGTGTAGCAGCACATATGGGACACTCCGGGACTTCAGTGAGATGCTGCATTCAAGAAAGGTCTCTGAGTTTGCTCCAAACACCTCATAGCCAAAAGGAAATAAGGACCCACTAGTGTTTATCATGGTGTGTGACGACTTGGGTTATACAAACTCTGCTCTTTCCTGCCCCTGCAACAGCCAGAAATGGAGTGTGCAGAATGCTTCCTTCATTGCCAAATTTGAGAGATAAGCATGTGCTGTAACTTAGCAGATAGTACAGACAGAAGGCTGGCATGGGAGCTGCCCTCTTTTGAGCCAAGTGCTTGTCTCTGTAAGGAAAGGAAAAAACTGTGTTAGATGCTTTCTGTTGTTTGTTATCGTAGGGATCTGCAAGCACTGAGGGAATTTTGAAGTGCTCACAGCCATACCTTTTCCTCATAAGGCAAAGATGAAGGATGTTGACTTACCACAAACACAAAGAGATGATTATCAGATGGAAAAGGGGGGTATGGAGTCTGCTTAAGAAATATTTCTTAATGACAGAAGCTGCATTCAGGACTATATTTGAGAGATGCAACAGAAAGTGCGCCCTGCTCTCCTTCACAGCTGTGATCCCCAGGACGCAGGAAGCGCACGAAAATGCTGGCTCTCTCCCATCCTTAAGCTGTTCTAGCACTGTAGATACCAGCACACAAAATGATGCTACATGGGAGGTCTGTTTACCATAATGTGGAGACCATTGTGAAGCACTTTGCTTATTTTGCCAGACACACAAGTGTTTTGCAAAGTTCTCCCAAGGTCTTCCATCTTCCCAAAAGGGCAATGTCCTTGCTTAACTTCCAGACTTCTATTTTAATGAAATTTTCTGTTTTTCTGTTAAAACTGTGGTTTGGGGCATTATGGAAGTCTGTTTATTCATCTTTTTCTTCTTGCTGACCTCAACTCTGTAGGAAATTAATTCCCATCTGCAAATGAAGCCATCTGAAAAACGTTGCTGTCTGACAGTTTAAGCAAGGTAGAAGTTCTTTATCATTTGAAGGTGGCAGTTTTTGCCTTTGCTGGGAAACGTCATCCTACGAAAACCAGACTGGAAGCACTAGTATTCAGTATTTGTGAAAACATGTTAGTTGTTCAGTAGGTATGCTGGACATCTAAATTATATGAATCAATGTAACAGTAGAGATTACCAGTTAAGCTTTGCCACAGACTGGTGTTGGTAACAGTCTTGAACCCCTTGAAGACATTATCTGTCTCTGTTTGGAGACCATTAAGGTCACAAGTATAGTTTTTAGCTCCTTTTTTTCCTGCTTACAGTAATGTTATAGTATTCTGAACTAGATATAGAGCTAGAAAGTCAAGATGTCTCAATGTGGTGAGAGAGAACTTTTTTCCTTATTTATAAAAAAAGAGAATTTTAGTGTCTTGGGGACCTACTCACATTAAAAAAAAAATCATGACCACTGAGACTTCAATTATTGCTTGACAGATTAGGATTTCCTGTGCTATCAATGGTCTAAATTGCATTTTCTGTGTCAGTATTTCTACCAAATGAATTTGTTTGAGAGGTTTCTAGGCCAGCCTGGCTCTTTGTGAAGAAACATAGCACAGCACGTCTCATCTAGACTGAAATTCAGCGCAGCACTGAGCTGATATTCTATTTAAGCATTAGGAATTGAGTAGCACTTGGCTTCTGTACAGGATGTTTTTGTTATAAATAAAGACTAAGTGTGTCTGATTTCTTGAATACAAATCAGGAACAACAAATTAGGCTTTCACACACCTTTACAATCCTTCACTTAGGTTTTTTTTGATTCAGTGAAATTTTGCAGGCTACTGTATATGAAGAAAATGCTTTTTATATTTGCAAATTGCTGTCAGAGCAGAGAGTAGAAAATGCCTATTATTAATGTGGACCAATTCTTCTTAAAAGAAACTTCTTAAGGGTTTACAGCTTTGCTAAACTTTATTGGACCTGAATATAAATGCCTCAGGCTGGTCTAAAAAGATGAAAAGAAATTAATATCCCTCTGAATATGCCATCCTAAAAGACTTGGCCCTTTTTTTCTGAAGAAAATCGCTTGTTTTTTGTCTATGTAACAAAATCTGTTACTGTTTCCTTGAACATCCTCAGCTTTCTATGCCTGGAGGAAGGAACTCGAAATCTGGCAGGGTGTGTTGAGATGTGCCTGGTGCTGCTCCCCTGCATAGCTCCTCTTGCCCAAGATTTGAGCTGTTGGAAGACGGTGGTTTGAGCATGCCAAGCAACTGAATCTTCATGAGAAACTTTCTTTATAAGTTAGCAGTGATGAAATTTAGCTGAGCCTGCCCTTGGTGCTGAGTTGCCAGGCCTGTTGAGCAGGGACAGCACAGCACACACTGAGGAGGGAGGGGATTTTTGATGCTGTGTCCGTGAGGTGGAGGATTGTGCCGTAAGTCTGCCCCAAAACTGGTAAGTTTGATTGGACACCTATATTGTACTTCTTTACCTGAGCAGTACCAATCACATCTGCCTCAAGCTTCCCTGCACTGTGCAGTATAAATACTCTTTACATCCCTGTTTTACCTGAACAAAATATTAATGGGGCCAGTCAACTAAGAACAATTTTGGTGTTAGGCAGAGAAGAAAACACATGTCAACAGACAGAAAGCAGAGCACCTTGGTGATAAAGGCAAGAGATGAGAAAATGTAGTTGTTTCTGGGGTTCATTGTCAGTTAAATTTTGTATGTGTTGAAGTGTCTCAAGTGGCAGCTAGGTCTATACATTCTTCTGTAAAATTCAAAGTGCTTGAAATTGCAATCTTAATAATATTCTTTTAATAGTGTTTTTCTTTTATGCCAGCAATAATATTTCAGCTTCTCTGTTGAGGTTTAAATGAATGACATTCCTATGGCTTTACACAAGAGTAGCAGAGATCACACTCAAGCAGTGTTTGTTATTACAGTATTAAGGTTTTAAAAGACTCTGCCAATTATGGTGAAATAAAATTAACAGGTTTCCTTTTTTTTTTTGTATGTGTGTGTGTGTGTTTCAAAGTGTATGTAAGCTTCCTTTGCCAGGGATTTAATCAATCTGGTATCTTTATACAGTACCTTGGCTAATGTGAGCTGGTTACAGCTATGGGATATTGTTGTGATGTTAATAATAAACATAATAATTATCTGAGGTCAAAAGAAAATTTCCTTTTTCCCTGAGTCCTGCACAGCCAGGTACAGTGTGCAAGTTGACTTAAATGATGTGCATGTTGCTGTATTCCATAATTACCATTCTACATCCTTGGATTGCTGAGTCTTACAGCAGAGTTTAGTGAGCTAATCCTGGTTAACAAAGTTAGTCAGATGTTTAACCATTGGCAAAATCAGATGCTGGGGCATTCTTTTAGATGTGAAAATACACTGCACACCATCTGCATGAGGATTGATAATATCCACTAATGATTGAAGAAGCTAGGGATTCTTGGGCAGGGCAATTTCTCACATTACTAGAGATTTCTGAATTAACTGAGGAGCTAAATGCTCTTTTGTTCTGACTGCTCAGTGTAAGGGAAGAAGAAGCAGGTTTTTTGGGAGGTGCAGAGCCCTCACACCCCAGTGAGTTGGTTCCACAGAGGAGAATCAAACAGGGAATTGGGGCAATTGAGTCCTATATCAGTAAAAGACCATCCTACACTTTTGCTTTTGAGAGTGTCACAGACAGGACTCATGGTTCATGTAGTTGCTGCACTATAAATGGAGTTCCTGAAATAAAGCTGAAGCAATGAATCAGGCCTAGGAGCTGTGCATGTGAGTGCCATTACTTCGGGGAAAAAAAGAAAAATAGACTTTCTAATCTATTCCTGTAAATGTGCGTTACTGTTAGTCAAGAAACATAGAAATGAACCTGTATTATTCCAAAGTGAATGTCAGATGATTCTGTTCCTAGCACTTCTACCTACAGGGGGGATGAAGATTAATTCATTCTCTGAAGAAGCTTCTAGTTGGTTTGGTGTCTTGTGTGTCTGCCTAGAAGTCTCAATTTTTGTCAGGCAAATCTTTAATCTGTTGATAATCACAGACCTGAATAAAGACAATGGGTTTGTTTCTTTCAGGCTCAGTACCAGAGAATTTAATAAATGCTCTTTCATACAGCAATGGTAGGAAGCAGATGTGGGTTATGGCCCAAGGCAAGGAGTGCATGACAAAGCTTGAGCAGTACTAAAATACTTGGTCTGTGCATGCAAAAACAAGAGTATGATGGGCAAGCTGTTGTTTGTACAGAAAAGGAAAAATCTCACCAGCCTGGAAGGGAAAGAGTCATGGTCATCACACTGAGATGGAGCAGACAGTCAGGGTGGAGTGCACAGTCTGAGGCTAGGCCAGGCAATCAGATGACCAGCTGCCTCTGAAAAGACAGTCTATTCCCTTTCTCCTTCTTTGTTTTCATTTATGTACTCGTGTTTCTTCCTTTGCTATAAGCACTTGCTTGTCTGCAAAGCTCTGTGAAATATATCAATATTTCTTCAGGTGATCTAGCCCTGACACAGCAAACCATAAGGTCAGAAAAGTATCAGACAGAGTGCAATGTCGGGAACAGGAGGATGCAATTAATGGCAATAATGGACAGAACTGAATCTTCTGGCATTAGCTTGAGCTGTATTGGCTTAGCTATAAAATCCAACTATAGCCCCAATGTTTGAGCATAGAATTGGAAAGACAGGCTGGGGGGTGTCAGGGCAAGGAAAGTGCTTCCTGATGTGTGCTTCTGTTGGGTTCATGGAAAAAGTGTTTTAGAATTAAAAGGAATAGTACCAGAGTGCGCACCTGACTCGCACACTTGATTTCTTTCCTAAAGGAAACAAGCCTGCAAGATCCCCAAACCAGCTTGCCAGCTGTCCAACAAGGTAACATACATGTGCAAATCTACAAGTTCCTTACAGAAGGTGGCCAGGTTTTTATTCTGCAGCATCATTTTCTGTCTACTTTTTCTTCCCATTTTGAACAGAATTTTGTGAAACAGCCACAATGTTCCTATATATCTTATTCTAAAACCAAAAGCTGTCTTAATTGAAGCACTATTATGTGGTATTTTGATGGGCAGCTTTCAATAGTGGCCACAAAATTTCATTTTGCGGAGTTGAAACAGAAAAAAGTGTGGATGGAGGTATTTGAATTAGGAGACAGACTTGCATTTTAGTCTGAGAAATATCTGACTAAAGACCAATTTTTTGTATTTGCACAAATACAGAATTGCTTCATGGTACACTACACTGGTTAGTTTAATCTGTGAAACATTTAAACCAGGCAATATTTAACTAGTTTTGGCGCTGTTGCTAATGTAGCAGAGAATAGTTATTTCTAATCTGAAACTTGAAGAAATATATTCCAATGCCTCTTGTACCAGGAACACTGCTCCTGTGGTAAGTTTTATAAAAAAAGTCCGGCTTCACTTTGGTGCATTTTAGCATTGATGGTGTGCCATCTATCCGGGGTAATTCACATGGACATAATTAACATAAAAATGCACTTGCCATTTTCTGTCTCCAGAAAGTAGAATAATGCTTCAAAGAAAAAAAAAGCTTTGTGCCATGATTAGTCATTGCCACTAATTTATTTTGTTCTGATATAATTAAAGGAAAATACATGCAAAACCTACACATCATGAAAGAAAGCTAATATTGATGAGCCTGTGTCTTATAGCTCATGTATGGAGAAAGTTTATGTTTTCATAAAGGTAAAGACAAGCTGGTGTTTCTAAGACCCCTGGGAAATGCCAATAAAATGGGCACTAAACAACACTGGCTATTGCCTTTTTTCTGGAGAGGCTGGAAACTCCTTCTGCCCATAGCTCAGGGGAGAGCTCTAGGATGCTACCTCCTTGGAAGGAAAATTTGGGGCTGGAGATGTCTTTCCTCATGCATTGAAGTGTCCCACCTCAGAGCTGAGGATTATTTTTGCTACCACAGCTCTTCTGCAAAACACTTTTTCTTCCCATGATGGTAGCTGTACCAGCTGCTCTGGGAGCCTTCAGGTTTGAAGAAGTCCCACAAGACAATTCTTCTGATAGCTCAGGTTGGAAGCAAAAAGCTGTATCCACTTTACAGTGCTTGGCTTAATCCAGCTGGCAATTGCAACACCATTAAATACATTTTGCCCTGAGAACTGAACTGTGAGGTAATTCCACTGTTGTGGTAATTGCCATCACATTTCCAAAGATGCCCCTTGCTTGTGTCAGCTGAAGTATTTCCATCCATTTCCCAAAAGTTAGGGAGGTAGCAGGGCTGCTGTGACAGAGCCCAGTAGAAACTGCCATGGGAAATAGCTGGCTTCAACATTTCTGCTCTTTTGCTTCCCCATACAGACTTAAAGTCCACTGGCAGCAGCAGGCAAAAGCCTCCTCACAGCACCGGGGGAGAGCAAAGTGCTGCTGGTCCGGCTGGAGCTGTCAGCTTTGATACTGGTGAGGGGAGAGCAGGGTATTTGTTACCCTTGACAGCAGTGAGTGGATTTCATTTTGGAATGACTCCATGAGGGCTGTCCTGCTCCGTGATGAATTTCCAGGCAAAATCTGTGATTTTATTTTGAATGTTTGAAGGTTTTAAATGGTTGGGTTTTAATCCCTTGAAAAACTGGAGTCTCTCCCTGACCTATGTTATACGCAAGTGCGTATAACATAGAGACACAAAATCCACCCTTGTGCCATAACCAGGGCACTTCACAGACACCACTCTCTTCTGGAACATGTTTCCTCCTCATATGTGTGAGTCTGTGCTTGTATACCCTTCCTATAGCAAGTTCCATTTGTCCCCAGGACTCAAATCAAGAGCAGAAACCTTTCAATTTCTAATGAATTTTTGCATGGGGACTTTTAGAGGCAAGAGAGAAGATATATAAGAAATAACTTATTAAATTTAGTAAATCAGACAGATTTAGGAAACAGGGTGGCCCAATTGCAATGTGACATAAAATAAAAAAAGATATTTTGCTTTGTCTTACTGAATAAAGAGACTACAAATAAATTCCCAAATGAAATAAAGTCAATAAATCCTTTATTTGCTATGTTTTCACCTTTTGAAAGAACTGCTCTAGCCTTCCCTTCATGTTGTTCAGCTAGTTTTCAGAGCAAAAGCAGTCAATTCTGCATTATCTCAGTAGGACAGTTTTAATTTTAACACTATCTGCCTGATCTCTCTTTGTCCAGTTAACATTTCCTTGACCTAGAGTTCAACCCCTTTCACAAAGTAACCTCAGGCTTTGATGGCAGTAATTCTACCTTCAACGGGATTTGAATACACAACCTCCAGGCCCAAAGGAGAAGATTAGCAGACTTTACCCTAATTGCTTGTTATTGTGTAGTTGTTAAAAACGATTTTGGCTCCAGAAAATGAGGCTGTAGCCAGACAGAAGTTAGCCTGGGGTTCAAAAGTCTAGCAATCTTTGGCTCCACAGGCCTATAAAAGCAAAGTGTTGACTGAATGCAAGCAGCCTGCATGGCGAGGGGCCCCAAGGAAGGGGTGACAGCAGGTCATTTGTCACGGGGGGCAGTGGGCCTTGGTGGAGTCTCTAAGGCTTCCTCGCCAGCCTGCTATGGATGGCTCCATTTGACCCTTCTGCTGGTGGGAATGCCAGACTGTGCCATGGCTGCCGTGAGCACACCTTCCAGTGTACATGCTGTCCTTGGGTCTTTTTGAAAGGATGAGCCGTGTTTGATGCATAGCCGGGAAAAGCACCCCCGGTGCTGCAGCTGGGTGCCTGCCATTTCCTGATCTGCCACTTCTCTGGGCGCTGGCCTTAGGTCAGTGTAATGAGCACCTATCAACAATTAATGATGGTTGTGGCACGGGGGGAAGGATCCTGAGTGCCTTTAGTGAAGTGAGTAGCAGTCAGTCAACTCCTCACATTCGAGCATTAAATATCGTGAGAGGTCAAAAGGTTTTGCCAGGAATGTAAAGTTTGGAATATTTTTAATTAAACTACATCCTTTGAAATTCTTTCAAGTCAATCTTCAAACAAATCAGGTCTTAAATTAACACCCTTTAAAAGCACATTCACCTCTGCTAAGTGCCTTCATGCAAGCTCTATTGAGTATCACAGAAAACAGTTAACTTAATTTTGAGTCATTAAAACCCTCCATTTATTATTGTGTTCATTCACTGTAGGATTTAATAATGTTCCTTTTCCCTGAATAGCCAGATTCCTTATCCTATGTAAAGTTGGTGTGTTTGTATCTGAACAGATTTACTATCTGAATTTGCCGATGTCTTAAATGTATGTATTATGAGGAGAGTTTTGAATATGTGTGTTTTGATTAACCTAAAACATGCCTGCATCTTTGTTTGTTTTCTATAATCTATTTTTATGAAATGCCTGTCTCTTAGAGAGTTACTGATTGGGGGATATTTTCATCATCCTATAAATAGAAACTGCAGTTGACATACAAATAACTGTATTCCGTCACTAGAGTTTAAGGCCCTTTTGGAAAGTTTTACTTGCATGAAAAGATGCAACAGCTGGCTAAATCTCACAACAGACTACATAAACCAGCAAAATCAAACTTGACCCAAACATTTAAAAGACACTAAATGCCATTAGAAGGTTGTGGCAGATTTGGTTTCCATCCTGGCTGTCATTTCCAGGTCTGTACACTTTCACTGTTATTTCTGTGACCGGCACACATGGGATTCTAAAGACTCTCTGCTAATAAAGACCTTTGATCCCTGGATTAACTCTTCTAACACTCTCCTTAAGCAACTAGGAAAATAAAATTATTACCTCATTATCTATTTTGAGGGAATATTTTAACTGGCCTCTGAGGAAAAAGGCCGGAGGGGCCATGCTAGTCTCCCGGGGTGAGAGCTGATGGTGAGGGGTGGCACCTATCAGTGTGAATAGTTCGAATTCCAGCTGTAAGCCTGGAAGCAAAGTCCTTCTGTTGAGAGCTCCGGCCTCTGCCCTGGCTTTCTCAAGGGCCGTGACCGTGCTACCAGAGCAGCTGCCCCAAGGCTAATCTCTGACCCAGACCAGGTGGTGCAAGACAGCTCCTGTCCACATGGCTCAGAAGTAACTGCTCTCTTTAGGTCAGCATGGCCAGATTTGGGGTAATATTTGGCCCAGGTCTCTGCTGGCCCCATAGTACTCTGCAAGCTAATTATTAAGCACTTGTGATTTACTAATTCAAAGCATGTATTGCCTGCCTGTGCTGTCCCAGGACAGTGCGTAGGGAATTTGAGGACACAAAGCCTATTGGAATAAGATCAGACAACTGTCATGGACTGAGGGAGTTAAACTTGCTGTAGTCCAAGTCCATTTTTTCTGTCTGGAGTGGAGCCTGGAGCAAGCTATTCTGTTAACTGTGTCCAGACTTCCTCTCCAAGAAACTAGTCATTTTGCTTCAGAAGGGAGCCTGGGAGGGAGTAGGCATATATGCAGCATGAATGATTAGTGGATCAGATGCTGGCAGCAAACAGGGAGCTGAAGTATGTGACTCTTGAGACATCTGTTGATCTTTGACAGGAGCCTGTTTCAACTATGGCAAGGGTATAATTTATGCTTGAAAGTAACCCACATTCAGTACTTGATGGAGCCAATGTTTTCCTTAGTTTTAGCTCAGATACTCAGTTTTCAGCTGTGGAGCCACCCAGCAAGGACCTTTATTGGAAACTTAGCTGCACGTCCCTTTCACTTCGAGTATGGTTACTCCACAAGCATAGCTACGTCTGTTGTCAAATTTGGCCTAATCTGGAATGAAGATAGTAATGAAAGTATAGCTTGGATGTACTTT
The DNA here is from genome assembly GCA_013399835.1 of Leptocoma aspasia. Taxonomy (NCBI): domain Eukaryota; kingdom Metazoa; phylum Chordata; class Aves; order Passeriformes; family Nectariniidae; genus Leptocoma; species Leptocoma aspasia. Next base: position 388,613 of record VXAX01003784.1, read on the forward strand.
GAAAGTCTGCATTTTTGACACTGTACTTTGAGCTGGTTCAGTTCTAAATATGTCTCATATCCTGTTTCATGAAAAGCAGAACAAGGAAGCCCAGCTTCCTATGGAGTTTCATCTGACCTTCCCATGATAATCACAGTTTCTGTCAAAAGTCTGTAAGACTTCCCCAGTTCCCTCATGTCTGCTACACATCCTCACATTAATCCATTTCCTCCGTCTTCCTATTTTTTCTTCACTTCATTTCAGGCCCCTGTCCCTTAACTATGGGCTGAGGTAGCACAGTGCTGCAGATGCTGTGACCCATCTGCAAGCTGATCAGAAAGCAGACACATGCAAGGTGATTGTCCAGCCAGAAGGTCTTGGGGCTCTCATATTGAAACTTTTCTCTGGATCTCCTTTCACCAATTTGTGTTAATTGCTTTCCTCTACCCACCTGTTGTCTTTCACAAGACTTGTCAATTCATTGGAAATTTTCATTGGAAATTCTCCCTTTTTGCCCAATGTGATTGTGAGCAGTTGTCAGATTTAGAAGCTACAAGGGTAGGAGACAAATGACAGGCAAACTGAAATACAAATGGAAGGAAAGGATGACTAGACAAGCTCAGATTCCTCAGGAAATGAGGCTATAAAGAAGATGATGGTGAAATCACCTTAGATCTCTACTGGCAGCTGGCAGATAACACAGGTGCCAAGCACGGCAAAGATGTTTCTCAAAGCTGGTTTCTGCCAGTTTTCCTCAAAAGTGTAGTGTGACCAGGATGAAATGGAAGTTCCTCTAAGTGTGATTTCTTTATGCCTTCTTATCAGGTTTGTGTAGTCACAATGAATGTCACCACAGTGTCCAGGAGAAACCAATACCATGACATCCCCAGTACCAAAGGGCCCAGTTCAAACAGTTAAGCCAAGAGGTTTTTTGTGTAGGTAACAATGAAGTGTTACACATTAATTACCACTTTAACTCCACTTACACCTTCAATACTTAAGTCAGCTTAGGTGAGTTAACTGATGATAATGCATATAAAGCAAAGCCATTTCGCTGCATGTGGTGAAGATTTGGTATCAGTTACACACCTCTGAAAGTCAGCAGGGTCCAAAATCTGACACAGTGCATATTCAGAGGAACACCCTCCAGAGACCTTTTGTCTTTGCACTTCTGTGGACAAAGCTGACAATTTATGTTTTTTTTTTTATATTGAACATTACAGCTAACACATTGCCTGGACTAAAATCTTTACGCCAGAAAGGATTTTAATCCTAAAGAAGGAACAAAGTTCCTCTGAGGAGGTTAATTTAAAGTCATGATAGAAAGTCCTGTTGGTAGAAAAAATGTTGTTGGTATGTTCTTACCTCTTTAACCTGAAATTTTCTTGCTGGTTAGAGTTATATGCTTGTGCTTTTTCACAGATACCTCATTTGAGAAAATGGCCTCAGAAGTCTCATCTGAGACCAGCAGTAGCTGTTCTATGATCTAAGTTCCTCGTGAGACTCTCATGCTCCTAAATATGCTCTGGTAGCATAAAGGCTCTCAGAAGACAGTGTTGGCCCCTTTCTTCTGAAAATCTAGAGATACAGGAGTCCAGCTTTTCTTTACTAGCTTACATTTTCTCTCTAGAAGATCTGGAGCCTGTCTCAGCATTAGAGATTTTAAACCCTGCTCACAAGAAGATCCTTCTGTTCTGTCAATGATGCCACTGTTCGCCAAAGGACCAGGACTGCCATGACTTCATAATGGTCACTTTGCAAAGCTCTCCTATAAGGGACAGGCTGGCTACTAGGGCCATAGAGCCATTCCTTCCCTTTCTCGCTAGTCTTTACTTCTTGCTTCATAGTTAGTAGAGGTGGAGAAGAGTCTTCTGAGATCCAGCTTAATCAATAACATGCTTACCCATGTAATACCACTTCGCAGGGGAGATATGGCTCTAATCCTCTGCAGGCAAAGAAACAAAAAAAAAGACACTAGAACCACTAGGCAGTAATAGAAAAGATATTTTCCTTCTTCATGTAAGGAAAAAGTGCAAATTCACCCTGTCCATGGGTGAGAATCTAACTTGAACCTCAAGGATATATCAAGAATTTTCCCTGCAGATGCTTCACAGGCACAGTTCAATGAGAAGGTGATTTCAAACACAACAATAATTTCGTTGTTTCTTAATAATTAACTTTAAATGACTGGCTCAGTAAGTGGGCTGTTTAGATTCCCTGTCAGAGGTGTGTAACTCTAGCAGCTGGTCCTGGACATTCAGACGTCTTACCAGACTCATGTCCCTAAAATGAGCTTGAATGTAACCTTATCCTGTATTTCTAATAGGTGCTTAAACCTGAACAGAGGATATAAGCCAAAGCTTGAGAAGCAACAGAGAGCATCTCAGTGGAAATACTTATTGGTGATTTCTACAGGGCAAGTAGGCAAAGCAGATAACTCAACAACATAGTCAGACCATTCACTCTATAAATCAATGCAGCCCAAATCACTCATCAGAGAGGAACATGAGGTCTATAAACAACAGCTCCTTGCCACAGACAAGTTAAATTGTTGATAAAGATCTGAAACACATAGTGCCTCAGAGGTTTCCTTCTTTAAGTTCTCTTGTGTATTTGCCTGTGTCCTTTGTTAAATGGCCTCTTTTACAACAGAAACAGAATACCTTTTTTTTTGTACAACAGCACAAGTCTTTATTTGGAAAGCCAAAATTAACAGGCTTCAGTGCCAATAGTCCTTCTGTAGCTACATCTCTTCTATGTTGTAGGAAGTATTGATGTTTTTTGTTTGTCGTTTCAGCTGCACAGGCAAGAAATGTATGTGGCTTCACTGTGTACTTTCTATTCCAGGCAGGAATCTCATTGGCATTTACATGCAGGAACCCCTGGTAGCCTCAGCTGAAGTTTTCTAGGATGAAAGTGAAGGTTTATTCAATGGTTGCAATGCTATTCCAGGACTTGGGAGATCTTGCTTGTGATCTCTTAACAGTATTTCTGTACTTTTTTTTTTTCAGTAACTCAGATAGTCTTTGGGTAAAACAAAGGTAACAGTACTTCACACAACACTATGAATGGCACATGACATAAAGGTCAGCAAGAGAAGACTGTTAATGAACGTACACTGTGCAAAAATTACTGCTGGTATCTGAATCCTTCCAAAACCTGTGAGATTTTTTGCTTTTACAGGTAAACCACACAGAACCCCAGCAAAACTATAGATCTGAACAGAAGTACTGGTGATACCAAGAAGAGTTTATTGAAAGAACACCATTATCACTACAGTTTCTACCTTTGTAAAGCTTTTTTAATATTCACAGAAAACAATTGTTGGTTTATCTGTTAGCAGGAATAAGCTGAGTATGAATTACCCTGTTTCTCTCCTTTGAAAATACTTGTGCATCAGTCCATGTAATGGGCTACATTTATGAAGGTAAATATGAAATAAGAATTTGTTCCATCTGTTCAAGGCAGTTCATACTGTATGGTGCTGCAGCAAATAAAAATATTCCAGCAAAGCTTACATCCTTCCCACCTCTGGCTCACAGTCTGATTGCTAATCTGTTCTTGAACTTGCTATAACGAGTCATCAGCCTCAAGGGCTGGTGGTAAAACTGCAACTGGGCCCATGAATGACCCAGATTCACCTAACTACTCATCAAAATCACTCCAGGAGATTTTAAGTAAAGAGTGAAATAAATGTATATAAAACTTTAGCAAGAAAGTGCAAATCTCTGCTACCTCAGGTGGCCACATTATATTCTCTTCTGTACAGACTCTTGAAGGTCCACTGCAAAAGTGTGGCTACACACTTACAGGAAAAAAACTGTTCCACATCATAACATTCTCATGGTTACAAATGTTTTCCAAATTTCTAGGCTATGTTCACCCATGCTTAATCATCCTGACATTGTCTAGCTCTGATACTTTTCTCTTTTTCCTCTGTTTAACCCCTAAGGTTCAGCAAACCTGTCACAGTTCTTGTTTTGTTAGAAAAGTTAAGTGCTTTCAGTTGCTTGTCATTACTTTGTTTACTATATTTCTTTCAGCTTGCATTCAATTTTCTTGGACACAAGAAGTCAGAACTATATACAGAGGAGGTTTCACAAGTACAAAGACTTTAATGGTTTCTTATCTCTCTTGGAAAAAAATATTTATGGGGATTATGCTTGACTTCTTCATAGTCAGATCACATTGATGGATTGTAATAATCTTGTGAGCAACTGGTGCTCTCAGTTATTTCTCTGTCTCATTTATTTCCAAGTAGTGTGTTTAAGAAAAAAAATCTTATTAGTAATTGAAATGCTTTGCAATAATAATGTTGCATTTTATGCCATTTCTAATACTCTCGCCCTCAAAGCTGTCCAGCTCTTCCTTTTAAATAGCCTGTTCCCTCACTGTAATGACAAATACATTCAAATAAGTATTGTCACTAGCTTTCAATAGCTCATTTCCTTCTGTGCCAAATTCTCTGATGACAGTATTTAAGGAGATAGGCCCTTTTAGAAGGGGCTGACTGATCTTTTAGAAACTCCTTTGTTAGTAGTCCTCTAGCCAGAAGTTCCCCTTTCAACACTATCCATTATCTCTTTGTTGCATTAATAGTTTCCCAGTGACACTCCTCCAATAATTTACCCACCTTTCATTTATCCTGAAAGGCAGTTGTCAAGTAAAGATATCTGAGCAGACTGGCATGGTAAACATATGCTGTGCTTTACTTGATTTCTTCATTTTTCCCCACATATGTAACAATATTTCTTCAAAATACTATTTAGATACTATTTCTGATTCAATGAAAAACACAAGAAGTGTTGGTATTTGATACTAGACAAAAGGTGGGTTATCCAGATGTTGGAATCTGTTTAACTCCCTACACTGGGAGGCAGTACAAAAAAATGAGACAACCTTTTTCCTGCACTGGCTTCCATACATCTACTCTATTTGTGTGACTTTTTAAAATGATCTATGTAAATGTCACCTTTAAAGGAGAATACTCTCTTCAGGTATAATAATTAAACACTGCTCTAAAGATCTCAGAATAAGATACCATGTTTGCTTTCTGCTCTGATCCAGTGTGTCTCAGTGACACTTATTTTAAGTACTTATCATTAAGAATTTATGGGGTGTTATTTTCAAGAGCCCTGATGGCATTGAATAAATGAGATATTTGTCTAGATATTGGTGCTCACTTTAGCACTCATAATGCATTCTATTTCATTGCCCGATGGGGCTATGAATTACAGGAAACAAATCTCCACTTTCTGGATGGCTTCAACAAAATAGTTGTAAAACCCATCCCAGAAGAACTTCACACATAACTAAACAATGATCTTCTAATTGATCTTTAGGGATCATTTTAGTTCCCACTGAAATTAATGTAAAGGTCCCCATCTATTTTGATGAGTGTTGGGTCATGCCCCAAGTGACAAAGAAGATTAAATCAGAAATATTCATAGAATTGAATAACAAAAAAACTAATTTAAAAGTGCTATTAGAAATGCTCATGCTAAAAACCACCATGTATCCCACCTTGCTTTAGTGGTACTGTGTTTTGTCAGAATGATCTCATCATCTAGAGAGAAATTGGTTTAACTTAAGAAAAGTCTTGCTATGAAACTTCTAGTTTCCATGTTTATCAATTGCAAAGTGGATGTTTTGAGAATCAAATGAGCAAAAATTCAACATAGCAAATATTATCCACTCGATGAATGTTGTGTGTAAGCAAGGATGCCGATTCTTTCTTCACCATCACACCAGGACCTTGGGCTGCTACAGTACAAATTAAGGTGCCAAATTTCTATGGCAGGAGTCTGCAATATGTTTAACTTCTGGGTTTTGTCACAAAGAGAGATTTGTACCACTCACTCACCAGAAAGTTAAACAATCTAATCAGAAGTTTGTAGAGCTGTCCAGTTTGCATAAGCTCACAGAAATTTAAAATAAACATTACGTATGTGGAAAGGAGCAGGAAGTAGAATATCCTTTGAAAGCCAGCTGTCTGTTTACTGCCCAGCTTGTAATGAAGCTGCTTGTTTTTAACTTGGATGTTACTTGTATTCTCAACTACTCAGTATTGTAGATATGTGAAATAGCCATTAACATAAAGGTGGTGGTTTATGTCTTCAGTGTTTCTGTTTAGAGACACCTCTATTTGTGGCCATTCTCTCCTTGAAATAATTGAGATCAAATGCCATAATAAGTCAGCTACTATAAAGTTTGGAAAGGCATGAAGATCAAGCATCAGTTGTTCTGGCTAGGTGAACTTGCAGATGCAAGTGTGTGGTGATCAACACAAAGTGCAAATATTTGATTACAGAGGAAACAAATTATGACGACAAAAATAAAGATTGTTTTACCCTTTTATACTCCTTATAAATTATAAAAGTTATTTATCCCACATTGGAGCTCTCACCTGGATTTGGCACTTACACAAGAGCATGCATGCCAATGAAGTCCCACACCAGATATCCTTGTAGGACGTATTGCTTTGGGGAAGCTGTGTGCTGTTACCAGGTGTATTTACCCTCGGTGTGTAATTCCTGACTCAGAGAGCTTGTTTTACAACTTTGCTGAGAACATACGGGGAGTGCCTGGGTGTGAGATTAACCTTCTGTCAAGAAAACAACCAAAACAAAATTTATAGCAAGGAGTGTTCAACACAGGTATCCTGTGTGAATGAATATCCTGTATGGGCTAGAGGTCAGTTACGTCCTTGGCTTGTTATTTCCTAAGGTGATATGGTTCACTGTGTGCATTTGTTTATTTTGCATTTCTACAAACAGAAAGTGGAAGTCCAACCTAGTTGACCTAGTTTTATAGGTAGTTCACTAGTTCAATAACTCTGGCCAATGAAGTTTTTCCACAGAGATATACACAGTTGCCTGGCCAAATTCTACCTGACCACCTGCTGCTGGTTTCAGCTGGCCACAGGTCAGGCTGGCAGGCTTCAAAGCAATGCTGCTGTTTCTGAGGCTGTGTGGAGCTTTCATGGACCAAACAAAAAGAAATGACATAAAGGGCTGTAATGGCCTCAGTGGCATATGCCACAAGCTTTCTGTGCATCCTAACAATACTGATGAAGGCTGTGGCATCAACATGCACACATTGCAAGACGGGAGAGTGGCTGGGTTAATCAGGATTCACTGAACACTTGCTCATTTAGCTTACCACAAAGCTATATCCAGTTTCTTGGGTCAAAACGTATGCTACAGTGGCTATCCATAGAGAGCTGCATGCTGTGTGGTTACACAGCTTCCTGGGGAAATGCTTGATCACCAAATGGCTGTCAGGCTTTCCAGGTTAGCCTCTGCCAGGGGGGACACTTGGCCTTTCCAGCAGGCCAGCATGTCCATGGGCCAACAGTGTTTGAACAGAGGTGAAGGGGCACAGTGGTGCAAAAGCAAAAGCAGAGCTACAGGGCTCAGGGTTTTTCTTTCCACCATGTTAAAAAGGAAGAATTTAAGGTATGAGGGCAAGAAAGATGTGAGAGTTAGGCTGTAGCCACTGCTTTTCTATTGCTTTTTGATTTTGCTTCAGAAAGAGGACAGTGCAGCGCATACCAAGTAGCCTCACCATCTGATCCTTGGACACAGTGGGGACACAACTTCAGCCGATAATATCCCTGATGTGGCAGGGACTCGTGCAGAATGTCCCCCTTAAAGTCGAACAGAATTTGCAGGCTGATATTTAAATAAACCATTCTCAAGATTGGATGGAAACCCAGGCTGAAATCTGTGGCAGTTAAGCTGTCTGAGTTTCAGGGCTGTGGTGTCCATTGAGAGGGTGGGACGTGTACACAGCAGGGGAGTAGCCGTGTCAGCCACCTGTGTTTTATCTCTTGGGACAAATGTGTCATGGCCCTAATTTTCACCTTTTAATTAAAAAGTCTTTTAAGGTTTCAGATTTTTGACTAGTATTTTAATGGATTTTTAAATTGGTAACAAACCCTTGGCATTATTGTGTCAATTGTATCATTTGGGTAAGAAGCTTAACCAAGTGTCAAAAACTGAATGCATTTGTTGAGTCTATTTTTAATCTTTAAACATGAAATCTAAATATGTTTCTAGACAGTCAGAAAGGTGATTATCTCTGTTCTCTCCTTCTAAGGCAATGTGCTTTCTTAATAATGTTATTTATAGCTAGAGGCCGTTAAAGCGTAGCACAGACAGTCTGACTACATATCATATAAAACTGCTTGCTGGAGTAATTGCACGTTTTTCTTAAGCAATGTAGCAGTAGAGGGATGGCTGAGTACTATGTAAGTGCTTGCTTGGCTGTTTACTCACATGTCCCAAAAGCTCAGTTATGTTCCAATGTCCTGGATCTGAAGGACCTTGCCTTGTTGTGTTGTCCTCTCCCTTTACATGTTTTTGCTAAAGGTTCTGATTCACAGCTTAAAGCTGCAAGTCTCTTCTGACAGGGTAAGCTGAAAAGCAACCCCACTCTTTTGAGACATTAAAGAGCTTGTAAGAAGTCTAAAAGTGAGCCACACAGGTGGCTGGAGAGTGATGCAGAGCATCACTATGTGTCTTACAGCTGAGAGGTGGTGTTTGGAACCTGAGCATTGGCCCCCAAATCAAATACTCTGTGGGTTCACTTGAGGTGTTCCTGAATGCCTTTTGGAAATGGTTATTCACCTCCTCCCAAGTAAAGGAAGATTAAATGGATGAGTATTTGAGTTTAAAAAGGAGCTGGAGCTTATGCATGAAGTTCAAATATCATGTATGGCAAAGGGGAGAAAAGCTTGGAACTATAATTCAATATGTGTAGCAATTTGGAAATGGAAGCATACCCAGTTAAATGACTGGGTTTAAAACACACACACACACACACACACACACAAGGGATTTTTCCCATAACATGTTGTTTCTAGACCACACATGCCTGTGCAGTGGAACTCATTGCCACAGGTTACTCTGAAAGCCAAATGCTCGCAAACGTTCTAAAAAGAATCAGACAAATCAGACAAAAGAATACACTTGTCTACTAGATGGAACCTCTGGCTCAGGAAATCCATTAGCTGACTGTCAGAAGCAGACTGGATACCTTGGAAAAGATCACTGAATTAATTGCATATGCTTCTGTTATTCTTAAAGAACTTGCTATGCATTATGAAGATTGGTAAATTGGGCTTCGTTGACTTTAGATCAACCAAAGCACATCACTTCTTATACTATAATGTTCTGCTCTTTGTCTGTCAAAGAAACAGCTTCATCCAGACAATGTTTTTATAAGTGGCAAAGAAAATGTAGAAAAACGGCAGACTGAAAACTGAAAGACAGAGAGTTCCAACATAAAAAACGTATGAAACTTGGAAATAACTGTCATTCAAGCTGATAACATGATGACTTGTTGCTAAACAGTTAGATAGATAATGGGATATTAGTGAAGCCATCAGGAAAGTTAAAATATGGACTTTGATCAAGAGTATCCCAGTAAACCAAGACTACAGCAGATAATCACAGCTAAGCAAATCTCTAACTTAATACTGTTAACCATTTTGTTCAAGGGTGGGGAAATAGGAAAGAGATGGAAGGGAAGATGGGAAGATGGAAGAGAATTCTAAAAGCAGCAAAATTGCCCAAGAACAAGAAGATAGAAAAGACTCATTTCAAGCAACTGGGGGAGAAAAGGATTAATAATTTGTGATGAATTTAAAAAACTAACAAGATTTTTAAAAAGAAAAAGGCAAAACTGAAGCCAAAGAAGACTCGTCTTCCTTGTTTTTACTCCACGTTCTATGTTCTTGGTACCTTTGCTGAAAATTATGAACAATGCTAAATTTGAAAGGCAATTTTCAGATTGTTGTAATCACAACTCAGGAACCAAATGTTAAAGGATAAAAGAAGGCACTGAAACTTTTCTGAAATGACCTTAAAGATAGAAAAATGAAAAAAAAGTGATAGTGCAATGAAAGCATGATCTATGGATAAGGTAGTGGATGTGCTCTGAGTGGCCTTTACTGAGTAGTCACAGTTAAGTTTGTAGTGTATTGAGCCTTTGGTACTCTGTGTGTGTGGTCTGTTTGTACTTCAGGACCGCCAGTCAGCCCAAGCAGACTGTCCCTTTAGGAGTGACATGGTGGCGTGGCTGTAAACCAGGTGGTGCTAACAGAAAACAAGACTGCACAGGAATCAAAAACACATCAAGTCATTTTTATTATAGGAAAACAGGAAACATCTGAAAGAAACTATCAAGGTTCCAAAAGGTGGCAATGTCTTTGTTTGTAAAGACATTGCTAAAACATTACAGCAATTTTCACCATATAAGGGAAAATAAAGGAGTAGATATAGGATTTTTTTTCCTCCATAGGAAGAAGGAAAGAAAAGAAAAAAATTGAGCTGTTACCAGAAGCAAGCTGAAAAAAACCAAAGTAGGAGAAATAAAACTCTTGTACCACAAAGACTTCTTGTTGTCCCCAGGCAAAGAAACAAATTTAAATACTTTAACCACTCTTTCAAAAGAGGGATGTTTCAACACTCTCGAGAAGTTAATCTGTCTTTTACCATGTGAGTTGCTTTTTTGGAATAATGAGGAAAGTATTAACTGGAGTAACCATCCTATCCAGGAAAAGCTAAACTGGTCATGTAGATCACAGTTAAAGCACAGGATAAATTATGAATTAATTATAGCGATTAAATAAGAAGACACGACTAATTGGAGGAATTGTCAGAAAGAATTTTAAAGGAAAGCCAAGGATTTAATAATCCTGGACTTCTAAAAAGTTTTCTTTGGATTGTGAGTGAATAATTATGCTACAGATTTGTCTAGAGAGCACAGGTACATAAACTAGCTGTGTATGACTTACCGGGGGACCACACCAGCAGCATGGCTATTAGCACACTTGTGCTCCTGAATCAGGGTTAATTAGCCCAAGGGGAGCCTTGCAGTACCCTTACATACAATGTTGCTTCCAGTTTGGGAGGTGTGCTGTTTAGCTCTCTCTAAACATCTCTGACAGTGCAATTAAGGTAATGACCCTCTAAGGGTAGAAATGAAACATTTTCAAATAGTGTGAAGAAGTGTTGGGTAATTTCTATTAAAGGACTTAATGTAGAAGCTATCCCAACAATATCTAAAAGATGAACTCTTTAAGAGTTTTAAAGGTATGGTTATGGGCCATTTTTAGCAGAATATGTTCTTGCTACAAAACAAATATTTGTCTCTTTTTGATGGGGGGGGGAAGACATATGGTGAAGTCTATGCAAAGGAAATTAATCACTGACATAGCATGGAGAGGGATTTTTTTTTGTGTTCTTAGAGACCTTTCTGTTGTCTTGCCAGTTCTAGATTCAGCTTTAGGGATTTTTTCAGACTAGGATGAAGTATAGGCCTTTTTCCAACTAAGTTAGCTCAAGCTAAAAAATTGATTTTTAAGACAGAGAAGACCTCACTGCTGTTCTTGTGCTGACCATTTGCTGGACTTGTACTTCATCTTCAAGTTGTTCAGATTATTCTGAGCTAGAATCAGTCAGGCTTGAGAAAATGGCTGGTGTGGCATTCATAGCGTAGGGCTGAATAAATGGGCTCTGTATTTGAAACAGGCAGAGTTGCTTTTATAGGAGGTACCAAGACAGTTGATAGAAGGAAGGAGGGAAGGAATGGCTGGACTGGGTAGACTAGCTGAAAAAATAGAGAGAAAAACAGTAGCTGTGTAGTTGTCTTGCGGAGTCTGATTTACTGATCAAAATCATGTTTGGGCAGCTTGTTTCTGCCATCCCAGCTTGGAAAAACTGAAAGTTTCGAGAGCAAAACTGTACCTGGAGTAGGTGATGAGGCTTAATTTTTAGTAACTGCTCTGTTCATGACCAGTATGCATGGGTATATGTGGGGGAGGTGGGGGCTGTATTTTACCTCCGTGTGACTCATCTTTTATAGCTGTGACTTCATCTGTTAAATTGTTCCTCCAACTTTACCAAATAGATAGAAACTTTCATGGGTTTAAAGATGAGGAGGCTGACTTCTATCTGTGGGAACAGAGGAGATTCAGTAGACTGCTCCTAAAGCAATACAGAAAAACCAACCTATTAAAAAAGAGTAGGGAAAGAAGGTCTGTGTTCTCTAGGGAAAAGTAAAAGGATGGGAGGCCGATGTTTCCAAATAAAGAGTAAGAAAGATGTTACAAGGCTTTCGAGAGTCATGTTGGAGGGAAGCGAGCGAGAGGAGTTATCCTGTTAAGATGATGTTTCTTTAAACAAATTTTTTAAAAATATGTACTATAAATATAATGTTCTCTGGAGAGAGGAAACTAGTTACGTGCCCATAATTCTCAATAGAAAATGAAAAAAATCTGTGAACATAAAAAAACAGGTGGTGAAAAAAACCACTCCAGGTCAGGCTGACATATCATCACAAAATGTGCTGGCACCTTCTAGATCTCAATAATAAATTACATGCAAGTAGCTGTGTGAGGGAGATGAAGTCCCAGACCAAGCTTGGGACAATAGCAACATTAGCAAATTGTGATAATACATTAACTTGTGGCTTAAAGAACTATCATGACCGTATTTGCATGAGCCAGTACGGAAACCAATTTTGGGTTTTGTGCTGTAGCTACAAACCTACAGATAGATGACTTAGAGTTACTTGCTGGAAAGCTGAACTCCAAGACAAATAAGTTGGGGAAATGGCAGGTGTTACTTTTCAGTGTGTGTCATCATTTGGAGTTTGTCTGATGCTGATTTCCTGGCACCTCATGTCTTGGAATTGCTACAACAAAATATTTGTCCTCAGATATCACTAAACTGATTATGTCTCATCATGTCATACAGCAGAGAAGAAAAATGGAATCTCAGGTTTTGCTTCTCTTTTTGTTCCCATGGACACAGCTTTCTAATTTTGTAAGGAATCAAGATCTGCTGCCTTCATTAACTTCAGTCTTGGAATGAACTTCTCTATCAGCTTTTACAAGTCATTGAAATAATTTGGAAAAAAAGAAATAGAAAAGAAAACAAGCCTAAGGCTGAAAATAAATAACACACTACAATTCCAAGTAAACAGGAAGTTGTAGGCTGAGACTGGATAGAAAATATAATTTAATAAATTGTCCTAGAGGGAATTTTATGAAGACGCAACATGTTTTTTAAAGATAGATTTTGGATGTTTTTTTGCTTGCTAGCACAGTTTGTTGTGTATACTCTTGTGTGCCTTGCTTGTCAGCATCTCTGCCAATAAGGTAGCTGTGTTAATTAAAAAAAAAACAAACAAACAAACAAAAAAGAGATGTTCAGGCATTTTCACCTGAAATGCTTTCCTACCTAACAACTTGTTAAAGTAAATCTTAGCAATTTCACATTATTTTACTGTTTCTAAGGGTGACTTCTTCACACATGCAGAAGTTATTTTTTCTCATGACAGACTAAACCTGTGTCAAGCCTTACATTTAAGAAAGAAAATTTTAGTGTTCAGTTGTGCAATGAGATGTTGACTAGCCTTGGGTCTGCAGCAGCCACAGAAAGAGCTGCTCAGGACTAAGGAAAGGATTTTTTCATTGAATGGCAGGGCCATGTGAACACAATAAGGTCAGGCTCCATCTGCACCATTTGCTACAGAATTTCCTTCCTTCCTTGCTCCGTGCATCTGCTGGGAGCTGCTATTTGCCAGCTGCCTGTTCCCACTGTCCCCCTTCTGCCAAAAACAAGCTGAGATAGGTGAGATGTATTGGAAAACCGAGCTCTGGGAAAGAGCAGGCTCTGGGCAGTGAGCCAGACATAACAGGGATCAGGGAGAGGTGAATGAAAAGGTGTGTGATCTGGTGTGCACCAGAGAGGCCAAGCTTCACTTTTGCAAGGGGTGTCTTGGCTGAGAATAGAGCACAGGAAACAGAAGGATTTGTGAGGAAGGATTTAGAGATGGGAACAAATAGTATTCAGAACAATGACATGAAGTGAATTTTGAATTTTACAAATGTATTTACAATATATTTCTGTCCAGTGCTACAGTTCAGTTACAAGAATAAATGCTAGACATTATTTGAAAAATTTTTATGCTGCATTGCCACTTCTGTTTACTTGGAAGCTGGAAGAGTTCTGCGTAAGAAAAGTCCAAAACTTATCCTTAAACAGACACAGTGGCCACAAATATGGTGGTTAATGGGTGTGCTAAACGTCATTGTTTCTTTTACTGTAAATTTTATAAACAGAAAATTAAATCTAAAATTTAAGTATTTTTTCAGACTAGTAAATATTTCTCAAAGTAGAGAGTCTGAAAGCAGAATTTTGCCTGTTCTTTGTGCTTCCTAAAGTAGACTTTGTCAAACTTTCAGAAGTATTTGGTTTTGACTAAAGAACAAGAAGTAGTGGCCCAAAGGTTAATTTATCTGCAAGTGGCATTGCAGTACCTGAAAACTTAGAGCAAAACCAACTCTTCAATTAAAATGTTGATTTCTTCACATCAAAATGTGCATTACAAATTGGCGTCAACCCAGCTCAGCAAAATTCACTTAATGAAAGATTTGTCTTATTCCACAGAGGCTTACTCCCCTTCTCATGGCATTCCAGATACCCAAAGATTTACTGGTGTTGCTCAAAGGAGCTTCTCCTTTTTGGGCATTCCTTACTCACAACCTAGTCTTGTTGTCAAAACCATCCTACCCTCATGGAGGGGGGCTTGGAGTCCAGTGCTAATAAATATATCCAATGCATCTAACATTAAAACTTAGAAGTCTTACATTTCAAGAGACAGATAGCATCAGTACCTCTCAAAACCCTAGAAAATGTGACACACTTTTTATCTTATCTTAACTTTGTGCCATCGCGTGAGCCAGCAGATGTTTAGTTCCTTCTGGGCAGGAGAGGAAGAGCCAGCTAAAATGTGTGCAGCAGCTGGTTATGCTCATGCCTCCACCCTGGAGGACCTGAGCTGCTGCTGACAGCTGCACTCTATGTTTTGCAATCCTCCCTTCCCTGAGTCATCTTGCAAACCCCAGTGGAGGCCACAACCACAATTTGAGCAAAATTAATACACACACATACATCAGGCGGACATTTAGAAGTCCTGTTTTGGGACCTACTTGTCTGCAGAGGTTTGAATGAAAATGCATGCATAGCTAGTGTTCTTAAAAGTACAGGTTGTATTTCTACTGGCAATTTTTATATGTGTGCACACATGTATGTGCATGGATACAGCCATATGTGAATGTACTGGAATATTAAACTTACAGCATCCAATGCATACAATAGAGTGTCTTAAGTATAAAAACCAAAGAGAAGTCATTAAAATGTTGCTTAGAAGAGGATTTGATGGTCCATGTGTATTCCTTCCCATTGTGGTTGTGTGTTGCCACCACCAGATCAGGTCAGCCATGACTGTTTAGCTGACTGCTGGAAACCACCAGGGATGAAGAGCCCACATTCCTGTGAGCAGCCTTTCTCTAGTACTTCACTGCCCTTCTTGCAAAGAAGATTTTCCTTAGAGTCAGTCTCAATTTGTATCTGTTACCTGTGATATTTCCAGGGAAAATAATTAGATGTGAAGTAGGACTTATAAAACCTTTTGTGCTCCAGGTTGATAGGAATCTGTACTTTAACACAATTAACACTGCCAAGCCGGATACTGAATCTCGCCTGAGCATGCATTTGTGGGCACAAATCAGGCATCAGCCCTCCTACCAGCTGCTCCATAAATGACTGAAATAATTGTGGATGTTCTAACTGTGTATGTGCTACTCTAACCACCTGGGATTTTGAAAAAATAGGTTTGAAAGTGTGAACATAGGGTATCTGTTTCCTTTAAAATCATAATTGTTCCTGACTTCAGTTTATTGTGCCAAATGCAGCAGGAAGCAAATGTTAATCAAGGGGTTTTAACTGGATGTAGACACTGCTGAGGTATACAAACATTTATTAGATGTAGTCATGGTAACTAGAGCAATGTATTAAACAGACTTAATATGCAAGTTTTATAAATTGAGCAAGTCAAACTCCAAAAGACACCAAAAGCAGAAATTTTTGACTATTCCAGGTTCTGAACTTACTGTTCAAAACCGGTGTCAAATACATTACTGTAATAAACCTGTAAAATTCAAAGAAGAGTTAAAACTAGTTGCGGACTACTTAAATTCAAGAATTAATTTGAAGTTCACACTTCAGAGAGTGGAAACTATCTCATTCTTCATCAGAAAATGATAACCTGAGTTCAAACATCACAGGCAAGTTATAAAAATAATTCCAGGATCAGATAATCTAGAATTTATAAATTTTCTCTTCCTTCAAGCCAGAAATTTCTCTCTGTTGACAAGACTTGAATTTGTTAGTTTATTGATTGGTGCATTCATATGTCAATTGACATCAACACTTGCTGTGAAAATTGCCTGCAGATGCACAGTTGAGTGTTTGTCCCTGAACCTACACAAATGGACTGTACAAATCTTTGTGTTGAAGAATCTCTCCGGTGTGACAAATAGCAGTACCATTCTAGTGATAGGGCTTTAATTAAGTCTCTCTTCTGTGATTGTTAGAACCTGCTCAGCCTGACATGAGAATCTTCTGTCATCTGCTTTTGCCTCTGGTCATCATTAGGAGAATGAAAGTCACAAAATCAGTCAGAGCAAACAAAAAGGAAAAGGTAAAAATACTTTGCAGAATGCTTAAAATAATTTCCCACTTAGAAATATGAAAAGTCCTCTGGTTTCTCACTGAATTTTATTTTGCCCAGTATCACATATGAATGCTGACCTGTTGTTACTAGGTACTTAAGAAGTCAAATTGAGAGGTTTGTCACTAATCACAGAAGAACAACAGCAAAAGCATTTTGTCTAAGAGGAGAATCTCCTCCATCCAGGTCAAAGAATCATAGAATGTTAAGGGTTGGAAGGGACCTTAAAGACCATCTACTCAGAGCCCCCTTGCCATGTGCAGACATACCTTCCACTAAACCAAGTTGCTCAAGGCCTTATCCAACCTGGCCTTAAACACTGCCAGGGTTGGGTTATCCACAACCTCCCTGGGCACCCTGTTCCAGTATCTTAGCACTCTCACAGTAAAGAATTTTTTCCAGGTATGTAGCCTTAATTTCCCCTCTTTCAGTTTGTACCCATTACTCCTTGTCCCATCACTACAGTTCCTGATGAGATCCCTCTCAGGCTTCCCCACAGGCGTCCTTCAGACACTGGAAGATTGCCATGAGGTCTCCACTCAACCTTCTCTTCTCCAGGTTGAAGAGCCCTGACTTCCTCAGCCTGTCATCACAGGGGAGGTGCTCCAGCCCTCTGATCCCTTCATGGCCCTCCTCTGGACTCGAGGAGTTTCGTGCCCTTCGTATGTTACAGAGAACACACGGAGCAACAGAACCACACACAGAGCTGCAGGTGGGAATGTAGCTCCCCTTGTGATGATTGCACAAAAGCATTTCAGGTCATAACAAAAGCCTTTCCCAATCAATTCAGGAAATAATCTAGTCATTTAAATCATGGTAAAGTGTTACCACAGGTTAGAGTATAGCAGCTACCATGCCCGCTATTGTTCACTAATCTACAATGCAGGAACTAAGTGAGCCTAAGGGAACTCTTCTGGAATGAACATTGCTCAGCATATTGGTCAGTATGATGCTCACTAACTCACCCCTGTGCTGCTTCAGACAACACTGCCTTCTATAAAATGACTTTTTTTTCCCTCAGGTCCCTGTTTAACTCCAGCATGGCAACCTAGCCTATACTGGGACTCTTCTAGGCCCAAGAAAAAGAGGTGTAAGGCTTTAAGAGCAAACCTTAAAGCAAATTTATCATCTTTGTTCTTAATGGCCTGGAAGAAAAATGAGGACCAGTATTGAATGCTCATGAAAGTGCAAAATTGGAAAACAAGATTTAGACCAAGGTAAAAGATTGCAGAAAGTTTACTAATTATTACAAAAAGAGCTGAGACATTGCATTTTTGGTATCAACCACCATGAGCGGGGGTTTGAATAGCATGGTTCAGCAGCCCTTAGAATGATGCCATCAGCCAGCATTACTGGTATCCTATAACACTGACAAAAATAGAATTGTTTAACTGCTTCCTTGGGTGAGAAATGCCCAGTCCCCTGCAAAAATGAGGGTAAGATATAAGCAGGCCAATCTGTAATTAGTGTCACTGTTTGTATTTGCACTAGATAGTGTGAACAATTTTTAATAACAATAAAACCACCCTGTTGTTAAAAAGTGCCAAATATTTTTGATAAATCATTTCAAATGAAAAGTAAAGTAAAAAATTGTAAGTAAAAGTTTTGGTGACCTGGTGTCACCATGACCTCTCATAAGCTTGAAATACTGAGTGTTCTCATAGATTCCAGACTACAAAGTTTCTGAATGTTTGAGAAAATGTGTATGGTTCAGGCCTGCCTCAAGATAAACACGTTTGCATGCCATCCTGTAAATGTTGTGGCTATCTATCTGTGCATAGAGAGACACTTCTAGATAGAAAGATATATTTTTATATCTGGGCAGATGCATAGATAAGTGTACATATTTATAAAATGAAAGGATTACAGTGGCTGTATTACTCAAATATAATGCAGATATAAATGGGAAATCATCACTGAAATAAGAGAAATATAGTGTGTAAGTCATCCCTTGAAATATGTTACAGGAGTATACCTTCTCCTACTCTATACTTAAAAAAAACCACCCAGACCCTTAAATGTGAAATTTCTTGCAGACCTAGATAATGCAAAATAGCATCCTTATTGTTAATTTCAGCTCTTGTTGAATCACCAGAGGCAGTAGTGGAGATAGTATGTTTCCCAATATCCTAATGGGCATAACAAACAGTCCTTTCCATGTTCTTGATTCTGCCAAAAGCCAAGTGTCTTTGACTTTCCACTTTGAACAGTCATTCTCCACAAGCCAAGCATAAAGAACTCGCATTGTGATTTCAGTCACCTTCATTTGATGACATTTGTGGTGTACACTGGAGAATCAGATTGAATGGCTTTATGCAGTTCATTAAATCATTCAGGATTTCACTCCACATCATTCTGATTACCTATAGAAAATTTGCATTTTCAAATGCAAAACAAAATTTTGTTCGGGGACTATCTTTATATGAAAGTAAATAATAGTCCCAAAGGGAATATATATTTATGACTGGAAAAAGTAGTGGTTGTGCACATGTGATTCACTCTGTATATTTATTAATCTATCTGGTTGAGCCATACATGCATAAAAATATATTATAAATCAAATAGAATCTGCTCCATCTTTTCTAATGGTAAAGTATAAAATGATGCACATAGGAAATTTTAAACTGAGTCTTCTTTTATGTTTATCTAGGAAGAAATGAAAACCCTGCAATAATATTTTATAAACTTCAACAATTTTGTGTATTTTTAGCCTTATTTGGAAACAATAAAGATATATTCCTAGTTTCTTGCCTTCAAACTTTTTGAGAACCTATTTAAATTTATTCAAATCCTCCCAAGACCCCCGTAGTACTTATTAGATGCAAAACAAAGATCCAGATTCAGTGGTTTACTGGCAATTTTTATATGTGTGGATTACACAGTGGATTACTGTGACTGGTTAGAATGTAGACAGAAGTGTGTTAAACCCCAAATTGCCATCCTGCTGTCAGGAAGTCAGGTATCTTGGGTTAGCATCTAAAATTACAGGGCAAAGCCATTGGATTTTGAACTCTGAAGGTATTTTGGTACCCACAGGGCTGCCTCCAGCAACCTTGGCAGAGGCAGCCCTACATCCACTTAATTCCCTAGGCAACTGGACCATCCAGCCTTGGAGATACCTCCCCAGCAGTGCCTTGACTGGATTTCCTGTAAGCCACATGTGCACAGCTGTTTTTGTGTTTTCAGCAAAACTTTTGGGTGTCTAGAGGAGAAGAAGGAGGTGAGAAGAGTAGTGAGGTTTCAGCTGTGGCAGAGTAGAAGAGATTGATATCCCAGCTCCCTACTTCCTAGGTCAGAGCCTGCAGGATGAGCGATCTCCATTGCACCTTCCTGCAGAGAGATAGACAAAAAGAGTAATTTCTTCCTCAGCTCTTGATTTGCTTTATGAATGGTATTCTCCAATGTGGTGCTCCCACTGAAACTCTCCATACCATGTACTGCTCATTCTCTCCCTGTCCCCCTGGATGAAGAGGAGAATTGGAGGCAGAAAAGGTAAAGATTATGGGTTGAGATAAGCACAACTTACTGGAAACAGCAATGAGATAAGAAAATGAACAGTAAGAGCAACAGTACTAATGACACAGGGTATGACAAAGAGATGACCACATGGAACCTCCCTAGTGGTAGACAATACCAGACCAGGAAAAGAGCTCTTTCACCATCCCCAGAAAATATGTGAGGTGGTATAGAATAACATCCAGGTCCTCTCCATGCCCTGTACTGGCTACTGCAAAATTTAACTCTGTCCTAGCCAGAACTAGGACAGTTTTTGAAAGGAGATCTGTAGGAGAGAAAATAGGAGCTCCAGATTCTAACTGTTTGCTGTTAGCTCTGAAGTAGGATCTCAGCTTCTGAAAATGGAAGGAGTTGAAACACTTTTCTGTGCAGTTTGTAGTTGGTTGGATTTATGTCACTGCCTAATCAGATCTGGGATTCATCTTAATGAATGTCAGTTCCTTGGGAGAGGTAAATACCTAAACCTGGGTTTGGGATTTCCCTCCTGGAGCCAGGCATGTAAAACACAGCACAGGCATTGCAATACCTGACTTAATGTGCCTTGGCACTATATGAATTGGATCTTCTGTATATTTAGCCTAGGTTCTTTGCAAAATTTGTATAAATACAAAGTGATTTGGCTTCAGTGCCCCCTGCCCCATTTCTTTTGTTTACTTGTAAACGGGCATGAATCCTCACATACAGGCTGTTATAAAATGATAATGATCCAATTATTTTTACCTGAATTAGAATAATCTTTGAAACTGCAGTGTAATTCTTGGAGTTGCACTGCTATTTCTGTGGAACAAAAGTGATACACATGACTTTTGTAACCTGTTACAAGGACACGATGGAATCCGCATTTCAGTATTTTCAAGAAACCGTTCAGAGATGGCTTTAGTCTGATCATTTTGCTGATGCCTCTTTGGAAATTAAATGGTGAAATGTCTGCTGAAATCAGTTTGCTTTACTTCATGAAAGCTTTTGAAAACCATGTGAACAAGGGGCAGAAACAACATAATTCAAAATCAACAGAAGTAGAGATAGCCCTCCAAATGCTGTGTTTATCCTTTTACTTGTTTACCCTTTTACCTGTTTACCTTTTTACCTGTGAAAGACATTTGCTCTTTGCCAGCTGAAATTTGAAATTTGTCAAGTAAACCATACATTATCCTTGTTCCAACCAAGCATGTGACAGATACACCAGGGCTTCAAGCACAAGGGGAGAACAATGCAAAAACTATTATATAATAATTCTTATTGTTACAAGAATAATATAGTTGTTATGAGCACTAGAAGCCATTAGTCTTAGTAGCAAAGCACTAAAAGCTGAAATCCATCTTTGTTTTCCTTTCCTAAGGCATTAAAAGAAATGAACTCAGATCTCTACAGGCCCCACAGAGACGTTACATTTTCATTTCTTCTGTCTCCTTTAGAGATAACAATGGGTCCCTGAAGGCTGTTCCTCTTGTCTAGTTAAGGCTAATGGCTTGTGCTTGATGATATTAAAACCTGCTTCTAGCACTGTTTCATCAGCTTAGATGGGTGACTGACAGGTCACCAGAGCACAGTGGAAAAAGAATCCCCCCCCTGCTGCCTGTCTCACCTGTAAATCTGAAAGCTAAACTCTGTCAGCTGGATACCAGAGAGCACAAATGCAGCCATGCCACCTGACCTCTGACCTTGGTGCTCTCTTCTCCTCCATGGTCAAAGGAGAGGAGGAACTTCAGAAACTGCTGTGGGCAAGTGGGACAAGGCCCTTGAGGTTGGAAAGACTTATGAAAGAACAACAGGGGACCATGAGCCCAGCGCTTACTACAGAGAGACAAACAGGGTCTGCTTTCAGTCACTTTCAAGGAATATGAGAAAAGAATTTGATTCTTCCAATGACTTCCATTCATGTTGAAACTTTAGTAGAGGGCACCAGGAAAAATTCTTCATAACCTCGACAGCATTCTTCCAGGAACTGTCAAAAGTGTGTTCTTCCAGCTCCTCTTTATCCTAGAGTGGGGTTGAGAAAAAAGCAATCATTCACACATACTTTGTTGCATAAAATTTTCTTCCATCTTGATCCCTAAAGATTATCATGTCATAGGCATCTCTGTTACCTAGCAACTATGATAAAGCCAAGAAAAAGACCTAAATATCAATTCTTTAGGAGTAATATAAACACTAATACATTAAGCTTTAAACTCTAAGGGAGTCTTTCTTTTATTACTAATGAAACTACCACGCTTTTCCTAACATAATAAAGAAATTGTCTTTTTAATGAAATCTGGTGCTATTGATCCATGTCTATTTTTGAAGCAGACCACGTTCACTTCAAATGTTTTGTTGGCACGCTGTACATCTTTCAAGTTAGCCACTAAACATCAAAACTACTTTGGTGACATCTGAAGTGTTGAAAGTAAACAAGATAATTCCTTAGCTAGAGGTGCATGAAAGAAAACTTCGTCTTTGAACAATCCCAGATATTGTGGCAACTTGCAAACCTGCTCTGTAACTTGCATTTTGCCTCCGACCTTCCTTTTTCCTCCTTTGTAAGGGACAATGCTGTTCTGAGAAACTGTGGAACAGAAGTGTTATCACAGATCTTTTTCACTGTCTTCATTCATAAAGCCATTCAATGCAGTTAACATAGTTTCTGTTCTAGCTGCTCCAAGAGTAACCACATGTGGGAAAAGATTACTCATTAAAATGGTGATAGGAGCCAAGCCTCTATCAGACTCCATAAAAAAAATGCAGTCCCTTGGGGACTGCAAAGGCACCAGCAGAACTTGTAGCAGGCTTCACAGTAATAAATAATACATTCCCACAGGCCAATCATGACCTGATTCAGTTAGCTTGCAGGCAGAGATTGTGAATAACAGATTTACACAGATGCAATTAAAACCAGAATTTGACAAAAAACTCCTCTGTAGTTGGGTTCATAGAATCATTTAGGCTGGAAAATACCCTTTAGATCATGAAGTCCAGTCATTAACCTAACACTGACAAGTTGACATGTCCACCATGAAACCACATCCCTAAGCACCATGTCTACACATTTTTTAAGACCTCCACAAATAGTCACTTCCTTGGGCAGCCTGTTCCAGCACTTAACAATGCTTTCAGTGAAGAAATTTTTCTTAATATCTAATCTGAAGGATTCTTGAGGCGTCTTGAGGCCTTTCTCTCTTGTCCTGCCATTTATGAACATGAATTAAGCTGCTAGGGCACCCCTGATCTAGACAGGTGCTTTTTCTCAGTTAGGTTGATAGCTCCTATGACAGTCTTGTTTTGTTTGACTGTACTAGTTCATTGGTCTCATGGAGCACAACTTCTGGGTCAGGGCAAAATGATTAAGACCTGACAATTGATTCCCCAGGTTATTTGTATTTTTCACAGAGCATCTGTATTAAAATAATGAACTTTAGTGGTATTTCATCTCTCTGGTTCATTTCCAAATGTGCCATCAGTAATGATTTCTTGTTTAATCAGGTTTGGTACAGAGTCACTAACTTTACTGGCTTCCTCATTATACCCATCTAGCCTGTTTCAAATATCTCCATCTTAGTTGGTATCATACATATCTGTGCAGATTTTTATGAGGTCTAGATTGCTACCTTGTAATTCAGTTTCTTGGTGTTTTCTTGCTTTCTTTATATCCTGTGGCATTAATTTTATTTATTATTTGGTGGACTTATTTTTTTTGAAATATACCCTTTTCCCAGACTTGCTGCCAGCCTTTAATTTACCTTTATTTCTCAATCCTTTGTTGAAAATTTACTCTTTCCTTTTTGAATTTCTTCTTTTAACCTTTCAGCCCATCAGTTTTCAATTTTCCATATTGCAGTTAACAGCCAGCACATCCCTTCCTCTCTTCTGTTTTTATTTTACACCTATCATTCCAATTACTGAATTTATTCACTAAGGCTTTCAGATTGTGGCTTATTGCCCTTAGTCACTCCTTATCTCACTTAGGATCTTGGCAACCATTTTCCATAAAACCCTTTCACAATAGCAGGGGACTCAGTCAACATTCTAGGCCAAGGACCCTGCTCACTATGCCAGCTAATTCTGTCACCTAGTTCTATGGAGACAGGCAGATTCTTTTGGGCTCCTTGGTAGAACAATTACATAAAAAGTTGTTGTTACTATCAAAACTTCAACCTGGACTCTCTGTGAATTGGATCCTTTTACAAAACACAGATAATCAATAAACTGTTTGTATATAAGTAGAGTTTTAAGTCCCTTTGAAATGAAACACCATTTGCAACAATTTATTTAATTGCTATCTGCTTATTGTTCTTGATTTTGTTTATATTCTTATATTATTTAATTGCTTGGGACATACTGATCTAGTAGCATTTGCATGGAAAAGGAAAAGCAGTTCTCCACAAACCCCTTAATGCCTTCCTTATGCAACTCTCTTCTGTTATTTGTTTGATTGATACATTTAGTTTACCTGATAATTTAACTGGGAAATTTGAGCTTTAACTAGTTTTGAACCTCTCTGTGAAGGCAGAGAAAATAGGACTTGGTGATTTGGGGTAATGTTTTCAGTTGTTTATTCCAAACATTTTTCATTTTTCAAGGGAACATCTGAGAGTTGAAGTTAAGTCCCACAGTTTTGAAACTACTTTCCTACTTAGTCAAGGGAAGGAGGGTTTCCTGCAGAATATAGCTCAGGGCAAAATCCACACTTTTTTCCCCACATGTATGTAGGAAGTTATGAATCAGCAAGCATAAATCCAGAATGCCTTCTTAAGGCTGGCTGTTTCTCATCCTTATGAGTCAGTAACACCTTTTCCATCCAGCTTGACTGTCTTTCCACTTACTCTTCTGGAAAATAAAAATAATGTGAAAAAAAAAAAAAAGGAATTCATATGATTTAATTCAAAACCCCCACAGTACTCCCACACAAAGATTATCCTTGCCAGTTTTGACATACAATCACACAAGATAAAACTCTGAATAAGGCAAAGACTTGCGTACTGTTTTTAGAATGGAGTTGTTGGCTATTTTTGAGATGTCCGATATTGCTATAACAGTTGCATGTTGGCTTTCTCTTGCAGTGTGCTTGTGTCATTCCTTTAGCTCAACAATAGGAATTTGCCCATTCTCAGATTTGGAAACTGTGACAGAGGAGACAGGCTTGAGCAGGATACAGAGAAGAAGGTTTGAATAAACTGCTAAAATGGTAAAGACACTTCTGCATGTCCTGTAATTGCAGAGGCGAGTTTGCTGTACAAGGTGATGATGTGAAAGTCTACTGGGCCATGATGAGAGATCACTAATGTCCTTTGCAAACCTGCTCAGCATCCTTTCAGATGCCATTATCCCATGGAACTTGATGCAAATGGATGTGGAACCAGAGCCTTTGGAATGAATAGAATAAATTGTACCAGGCTGTCAGGATATGAAGGTTGTAGTTTTCTCTGAAAATTAGCTCTGATAGGGATGAAACTTTTGCTTAAGAACTGTGTTTCTGTGACAACAGGGGAAAGATGACCTTTTAGGCTTTGGAGCAGAGGACAAGCCTGTTGATAAAGGCCTTCTTGTCCTCTGATTTCCACTCTAAATCCCACTTCTGCTGCCCCTTTCTGCTCTTTCTCTCTCCATGCTGCATATAACTCCATCTCCTTACTTCTAGGTCCCTTTTATAATTTCCTCCTCATTCAGTCTCAGACTTCACTCTTGTTCTTCTGTCCTGGGTTCAAACAGTTCAAATTTCCCTTTCTCTCTCTTTCTGTCCTGATGTCATGGCCGCTATCCTCTTGCCACTTCCTTCAATGAATTGTATCTGGTGTTTTGAAAACTGTCTATTAAAATAGAAAGTGCTCATCATTCTTCAGATTTGGAGGCATGCAAGTTCCACCTGAGTCACATTTGTATTAAATACACAGTGGCAACTGGAGAGTTTTGAAGCTTCACCTCTGGGCTAATTCAGCCCAGCCACTTGAAGTGCACCTCTCAGCTCTATTCAAGAGATCTGGTGAGAAACAATCTAAAACTGAGTAATTTCAAATTGACATGTGCTCCTGAAACATCACCGCCAGGCTCTACAGCTCTGATCCTACAAATAGATATGGAAACACTCATGGTGTAGATAATATAGTGATGCATGTGTTTGCATGAAAAGAACCTCTCAAGTATTATCTTTATGGGCTGCAGAATCTTTTTTTTCCTCCTCTGTTCAGACTTAGCACATGTTGGCACATGCATAAGAAACAGTATAAGCAGAGTAGTGGCACAAATCAGGATCTGTCAGCATCTGTGCTATTAGCTTTACATTTTAGGGGCATGGATGACTCCTCTGAGAGCCAAGTCTTGGCACAGAAAATGTCAGAATGGAAATCTGCTCCATAAAAGATGTAAATCTAAACACTTCTCCAAATGTTTAGCCTCTGAGGAAAAATATTGATATTGAAGACACTGTAGAGAAGTTTCAATCCAAGACAGCTCTTGTCATTCACCCCACAATTGTTAGCAGTAAGGATTTGCTTACATCCCCTTAGAGGGAAAAGACCTGTTGTATGTACAAGGTAATTAAGACTGAGTTAATGAAATATGGGTATTACTTTTTCTTTTGTGAACTGGTAAATTCACTTTGGAACAAATATGCTTTCTCTGCCTAGTAAGAGACCACAATGTCCTGCTAGCTGTCATGGGAAATAAAATGAGATCCTGTGATATTAGTATGGATGTCACAGTTCTCTTCTAGAGGATATAAAATATTAATAATACTCATAGATAAGCTAGTCTGTACCATAACCAAAACAACTAAACACTGTCTTCCTCTCTTAGAAAAATAGTATTCAAAGATGGCTGCAGCCATGTTCAAGAAGGATTGCTCAGTGAGTCATTCATCACTGTAAAAAATGAATTTAGCTTACCAAGAAAATGTTTGTTTCCTGCTATAACAAGAATTTGGTATATCAGCAAGGAAATTGAATCATCTCACTTGACTGTAATAAACAGCTGATTTATACTGAAATCATAACAAGTACCTTGAGAAACTAGAAGTGTTTTTTAAGGTGAGCAACTGAAACTATTAACTTCTGAATGAAAAATGGATTTGATTTAACCAAAGTCAAACACAAGTAACCACGACTAAAATTTGTAAAGTAACAGTATGGGTAATACACAGGGTGATGATCTAAAAAAACAGACTAGAAAAAAAAGACCCATGAGGAACTTTCAGAAGCTGAACATCAGCTCTGTATTATAACTTCTGTAATTGGATGATACTTAAATGGTTTTATCCAAGTCATGTTAAGGTCATCGCGATCAAAGCTGACCAAAGAGAAAAAAAGCAATCCTCACAAAGAATGCAAGAGGATAAAAGCATATAGGAACACAGAAAGTCATGAATCTATCCCTGCTCTTTAAAGTACTTGTTCTCCACATCTGTAACCTAAGCACTGGATGAAAAAAATTAAAGACAACAACAAAAAACCCCAAAGCAACCAAATACAAAACCAACCAACCAAGATGCCAAACCAAACCCAAAAATAAAAGGCAAACAAAGAAGCCAAAAGGGAAATGTGGGGGACTGGACTGATACTAATTTCTTTTCTTGTAAGCTTTGTAAGCTTGTCAGTCAACAGTAAAAGTAGAAAAAGGACTACATATGTGAACACTTGTGACAGATAGAGAGAACAATTATTGAAATCAAATAAAATCAGGATGCAGCATCAGATGAAAGTACCTGAAGTGAAAGAGACAGAGATGACTGACTTTTTTGACAGTATTTGTGAGTTTCCTCAGGTCATAGGAATGATATTAGAACAGACAAGAATGGTTGACTGAAAAAACCTCCAGTTACCTTCTTTTACCAGAAAAGAGATGGTGCTCAGATGTGGTAGTGCTGTATTACACAATAAATGTCTGCTTAAGGATGGCACAAACAGTAGGCAAAAGCAAGCCAGCATGAGGGTAACTGAGGGATTTGGCAGTAATGGTGTGTCTGTGGGATGGTCTATGATCTTCTCTTGGTAGAGACACATACTACACAGTTGTGTGTTTCCAGATTTTTAACTAGCTGAGCCCCACATTGCACATCAAAGCATGTAATGCTGTAATAACCTGAATAATGCAGCTGCATGTTCAAGGAAAAAGAGGAAGTAAGATGCCAAATGAGTGGTGAAGACCTCCTCTGACATGGAAGAAATGGAGATCAAGGGTCTGTTTTTCAGTCTGTATCTGTGGAACTGGTGATTAAAAGCCTTGTTTTTCTGAACTGACTAGAAAAATTACCTTTAGCACCCCTACCTGCCCATCACTGCAGACCTTCTTGGGGTGTGTGGGTGGGGAGTTGATGGCTTGGGGGATCCCTTTCTTCTTCCTTTGATGTTTCAGACTTGGTCCAGATACTCCTTGTACTTTGCCCTATGCAATGTTCCAGGTCTGTGGGTTGTGAGGGTTGATCTGACAATCTGACAGCCTACCCAGCGAGCATCCCTGCTGGAAATCAAAATCTGGAGGGACTGGAAAGAGAAATACAGAAGCAGAATTGGAAACATAGAGATAAGAATAGATCATCACAGGTGATGATAAGATGATTGTTACAAGACTTTTTAGAAGAGGCAGTAATTGTGGACTTGTAGAGGAATTAATAGAATGGAGAAAAGTTGGGCAATGTGCAAACAAGTAAGAGGAGAGGACCAATTCTTGGTGTTTGCATGAAAACTATCTCAAACATCATTGTTCTCCTGCTATATCACCTCTTGAGAGAGACCAAGAAACTTTCCATGCTCTCTACAGCAAGATCTGTAAGATCTCAATTAAAAGAAGTGTTCCAGACAACAGAGTGACTAATTTCCCCACACTACCTCAAATCTGTCTCCTACCAAGTTCCTCTCTTTGAAGAGAGTTCTCATCCCACTGCATAGCAAAGCTCGCCCACGTCTGTGATGCTTTCCCCGGAACAACAAAAACAGTAACAAAGGATGACAAACTGAACAGAGCCTAACCCAACTGTGTAGTCAGTTGTTCTGTAAGCACAGGGGTAAGTCTGAATCACTCACATAAAAAATTAACTCCTTCAATATTAGCCAGTGACTATCAACATAACTCTTGAGACCGTAAAAGCTCTTCTCGAGGAGAGATAGCTGTTAATTAAGCTGAAGTTACATCACTTCCAATCAGCACTAGGAAATCTTATTTCACTACAAAACCTCATGGTTAGTTTTACTTTTACCTTAACCTTTCCTTTCTGGTCAATCTTACTTCAGCAGTGGTCCATCTCCAGCAGTACCCAGGCTATCACACAGTTGTGTCTCTGGCTTCTCCCAAAGAGCTGCCATGGCAGCATAAGACATAACAAATTGGATGGCAATGTTCTTTGGAGAAGGCATGGAGGAGTGTTCATTGTGGAACAGACACACATGCAGGAGAACATTTTGTTTAAAGTCCCTTTATGCTTAAAAAAATAACACCACTTGGCTTGCCACATGGAAGACATGCTGTTTTCCACAAGAAACATTTTTTCATCTTGAATATTACGTGTCGCAGTGGAGGACAGGATATGAAGACATTGGCCATTGCAGAAGACACTGAGATCTGTACTTTATCACATCTATCCCTGGCCACCAGTGTGTTAGTCACTAGTGAAATAGGGGTATAAGAAGCAATTTCAGCTGGAGATTCTGGGGAAAATAGATTGGAAGATGTGAAGGTTTTTGTAATATTGAACAACAAATGCTGCTGGTTAGTCATGTGCTTGTGTAGGACAAATGGTTTGCTTTGCTTTTTTTGAACAGATTACAAGTTTTTTTTTAAAAAAAGAGATGTGGATTTGTTGCCACCACTGTTATACTACATATAGAGTAATGTACCTATCCCTATGATAGTACCTAATAGCAGATCCTGAACTGACTTAGAACGTCAGAGGGAGAACATGGAGGATGGCAGAGTTTACCTGTCCAATGAAGGCAGTTTGGATCCACAGGCTGTTTCACCCTAAGAAAGTGGCTACATCAAACTCCTCTGTGCTATGCTGTATCTTGTGCATTCATTGGCTCCACCACAACTACCTCAGGGGTCTGTGTCTGACATGAACTACAGTCTGAGGATGCTAAGGATGTCCCAGCTACAAGACAAATGAAGCTGAAGTGGTGGTGAAGGTCAAGAAGGTTAAGAGTCAGTGTTGGGTGCTTACACAGGCCATTCAGTGCCATAATCCATGCTCTAAAATGTAGACCATTGAGAAATCATATAAATACGACTATTTGCAGCAGTAATGTGTTCTCCAGGAATGATATCTCTGGATGTACTTTCCTACAACCAAAATATCCAGTTATGTTATAAAAAATAGTGACATTTCAGACAGTAATGAAAATAAATTAGGAATAAGAAATGCTGAGCCCTGCTTTTAAGGAGTCATTAATACATTTTAATAGTGTGTGCATAACCTGAAAAGCTAAGTCACTGCCAGGTAACTGGATTTGGCAGCCAGTCAGAATAGGTATGACTAAAAATGCCCATTGTTACTGGGTCAAATGTAGTCGAATTTTCCTTGAGTTACGGACACAGAGCCTTGTGCTTTTACTTCTGACGTGTCTTACGGGGGTGTGTTTTACAGCAACATGATATAAAACCAGTTCTAAAGTGACCTAAAAATATGTGACACCCTGGTTGACTTAATACAACCTGAAAAAATGCCCTTAATTCTTGGGATTATTAAGTAATGGTGGAACTTCAAAGAAGCTGATACACTTCACATTTTAATTCCAATTTAATGGCTCTGTTGTTTGGTGGTGACAAATTCTTTGGTGAGCAATGTCAACCCAATCCAAAATGTATTACAATATTGTTGGAGATAAAACTGGAACCCTATGTTTGTCTCCATGTCCCATCTTAGCAATATATATATATACTTCTAGAAAACTTTACTTTTACTGAAAAGAGGGCAAATTGACAGTTCTATCTTCCTTCGCTGGGCTTATGCCAACAAAACCTACAGAAATTAAAGTGGCAATTCTATCTAGATGCTGTCAATTTTTTCCTTTGGAGAACACAGAACTGGAAGGGACCTCATGGCTTGTGTCTTCCCATCTGCTTCCTGTTTGCAGTTTCCCTCCTGCATTATGCACTGGAAGGCATTGTTGCTCTGGATGATTGTGGCAAGTAAATTCTAAATGGCCCTGTGCTGTAGAAAGGTGCACAACACTTGACCTCTTCGAGGTCTCAGCTCCTCCTTCCTTCTTGGGAGCAGTGACTACAGAAACGATATTTTTTGGTTTTACTGACTTTATAAGAGATGGATTACACATAGCTTGGGTATGCAAACCTGGAGTTTGTTAATAATTTTGCTACTTTTTTTTTTCTAAACTACTAAGCAAATTAACTGGCAATATCTAAAATGGATTTGGTCAGTCTTAAAATGCAGCCAAATTTGAGAAAAAAAGCTGCCACAAAGGTGGATTTGCCAGAGTTTTGTCACATTATTTAAAATCCAAGCCACTTGGAGCTTAGAGCCACTGTTAAAGGAGTAATGGGAAGGAGCAGAGACAAGAAAAGGCAGTTAGTGCCTCAAAAGTAAGTGCACCGGTTTCAGGTATTTAGAACTATATACATGACCAGGAGACATGTTTCCTCTCAGATCACTTTGTCTAGTTCACAGGGCTGAATAACATTTTTGGAATCATAGAATAATAGCATGATTTGGGTAGCAAGGGACCTTAAAGATAACGTAATTCCAACCTGCCATGGGACACCTTTTACCTAGACTAAGGTTGCTCAGCCCTCCATCCAGCCTGGTCCTGAACACTTCCAGGGACTGGGCATCCACAACTTCTCTGTGTGACCTGTTCCACTGTCTCACCACCCTCACAATAAAGAATTTCTATCTAACAGTTAATCTAAAATTACTGTCTTTCAGTTTGAAGCCATTCCCCCTTGTCCTGTCACTACATACCCTTGTAAATACCCCCTCTCCATCTTTCTTGCGGTCTCCTTTCAGGCCCTAGAAGGCTGCAATTAGGTCAGTCTGAAGCTTTCTCTTTTTCAGGCTGAACAATCTTAATTCTCTCAGCCTTTCCTCATAAGAGAGGCTTTCCATCCCTCTGATCAACTCAGTGTCCCACCTCAGGTTTCGTTCCTAGAGGTCCATGTCCTTCCTGTGCTGGGGCCCCAGAGCTGGATGCAGCCCTGCAGGTGGGGTCTCACAGGAGCAGAGCAGAGGGGCAGAATCCCCTCCCTCCTCTGCTGCCCACGCTGCTTTGGATGCAGCCCAGGACACGTTTGGCTCTCTGGGCTGTGAGTGCCCATGGCTGGGTCATGTCCAGCCTCTCACCCACCAGAACCCCCAAGTCCTTCTCAGCAGGGCTGCTCTCCATCTGTTCATTCCCCAGCCTGCATGCATACCAGGGGTTGCCCTGACTCAGGTGCAGAATCTTCCACTTGGTCTTGTTAGACCTCATGAGATTCCTATAGACCCACTTCTTGAGCTTGTCCAGGTCCCTTTGGATGCCATCCCATCCTTCAGGTGTGTCAAAAGCACCACTCAGCTTGGTGCTGTCACAGACTTGCAAAGGGTGCACTTGATCCCTTTGTCTATGCTCTTAATGAAGATACTGAATGACACTGGTCCCAGTGCAGACCCCTGAGGGACACCACTTGTCACTGATATGCATCGGGATGGTGAACCACTGACCACTACCCTCTGGATGCAACCACCCAACCTTCCATTAGATAATTTATAAGGCAGACATGCTACAAAGAAAAGCAAGGTTCCTGCCTGACCTGGAAAAATGGCGTTCTGGTTCCAGATAGGTTTACAGGTCAGATCCTGAACATGATAGTCTTATGAGTAGAACAGGAACTGAATTCTACCACTTGTTTCATCACTCCTTGCCTAAATCCTATCTGTAACTGTTGCAAACCTAGAACACTTAGAGGAATGCTGTCTTCTTCACGCTGCCAAGATGGGTACAAAATATGTGCAAGACTGCAATTTCTTCTCTCTCTTCCAAGTTACCAGAAGATCCCTGAAATGTGACATTAAATGCAACAGAAATCTGGTGCAATCAAGTAGCACAAACATCATTTGAAACAGGAGCACACTGTCTGCTCACAGACTCGGGATGCAAGCCCTAAATTTCCAGGGGTCATGAGGCTGTTATTTCTTTGTGTATTTTTTAGTTTGATTGCTCTCTTAAATTTAGAAATGCTTAATAAAATTCTGTAGCCTGACAGTGCCTTAATGGAAATTTAATGAAAAAAAGGACAAGCTAGCTCAACCTCAGAATCTGCCAGGAGGACTGCACTGCTTGATCTTCTGGCTGTCTATAAAGGTCTCATATTTCTTTTCATTGATCTACATGGTCTTTTCTTTGGCTTGACTTTCCCTCTGGATTTTTTTTTAACTTCAGATATATTTAAAAAAATCC
The DNA here is from genome assembly GCA_013399835.1 of Leptocoma aspasia. Lineage (NCBI taxonomy): Eukaryota > Metazoa > Chordata > Aves > Passeriformes > Nectariniidae > Leptocoma > Leptocoma aspasia. The sequence continues at coordinate 422,050 of VXAX01003784.1, forward strand.
TCTCTTGTTTTAAGCTTCCCACTCTCTTCCTTGAAATTGAGTTTAGCTTTGATGTTCTATTTCTCTTTTGCTTTACCCAGGGATCCCTTGTGAGGGAACAGATCACAAATTCAAGCTTGTAGAGGTACAGTTCCAACTGTAATTTTCCATGCTATGATAATGGTTGTGAATAGCCATCTTCAAGCTTCTGTTATAGCTCAGAGGAAAGTCCTAACTGTCTTCTAGCCATTCAGAAAGTTAAATTAGTGCAGTGGGTGCAGTATTTTGACCATAGCAGATTAATAAGACTCTTTAACCCTTTGGCACTGCAGTGACTAACTCACCTTTAGGTTAAATTCCAGCCACCTTCAAGTCATAAATTTCCCAGGTCTCTTCAATGGCTCCTTGTGTTTCATCATCAGTGTTTCATTCACTGACATTGATTTATTTGTTTTCCTAAAAGTGAAGGTCAGGAGAGCCAGGGACAAACCATGCCTTAGCTGTGAATCTTGGAACTGGAGAGGCAATTAAGCTTGCACACATTTATAACTTGTATAAAGCCCCTTCCATTTTGTGGGCTACTCTAAAACTGCAAGTTCTGAAAATCTTCACAACTGACCTTAAAGTGTAGGTTTTCCCCTCTCCCCAAATTTTTTAAATAAGATATTAAAAAAGAGAAAAGAATACAGCTGCTGTCAATATTTCTATAACCGAAACCAGCTTCTAAATGCCTTATCTCCATCAGTAAATATCTTATAAAATATCCCATGCAATATATCCACAGTTATATATGCTCATGCAGTTAATGGCTTCCTGTTTTGTAGGAGTTGTTTACAGGCTTCAGGACAGCCCCTTCACCCATTCTGCAGATTCCAATATTTTTAATGCATTTGGGTAATAATTCTATTTCTATAAAATCATCAAAGGAAATGAGAGTCCATAAACCTACATTAAAATGACATAAGGGATAAACTTAAACCCACAGGAGCTAGAAAGCTGTGTGGTAAGTTATCCAAGAACCTAGGCTGATAATGTATAAAGTGCTGGGATATTGCACCAGAATGGGACTAAATAATGGGACACACAACCTTTATAATTCTGCAGGAATTCATCTGATCTCTTCATTTTTATGTTCTGATTGTCAGATAGGACATATACTGATCATTAGTCTTAACATTAAAAATCACTCACCAACACTGTTTACCATCTTTGTGAAACAGAGGACTCTGTAGCAAGAGTCAATTAAAAATGGATAGTATAAATATTTTCATTCTGGAGATTAGAACTGTGTATTTCTGGAGTCATAGGAAGTAAAATATTAAATAGATAATTAAAGCATTTTATTTCTTATGTACTACATCCTTTTGGATCCTGTATAACTACCTGACTTCATTAACATTTTTAAAGAATACATTTAACAGCTTATGGCAGTCTGATACTTTTACACAGCACTTTGATTATAGGTCCAGATTGTGCCCCATGCCAGACCCATCTCATGCCTGTCCTGTGTTTATCCAGATCTCCGTGCCTGGTGATTTCCTGCTCTAGGCTGGAAGTCACAAACTTTCACCACTGACTGGATGAGAAGCCAGTAGCAACTAAACTCCTAATTTAGCACTCCTCTAAGAGCTTGTAGGTTAGCAGTCTGTACCAACTTTACATGATCATTTCTTCATTTGAGTAACTGTGGGTCAAGATGTTATGTATTTTCATATAAAGTTTTAGACTTTGGTTAGCCTGGATGTTTTATATTTACTAGCCACCAGACAATGTATGGAATTGGACTGAGAATAAACTAAGAGTCCAGGGTCCACCTGCAGAGTGCTCGAGTCAGAGTTAAAGTCACATCCCAGCTGACTTCTTTCACGTGTTGGCCCCATATACTTCAGATTCTATGCTGAACACAGTGCTCTCAGCCAGTGACCCTCTAGTTCTGTGTTCAAGGACTATGCTGGGAATGATGTATACTAAACAAAATTTGGGTGTTGGAATATCTGAATTTCAGGTGCATAGCCTTAAACTATACAAATTATGGTGATACATGGAGATAGTGTGGTGTCCCAGAGGATGACTCAGAACATCTATCAACTGGGCTACCTAGAGTTTGGGACATAAGCTCAGGGATTTTGGTAATTTGTAAAAGGTTGCAGGAGCCTTTCTAGGTACCAGCTATACCACAGTTAATGAAGTTTAAAATGAGAGCTTTTTCTTTCCAAATAAATGGTAAGATTTGAGCTCATCTCATTGATGGCTTATTCAAGTAAGATAATTTCCTTTATTAACTGTATCTGTTTTTGTGTATTAAATCTACCCTTAGTGCAAACATATACTGCCTAATTACACACTGCCCTCAGGGACAGAGACTTTATTATTAGCCTGCAAATGGAGTTCACATGGTATTCAGGAATTCATGAGATGATAACTTCCTGAAAATGATATCTACACAAAACCCAGAAAATCAAAGTGAGGAAACTCAAGATAAGATTGCGAGACTGTCCAAGGAGCAGTTCTAAGTAGGAATCAAAAAACCTCTAGCTCAGTGCTGGGAGAGAGCTTCTCTGTACATGAAGCACTCTATCTGGAAGGTAAACCAAGGACATTTGCCCTACTATTTTATGAACTCATTTACAGTTCTCCAGATGCTCCCCACATCTATGGGACATATAGAACTAAGCAGTCATAATTGCTCTTTAAAGCCTGAAACTAGGGCAGATTAACTTGATTAGACAATCATTAAGGACAGATGAGAAATGTAAGTTACTTCTGTCTCAAGAATCCACCCACAGAGAGTAGACCAGAGAGAATTTGGCAGCTAATATTCAATCATTCAAGCCCTACCATTTAGGGAGAAAGAAAGACTGGGCTAGTTTGATTTGCATTTTAATTTTCTTGGAGTGGAAAAACAAATTAAAAAATCAAAGAAAAGGCACATGGTTTAATATAAAATAATCAAAAACATCTGTAAGTAGTTCTGCTTTACTAGTCCTTTCAAGGGTATGTATCTGGTTAATTTAGTATGGCAGCCTCAATTAAACAGCCCCTAGTAGCATGTTGTGGCTAATTGCTTACTGTTTACCAGAGCTTTTTCCCTTTGAAAAATGATCCCTCTTTTCTCCAAAGCATGCCTGTTTTAGATTGAAGTTAGTACTTTGAGTCTGATTATTTAAATTTAAGATGCCCAAAGCAATAAAAAAAAAAAAAAGAAAGTTAAATGAATTTACACTCCTTGCCATCTGTTTAGCAGGTGAGGAAAGAACATATGCTATTTTCTTAGTTTATTAGAGAATTATAGCATGTTATAGATTTAAAGTGTGCTGTAACAAAGTTAGCACTCATTATCAGTAGCTCTTAGAATTTGTGTTCAGGATAGCAAAAAGAAATTTGTCCACCTGCACCCCAAGACTTTGGGGCTTATATACTTTATTACTTAAGGAAAAAGAAAAATCTCTTTTTTTGTCATTTCCTTCTGCTCCCCTGAAACAACCAGTTTATGTAACATTCTTAATGTGTTTAGTTCAACAAGAATGAATAACTTACATCCATTTTAATTAAAAAAGGAAACATCCAGATGATTTATGGAAAATGGAAAATAATTTTAAAAAATGGTTATATAAAGATTCTCCTATAGCCCTTTGCATTCAGTGGAAGAATTTTAAGCCTTCAGTGTAAATCCCAGAGTCTGACGCTGGAACCTAGCACACCCAAATTGCTTCAACATTTCCAAGAGCTATTCCACATCTGTAGGGAAAACCTTACTTTTCAACCCCGCCAACCCATTGAGATCACTGAAAACAGGAGGAGTTCCTTCAGTCTGGGCATTCTTGAATATTTAACTACTTCACTGAACTACCTGAAGAAAGCTTAAAGAAAACTTGAGCGAAAATCTTGAAAGCATAATTTTTCCCAGGTTAGGTTATACAAAAGTAGCAATCACACCTCACAACCCTTCCCACTACCACAATCACATTCCTGCTCTCTGCACTGCCTGTCTCCTATCCTAGTGTCCAGATTGCATCTACATTTAACACTCATGGCCAGCATTTCTGGAAAACCTGTTTTCAGCTGCTTTCCACAGCCATGGTTGAGCCCAGGCAGGAGGTATGCAGTTCCTGAATTGAGCTGTCATAGCTACTCTGATCACACTAAATTTCTAGAAAATTCATATCTTTGGAGAATGGAAGCCATGCTTCTAGATGTGACAGCGAGCTGGTTCTCTGGTTCACAGCCCAAGGGCAGTGCCTCTACAAATCCCATAAAACAAAATGTTCTGTTTACAGGGTTGTCAGTTCTTCTAATTCAAAATTTAACTATATTGAAAGAAATTTCAAGAGCTCAGTTTGAAAAAAAATTCCAATGTTTTGTTCTGAAAAAAAATTAAACCCAAGAGGTAGAGTTGTTGGACATTTCCCCTGTGTTCCTCTGCTTAAAATGGTTTGAAGAACACCACACAGATTTACAGATTGTTTCTTTCAACTTGAAAATGCATTTTTCAAGAAGAAAAATTTTGCTGTGAAATTTTGCTAATCTCTCACATGTACGAAGAATCCAAATGGCCTGAACAATCCCTCCAGCACAGTTTGAAATATTTCTTTGCCTCTTAATGAAGAACTTTACTGGTGTCAGGCACTGGTTGCCACTGGTTTTCCTCTAGGCATAGGCAGTTGTTTAGAGCAGCACCTCGGAACAAAAAATTGGCTGTAGTGCTTGTGACTAATCCATGTTCTGTGGATGCCAGAACAGTGGAAAGCCATTAGTAGTGCTGGGGCATGGCAATTTCCAGAGGCAGCAGTTACTGCTCCTGTTCTCACAAAAGAATCAGCAAATCTGATTTTCCCGGGTTTTCCCCAGCTCCACTTTGTTTGCAACCAGTTTCCTCAACGAGATATGATCCATTGTGATTGGACAGCAAAAATTATTTTTCTTACACTGTGTTGTCCTTTTCTTATTTGCTTTCTTCACATTACAAGGAGTGTGAAGGTGTGGTGCCTACATCAGATGAGAGCTTGTACATCTTGACTAGAATTTAAGTGGAAACAAAGTGTCTATACTCATCCTCACCTGAAAAACGCTGAGTTCCGGTAGGGCTGTATGGTGGATCACCCTTTTCGAAACAGGAAAACTATGACAGTTTCCTTCCAAGTACAAAGAAGGTTCAAACCTGCATTTCCTTGCCTCATGGAGGCAGGCAAAGCCTGTGTGTATTCAAGGGGCCACTGCAAGGATGCTGACGGTGTTTGTGTTTGAGCATTAAGGCATCACAGAGTGCACTACAGACACTGTCCGTGCAGGTGCTGGAGGGGCCTGACTCATGTGGACACAGAGCAAGTGAATGCCCCTACAACTTGCTGCAAATTCAAGTTCCCTCCTGTACACAAAGAACCACATTTCCAGCGCAGGAAAATCTAGCACCTGGATCAGAGGAGTTATAGACACTGCATTGAGCTGCAGTCTTGCTGTCCAGTCACTTGAAGATGTCAATCCATGCATGGCTATTCCAGCAACTTTAGGCAGGCTGAGCTGGGGCAGCCAAAAACAGTCACTGCCTTCTCCAAGACTGTCATGCATTCTACAAATATAAGTCCTGTTAACTCTTGAGTAAGATACATTAATCACTTTTAACCTATCTGTGACCTCACTTGGGTGATGAAAAGAATTCAGAATGAAACACAAATGATGTTTAAGGAAGTTATAGAGCACCGGAAGGGAGATGTTGACAAAGAACATTGAGATGTGCTTACAAAAGCTTTCTTCACTACCTGATTGTGACTATGGAAACTCGCTGATGCAAAGCCCTGTGATGCTGCAGTCTGCTCTTTCAACCCATTCTTATTTGAGCTACTTTGAGGATAATCTGAAAGACTCTTCAGTTTATTAGAAAAATGTGGGGGTAGAGAATGGGGGGAACAGCACAGTAACAAAGCATGTAGTACTTACTGTCTTTTCTGCCTCAGTTTTTAACAGTAAGACTGGTTGTTCTTTGGGTACCCAGCCCTCTGATCTGGAAGAGAACGAAGCTCTGTAATGCAAGGGGAAATGGTCAATTAGCTCAGTTGGTTAGAGTATGATGCTAATGAGGCAAGGTTGTGGGTTTGGTCCTCATATGGGCCCTTCACTTAAGAGCTGGACTTGGTGATCCTTGTGGGTCCCTTCTAACCCAGAATATTCTGTGCTTCTGTGACCTTCTATACTTATACACACACATGTGTCTGTGGGGCTGGATGGGACCCACCTCAAGGGTACTGAGGGAGCTGAGGGAAGCGTTCACTGAGCCAGTCAGCATAATTTGTCAGTAAACCTGGCTGACAGGGGATGTGTCAATTTACTGGAAGCTAAAAAATGTGTCATGAACATCTTCAAGAGGGGCTGGAAGTAGGATTCAGGGAACTACAGGCCTTTTAGTCTGACCTCAGCGCTGGTGAAGCTCGTGGAGCTGAGTGCCATCATGAAGCATGTGCAGGACAACCAGAGGATCAGGACCAGCCAGCATTGGTGTATGAAAGCAGATCCTGCCTGACAAACCTGATGTCCTTCTATGACAAGGTGGATGCGGGCTGTGGATGTCACCTGTCTGGACTTCAGTATAGTCTTTGACATTGTTTCCCAAAGCATTCTCCAGGAGAAACTGCTTGTGGCTTGGACAAGTGCCCTCTCTGCTGGTGAAAAACAGGCTGGATGTCTGAGCCTGGAGGGTGATGGTGAATGGAGAGAAATCCGGTTGGCGACCAGTCACCGTGGTGTTCCCCAGGGCTCACTGTTGTGGTCAGCCTTGATACCTTTATCTCTGATCTGCAGGAGGGGACTGAGGGCATCTTTGGTAAGAAGATGACACCAAGTTGGGTGGGAGTGTTGTTCTGCTGAAGGGGAGGAGGACTCTGCAGGAGGAGAGCTGGACTGATGGGCTGAGGCCAATTGCATGACTTTCAATAAAATAAAGTGACAGGTCTTGCACTTGTGTCACAACCACCCCAGTAGAGCAACAGGCTGGAGAAAGAGTGGCTGGAAAGTTGTTTGGACAAGAAGGACCTGGGTATGCTGGTTGAACATGAGCCAGTGTGTGCCCACGTGACCAAGAAGGACAATGTCATCCTGTCCTGTATCAGGGAGGAGATCACCCCCCTGTACTCATTTGAGGTTGCATCTCAAATACTATGCTCAGTTTTGTGCCCTTCCCAACAGAGTTGCTAGAGCATGTAGTTAGTAGGAAATGGAGTTTATGAAGGGCCTGGAACACAAGTCTGATAAGAAGCAGCTGAGGGAGCTAGGGTTGTTTAACCTGGAGAAAAGGAAGTTCAGGGGACACCTTATTGCTCTCTAGAACCACCTGAAAGGAGGGTATATCCAGGTGGGGAGTCAGTCTCTTCTTGCAGATAACAAGCAATAGGGTGAGAGAAAATTACCTCAGGTTGCACAAGGAGTGGTTTAAATTGGGTATTAGGAAAAATTTCTTCCTAATAGTCACAGGCTTCCTGGGGAAGTGGTTGAGTCACCATCCCTGGAGGTATTTGAGGTGCGTAAAGATGTGTAGACACCTCACTTAGCAACATGGTTTAGTGATAGCCTTGGCAGTGTTGGGTTAATAGTCGAACTTAAGATCTTAAAGATCTTTTCCAAGCTAAATAATCTATGATTTAAAACTCAAGCCCCCAGTCTAATCAATATTAGCAATGTCATAGAAACTGAGCCAACACTCTGACATTATTCTAAAGAGAACAGAAGAGTCAAAGCCTTAATATTCTTCCTAACGAAATCTGAGTAATAAAACACTCCCTACCACAGTGTTTGTCATCATGTTCATCTAATGGATCAGCACCTTTTCTTTGTGCCTTGTAATCATCAGTTCTTGCCAAAGAATCAAGGTGCACTTTGTCACATGTTCCAAGCTTTGAAGCTGCATTCCGTTAAGGATTTCTCGAGTAGACAGTGAGCCCATTCTGGCAGAGGCATATTCCAAAAATACTCCAACCTTCTCTTTCCCCTGTGAAGAAATGGAGATGGTATAGAATGACATTCATCACATGGCCACAATGAAAATAATCTGTAAGAAATGTCGACTTTATTAGCTCACCAGCTGTGCTTGCTGCCAAGCCAACCTCAGGTACCATTTCAGTTGCTCTATCACTCATGACTTCCCTTTTCCCAGGAGAGAGCTTCCATTATCCTTCAAAGAATTGAAACATATTTGAGAGATACAATAGAGGAAAAGGGCAGCAAATGCTAAGCAATGGCTGAACTATAAGCATTTCTGCTAAAACAGAGTATTCAACATATTTGATGAATTAAGAGATCAGTGATCCTTTACTTCTTGAGCTATAATAATAACAATTCAGAAAAGAAAAAAAAAAATAAAGACCCCACAGGCATTTCTCAGATCCCAGCCTTCACATTTCTTGATGAATTTGTTCTCTTTCAAAATTGGATGATTGCACAAGTTATCCTGGCTTCCTGCCTTGCCACGGGTGCCCAGGTTTCTGGTGACTCTTATCCCTATTAAATTGGCACTTCTGCCAAATTGCAAGACAGTTGTGAAGCCAGACAACTCTGCCAAAGCAGACAGTAGAGCTTTTAACAATAGGAGTGGACCAGCCTCCTGGGTTCACTGGCATTAAGAAATTGTACAAATAGAGTGATGCTCACTCCATCCTAAACACAGATCACTCTTGTGTCATCTGCCATAAAAAAATTAAGTTTATCAATACTTTTTTTCTTCTTGTTATTTTTCCAAAGACTGGAGGATGCCATTTCTTCCCACAGATTATTTAGGGAGTTGCAGGCCAGCTAATTGGTTATATTTAATTTCTGTAGCTGATGACACGTGAGTTCCTTCTAGCAAGACCCTACAGTCTGGGAGGAGAGGCAATATTTTCTCCATGGTATTATTTAAAAGGCTATGAAACCACTTCCTATTTTGCAAAGAGAATATTCTGAAAACTTGCTGTACTATTTCACTCTGAATCTCATTGTATTCTCTGGGAAGGATTCATATTTCACATTGACTGTTGTCAGACTGAATTAACCTGAGAATGAAAAGAAAATATAACAGAATGGAACAATACAGAAATGATTCAAAGTGTGCCTTGTTTCAAGTGGGAAGTAAAAACAGATTCAGGCACTGTAAAAGGACTGAGTTTGTCTTGACCAAGATTTTACAGTGTATGCGAGCTAGAATTGGAGCCCAGCACCACCAGTTCTCACTCCTGTGACCTTTAGGACAAAATATGTTTCAATCTGTCATATGAAGAATACACCTATATATCAGTCTACAGGGACCATGGGCATGTTTTAAATTAAAAATATTGATTCCCTTACCCTCAAAATGCCAAAATACAATTGCTGTTTCTGAGGCAGAAGGTGAAAACTGAAATCTGCCTAGCAACACATAATGCATAAACTATTTATCCTACTACATGACTACCTACCACAAATATAACTTCCAATTTGAAACTGAGACCTTTTTCAGATGTATTTAACTTTGCAAGTCCTGGTTTCATGTTCATTCAAAATATGACAGGTGTACTTTATTTTATACATTAGTAAGAAGCTTGGGGCTGTACAGCTTGTGCCAAAAAAGAGTAATTATATATGTAACGTTTCCTGCCTGTGAGGTAGTCCCTCTTTTCTTGTTTCAAATGTGCTACATTTAGACAGAGGTGAGAAATATTTCTGAGCCATCAGTAAATGTTGTCTAGCTGGTTTTTATGTGATATACACCTTCAAAGACAAGCTTTCTGCCAGAGTGCTCATTCTGTTTGTGTGAACCAGTGTGCTATCACTCTGGTTCAACTCACACAGAATCTTTAGATAAATATTATTTGCACTCCTGGTACTCTGCCTGTTGCTTGTGATTCTTCTTAGAGGGGAAAGGAATTGGTCTGACATTCAGGCAACAACAGAAATGTGAGTGTTTTCTAACATAGATCAGATATTGATATAAAACCAAGAAGAATTAGACATGAGTTGGTTCGTTTCTGAAAAACAAGGGAAAAACCTCAGGAGAAGTTATCACTAAGTCCTAGTGACTCTGATTACAGAGCCAGATGAGCATAGCTCATGCTCAAACCTGCCTTGTGAAGTTTTAAATTGGTTGTTAGCAAAGCAAGAGAGTGCCATTAAAATCATCAAAATAAATGCAAAAGGGAGAACAGTTTGTTTCTACTATCAACAATCAGTGGAAGATACCAATGACAACAGTAAACATTTTAATAGCAAATTTTGAAATGTATTTCAAGTTTCACTTGAAAGTACACACCAAACTGGCAACATTATGGCAAGTTTCTTTATGCTGATTTATTAGGGGTGCAGCAATGCCATGGGCTCTTCACAAACCCAAAGAAAGTGGTCTGTGTCCACCTCTCCCCTGAAGACAGAGAGGAAAGAGATTCCTGTACACCTCCAAGAGCTTCACAGCCACCTTCTCTTGGTGTCACTCATGCTGGCCATTTCTGTGGTTATTTGGCAATGAAGTGAGAGTGTACAGGGAAGGCAGTAGGTAGGTGAGAGAAAAAAGGAAACAAGCCACGGAGGGGATCGCTCTCCAAACATCATTTCCAGGGAATGAGGAAGTTCTGTTGATAAGCCTGTCTGTGCTGATTTTATAGGTCACTTTCTAGCCCTGTGAATCTTCCCAAGGGACTACAGGACCTGAGGAGTCTCTGTTCCCTTCATCAGGAAGGAAGGGAGTAGAGTGTACTGAAGACACTAGGGATGCCTCAAGTTACGCAGGATTTCCATCAGATCTACATGCATCCTCTTCTGTTATTTCAGCCTGAAAAGTCCCTTCACTCTTGCCACTGCCATGTCTAAGTGCTTCTAGATACTATTTCACCTTCTGCGTCTTCAAAGCCTCAGGCAGATGAGAGACAACAGCTGAGGGGAAGCGACAAAAGAAGTTGCTCTACTATAGCCCTTTCAGGAGCATTTCAGACTGGTGGATTCTGTGGCCGTGGGAAAGGGCTTTCTAAGACAGCAAGTCTTGCTGTCACACTCAGAAGGATAATATTCTGTCTCAGAAGGATAACTGCTGGTAGCTCCTTCAAAATTTATAAAAAAGTTCTGCAAGAGTGATATGTTACAACAGTCTCTCTGAGCAGAGAGCTGCAATATGTTAGGAATGTTTTTGGTGCAGGCACATCTGATTCCTGGATGATTTTTTCCCCAGTTTTCAGCAAGATATATTTATGCCCAAAAAAAGAAACATGAATCACAATTCTTGCTTTGTGAGAAAAAAAGTGTAAAAAATAATTTTAAGTTAATGGAAACATTTATCTTACTATATGGATTTTCTCCTATGAATGCAACTATTACTACTTTTTCTAATCACTGTACAAAAGCCACCTCCTTCCAAAATTTCACTGTAACAAAGGGCAGAGTGCAAGATAGAAGGAGACAAAATGGTACAAGGAAACAGTGAAGTAATACATCTTTGCATGACAGGCAGTGGGGCCAGTGGCCTGGTACCATGACATTACAAGCAGTTTAAGCCAGCAGAAACTAGTACCACTGCCAAAAAAGACAGTTCTGCCCTGTCTTTTTCTCTGGTTGATTATTCTGGCTTCTGCATCCCCTGTACACCCTCCCTTCACCAGCTACTTTAGCCCAGCACAAGCATTGATGCAGAAAAGAGCTAGCGGAGCAAAATATAGTTATTTTTACCCATGTCAACTTCCTGACTCTTCATTGTGCTGCCAACAACTGTTTCTGATGCCACATGTCAGGGGACCAGAAAAGTAGTGGTCTGTATGGGTGGGAGGGAAGTGCCTTTCTTAGAGGTGGTGTTCTCTATTGCAAGCTCAAGCTGGCATTGAAATGAAGAGCACAGTGAGTGTAGTATGCTTTATAGGCAGAAAAAGGAAGTTCAGGTTGGATAATGAATTTGCTTGTAGGGTGTTTTAAAGGAGCTCCACCCTGTGGAACACAGTGGACAGAGGAAAAAACCCAAGAGCATTGATTAAGAAATGTAAGAAGCTGCTGATATTCTCTGGTACCTTGGTTTGACTAAGTCAGGAGTCTTTAAAATGGATGAGACATACTGGAAAAGCAGGGCCAAAAAAAAAAAAAAAGAAGCATAGAGAGTTGAGATGGTACAGAAAGAGGAACAAGTGAAGGGATATACCAAGGGTGTGATACAGATAAAACAACAGCTTTGGAAGAAAACTTTCATTATGCTTAAAATTGGGTGCTGAATTCCACCTTCCCTTAAACCAGGAAGTGCTCCCCTTTTTCTTAGTACAGAGGAAAGCCAGGCTAAAATAATTTGCAGGCATCCTACAGCAAAGCAATGGAGGCACACTCTGTGACTATTATCACTGGTGATGGAGACGTAGATGTGTAAAAGGACCTTTAGGTTGTGATGAAGTGATCTCCAGTAATCCTTGTTCATAGTGTTTATTTGGCAGCAAGACCATAATACAACAATCTGTTCCCAAGAGTTAGCTTTTAAAGTTTGAATAAAAAATGTTTTCTCTTTTGGCTTTGTATTTTCATCTAGGTGAATATATCTAATTATTTTATCCCTCTCTGAGCTCCCCATACCTTGAACACTGCTTCTGCTTCTTATAGGCATTGCAGAAAGAGGATGTTTTTCTGAAACAAGGAACAGGTTACTGACAGACAAGGAAAAGGTTGCATTGCTGATAGAGAGCAGCAGAAGCTAATTATATCTCTTGGTATCTCAATGGCTTAGTCATTCGTGCCCAGGGGAGCAGTAAAGAGGCACTTGCACTTAATGCTAATCACTCCAGAAGCAAAGACATCGCATTGGCATTCTCTGACTTGCAAAGGCAGGTACACCATAAACATTTTGCGAGTTGTAACACTGAGATTTGGTTTGTATTAAAGAATATAATTCAGGCAAAGTTGTTCTCTTGCATTACCAATTGAGTATCTGAGGCACAGATGAGAGAGCTAGATACCTTGGAGTTGGCCAGGAGCAGAATTCAATTCTGTTGGATCCTGGTCCTGTGCTTTATCTGGTAGATCATACACCTTCTCAGAGTTTAATCAGGTAATCAATGTATGTTTAACCATGGCTTAGGATACACTAAGTAATGTAAATGAAGACCAGTTGGATATCTTCTTTATATGCAACAGTGAGCTAATAATTCATAGAAGGTTAACTGTATGTGTGGACCATGTCTTTTAACACTGTTTGGCCTCATTGGAATAATTAAGACTGTAAATTGTGTAAAATATTCCTAGGTTCATTTGGTTTATTATTTTATAATTACAGTTCTGGTATTAAAAACTCTGGGTTTGTTTGCCTCTAGTAGGTTTTTGGTTTTTTTTTTCCCCACTGGAAATCATCTTTTCAGCTCCTCTGCATGAAGCTCTGTGAGCAAGAATCATGCATGAAGAGAAAAGAGCACAGGGGCTTTAGGTTAATATTGCTATTTAGGCATGGGCCAATGATCAAACATCAGCTTGTGTGGCAGGGAGAGTGCTATATAAAATATAAATCCAGTACCTTGTTCAAATGGCCAAAATATCCCAAGTAAATTTCAATCAAAATATAAAAAAAAAACCAAAAACTATCTGTAAAATTCTATCTTGTGTTTGTGTTGTACAGGGAGTTGCTGCTGCAGTAGTTTGGTCTGCAACTCATTGAAAGCCATTGACTCGAGGGTGATTTTCAAAGGGACATAGTGAGCTTTTGTCAGCATGGTGCTCATCCAATTTAAGATGAGTCTGGATGGAAAGGCGTTCTTCTGGAAATGCCTTGGCTTATTTATCCAGTCCCTAAAACAACGTCACTGTATTATAGCATAAACCTTGGTTCTATTCCCAAACAGAATATTTTACTTATTGCTATCTTCCCTCATGCTTAAGCACCAGTATTTCTCATAGAACACTGTAGGAAATATTCAAGTGCTGATTACAAGGTAAAATGCGTTTTTAGGCCAGAAGGCCATTGTCCTGTTTGGCTTCAAAATCCTTGTTACAGTACATCTATGAATACACTAGCTTTGTATCAATTTGTTTATCCTTAGCACAATTGTCCCTGTTCCAGCATTCCTGTGAGTTTTGCTGTTGCTGACAGACCATTCCTTTTTCTCCCTTCTGAAAATGCAAGCCAGACAGCAGGATGCTGTGCTGCAGATATACATCTGTGGCAGAAGAGGGTACACCAGGGTTTCAGTTGTGAAAAAAGCCTCTTTTTACAATTGTGATAGAGCATAACTTGCTAAAAGACACAGAAAGCAACTTCTGGAGATGAGAAACAGGCTGCTAATTTGCTTGTGAGACTGTGATGCAATTTCTTTCAGCAGCAGTCAGAGTAACCCTGGCATAGGAATGAGTCAGGAGAAAGCATTCTAGAAAATTGTGGCATTGAAATTCCAACTATTTCCTAATATTTTTTCCAAAAGACCTGAAAATAAACTAAGAGTCTGAATGTGCTAGTGCATCTGTTTTTATCTACATAAAATAATGTTTGATTTCTCTGTCCTCACAAATACTCCAAGCCTCAAACATGGTCACACATGAACACAGAAACCTTTTATTACTGTGGGGCTGTTAACAGTGGATCTGTGCTTGGTGGGACCTAGTTTATTTCAGGGCAGGGAAGTACAATGTTTTGTTTCCATGCAGACGATGCTGCAAGATAGCTCAGCACATCCTACCATGTGGGAACCACCTACAAGCATGGACTTTCTCAGCACTGAAGGCAAAGGGTGATCATTTGCATGCGTACCTGAAACCAGGTCAAGTTGTTTGAGTCCTGAGAGGAGATGTGAACAGCTGTCACTACCACAGTGTGTGTTGGTGTTGTCAAAACCACAACTGCTCTGTTGTCCATTCCCTCCCAGCATGTGTGCAGGTCATTCTTTTGCTCTTCAAAAGCTGCTCAGGCTACACAGGGCTGCCTTGAAGAAGTGTCTCTCAATCTGTGTCCATGTGACCTCATTGCCTCCTTCTACACTGATCTTCTCAGACAGGATGATGCCTGCTGGGTGGGTTTGTCTGTACTGGTCTCACTCTGACTGTACAGGGGCTGGACAGGGAGACAAGTCAGCACATAGGTGATGTAGCTCTGGGTACATATTTTCACCCCCCCTCCAACAGAAAATCCACAGGCTTCAGTAACAAGGATATTCCTCAGGAAATTTGCCTGGAGTTTCTTCCATGTTTCTCCATGGGAGAAATTCTAAAATCTTGCTTGCCTATGCTTGCCCAATTCCTTATAATTTTGGCAAGCAATCTGGATTTTGTGCATGGGCTATGCTATTATGGCTTCATTTATCCAGCAGGGCCTTGTCTGATACCCAAAAAAAGCTGTGCTATAAAGATATATTAGCATGGCATCCCAGGGGAAAGACTTTCCAAAAGTCTGTGTCCCAGTTTTTGGGCTGCTATTAGGAATCATTTTTCCCACTGCTGCCATGTGGATTGACAACTTGTTGCCTTAGGCTTTCATGCTGAGGGTAGATCTGGGTGTTGGTTTTGAAAAATATTCAAAGCCCTAAAGCACTTTATATCAGGTATTCTTATGCCTTTTAGTAGGTCAATGACTCCCCATAGTTTTTTTGCTTTTAGCATATACAGACACAGTGGCACTGATACCATAACCCCTCAGAAACCCCTGCAATATAAAATACTTTGAGTTTGAGCCTTACATTGAAGAAATAAAAATAAATTAATGGGGTTTGACTGTTTGTAGGTTACTGTACAAAATTTAGCATGGTTCCTATTCATAAGGCTCTCGGAACATAATGTTGGCAATTTCGCATGTTGGGAAAATCTCTCTGTTGAGAATTATGGCTCTCCAGCTCTGTTAGGATTGTTAAAGCTGTTAAGACTAATACTTGTATATTGATGGGGAACAGAAAAAACCATGCTTTTAAAATAGCTAGTTAGCTTTCCACTGAGCATGAGTTACTGTCACTATAACATTTGTCATTTTGACCTTTTATTTTATTTTTCATAAATTCTGATTGCTGTTCCAGTGCATGAGCCAATAGAGGAATTTCAAACACAATTCTGACTGTTAACCTCAAATGTTGTGTTCATTCCACAGAAGTCCATATCTTGGGCTTTCTGAACCTCTAATGTCATTTGAATTGATATATTTTATTGTCTTCTCACTTGAACTTTGGTTGTTTTGAGCGATACTGTGAAGATAAATAGTGTGCTCACAGAAGAACAATTTGCCTTAGGTACAGATCATAGGAAGATAGCGGTCTAGGTGCAGAATAAACAGAGGTGACTTAAACCGCTTGCTATCTAAGCTTCAAATCCACCCCCACTTATTTTTCAGATGCAGGCAAGTGCCACCTCCGAATGAAGTTAGTGAAACAGGTTACTGCCTTGTCTCTGAAAAGTTTTACCCTTGGTTGGTGGGATACTCTGAAAAGTGAGATCTTTGTTCACTTGCTAGTGAAAACAGCCTTGTGTGCAAGCTCACCATGTTCACCAGTACTTTGCCGTGAGAGGATATACTTCTTTTGCTATGGACTTTTCTCCTGGTGAATTGTATTGATCCTGTGAGAAAGAGGAACAAATTTTGACCTGAATGAAGAAAAAATTAGAGTAAAGAAAGAAATATTTTTGTTTTACAGGGTAACTTATATTTGTAGAACATCTTATAGAAGGACCCAAGGAATTCCACTTATCATAACTGGGAAGCAGCACGGAGAGAGGCAATATGGCAAGTATTTGTTAGGTCAGGTGTCCCATGAGTTACAATACTCACATTATCCAAAAAAAACAGTGTTACAAGGCTGGCATTGTCATAGTGCCTTCTCTTTAGTGCCACTTTGCCCAGCCTGACCCTGAGGAACACCAGCAGCCCCGCTGCATCCCTGCTCCTGTGCAGTACCTGTTTCAAGTGGTAGGGAGATGACATCCAGCCGTTCACGATACCACCTCAGCCAGCCAGGTTTCACTTCTTGTCTAGCAAAGTGCCTGAGCAGAGCAAAGTTGCTGCGTGTCTGATGCACATGGGAATCTGTGGAGCTTGGGAGGGTCAAAGATGAAACAGCACAGGGATCATGAGGAACATGAAAAGGATCCCATTGCTGGATCAGTATTGATCTTGGAGCAGTATTCCTTGGAGGAATGGAGCAATGCCCATTCAGTGCCTTCCTGGCACATGAGAGCAAGATCCCAGATGCAGAAGGGTCACATATGGTAAGCCATAGGTGACCAGAAGCTAGAGATCTTTGTCTCCTCCCTTCATAACCCAAGCACTGTTGACTTTTGTTTGAGGTATAGTTTCACTACAAGAGTCAGGGTTATGTGTATGATGCTTATCCAGAGTTCTTAGTTTCTCAAAAGAAAAGTCCTAAAGTGAGCACACTTACTGATTTCATATAAGGATCTGTAAACTTTTATGTGTACTTTCATTCTTTATTAAAAAAGTAATAGCAGAATACACAAGAATATGCCAGAGAATATGTAAAGACATTTGCTGTATAATTGATGGATTGATCTAAAACTTCCTTTGTATTCTTCCTCTCTCAAGGCAAGTTTAAATTTTTTGAAGTCTGTCAGACTTCACAACAAACCAAACAAAAATATTTGGTCAAAATATAGAAGGAGGGAAGTTCACGTAACCCTCTCAAACCCACTAATGTGATACGCTTTTTCTCTTTTGCCATGTGTTTCTTCCACATTGTCTGGGATAAATTTATAGTAAGCATTTGAACCCCAGAAAAAGAGTCCCCAGACAGATAGTTAGAAGTCTTTTCCATCATTGGTACTATATGAGATTAATACTGATCTACCAAAACAAAAATCTCTACTGAGAAATGATAGCCTCAACCCACTAATGGCCGCATCACTAAAACTGGCAGGACATACATATTTAAGTGAAGGCTCCAGAGATCCAACTTTATCACCAACAATTGAGATAAAGTTGGTCTTTTTTGGGGAAAAAAATTATTTTAGGCACTTTGTATACTGTAAAGGCTGGTTTAAGACCAGTTGTAAAATTTCACACACTTTTTTTTCCAAACCAGCCAACCCTTCAGATCATCATGTGCATGGGACCAATTGTTGTCACTCTGAATAAATTTAGATTTAAAGAAGGAGTGGATTCCTCCCACCCATCTGTCCATCTGTAGTATGCAGGATATCAGAGAAGTGATCAAGCCCATTCTAAACTTAAATCCACAAAATCTATCTTCAAAATATCATCTTTGAAACTGCATATGCTTACATACCTGACCACCTAGTTTTTGAACACAATTTTCAATTTCTTACATTTTGAGCGTCTTGTAAAACTATGTTTTAAAAACAACACTTATAATGGATGTGCTTTCCCTTCTGTCTCCATTTTAAGTCATCTAGGAGTCACTAAACCCAGATTTTTCTTGCTTTCCATATGGTTGGTAGGAAATAAAACATGTTGATGAATAACCTCTCTATATAACCTGTCACCCTGAGGAAAGAGCACATCCTGGTAAATTAATATTTCCTCCAAGTGATCCAAGAGAAGTCCATGCAGAATCTGCATTTGACCAAAAGAAAAGAGCGGGAAATGGTCTGATTATATTATGCTGCTATGAGAATGTGAAAAGCAACAAATACAGTATGTTTGTACAATCCTTAGAAGGATTGTAGCTTTTTCTTCTCTATGCTGCTTTGTAGAGAAAGCACACAATTCTTTACTTATTAAAAGAAAATGGAATGTAAAGAATTTTGATGGTAGAAAATTTTTCTCCTTGATTTGGAGCGTGATGTAAGATGACAATTAACGGTGACATGGAGAGGTTTCTCTAATTTTAAATTCAAAAACCTACTAAATATTATCTAATTTGTTAAATTAGATAATCTTTGCTCCAATAGGAACTACCAGATTTCCTTGCCACTTGTGGATGTTAAAGATGTTAAAGAAGTGGTTGGATACATCTAATTAACTGAAAATCCAGTGAGCTTGGGCTGCTACTAAATGTGAGAAGAGTGTTTCTGGGTCAGAAGCCACTGTATGGTAGAATCCTGCAGGCTGGGAAAGTGTTGTGGGTTAATATCTTTACACATGCTTATGCTGTTCTTATTTTCCCAGCTATGCATCCATGATGGGCCATTGCAGGAACCTGGCTGTTGGCTTTCATTCAGTAGCACTTTCACCTAGTCTAACACAGCACTCTCCATTCCTATGGAAGCATCAGTCAGATCTAATACTTCAAAATTCAGCTGAACAAAACATCTCACCAGATTTGTCATTGTCTGAAGATACAAGTGAACAAAATGTCACTAGTGCTGAAAAAGAAAAGTATTGTTTAAAAGATGCCTAGATCATAGCAGCAGCTGAACCATGCTACATTAAAAAGTGAATTAATTTACTCCTCTCAACCTCTCAAATTCCAGAAGAACCTGAAATAAAAAGTTCCCTCCTTGACTCAAAATTTGGGAAGCTGTATGTCCCTGGGCCTGTGTGCAGTACATGCAAATTGAGCATCTGAAAAAAATTCATTCTTTCCCCTCCCCTTTCTGTGATCTGTCTCAGATGCTTGTTGGGAGGAGAGAACCTTTCCCTGCCATTGAAGGGACTGTGTCTAAGTAAGGATGGAAAAGTGTTCAGAGCCATGAGACCAAAATTCATCCTCTGTTTGCTCAGGCTGAAAAATCAACCCAGAAGAAACATCTGCTTGATCTTGCTAAATCATTTTTTCAAAACACAGCAAAGTTTCACATAACATCTGGGAAATAGACTGGAAAATATAGAAAAACAAATTTTATGTCTACTATAAACCATCACACAAAAGCAAAGTCGAGAGTAATGGGGTTAACTCAGGAAGCATAAAACACTTCTGAGTTTACCTCTTATTCTTTAAAATGCATCTAGGAAGACAACTATTAATATTTCTCTAAAACTGAGTGGAGTTACTTGTCTACATGGAGCAGGGAGATGTATTTGGATTTTTTTGCTTGTGTTTTCTCATATTCAGAGGTATGACATTTTCAGCAAAGATGGAGTGAGTTGCTGAATCTGTTCCATCTCAGTTCTCATCTGTAGCATGCACTGAGTCATCAGACAGTGCCCTTACAGACAGACTTTGTAGGTCTATTAGGTTGATTTTTATAAACATTTAGATTGCAGGGAAAGCATACAGTGACTAAACTCTTTGTCCTGGAGGTAATCAATGTTTGGGAAGCGATTTTTCTGTTGATGTAGGGGTACAGTTAGAGAGGGAACTAGAGCAAATCCTTCTGATGGGCACCTGATAGAGCCAGCAGGTTTGGAACAGAGGAATAAAGGTCTTCATTAAATGTGCAGGGACACATCAACACATAGCTCTTATTCTGTGAGTCACCTTTCAGAAACTAGCAAACAGCTGCAAGAAAAGGTTGGGTACCAGCAACCTGATAGATCCTGGAAGGGAATACTGATTTGTATTCAGGGCTTTAACAGAAAATACTAAAACCAGAGCTGAAACAAGGGTTGAACCTGATAAGAACATAAATATTTGCATCTAGTAAGATTACAGTATGCAATGCATTTTCTTAGTTAGCAGGTGAAAGACTGTTATTTGTTCTCTGAAACTTTCTCAGTCATTCAAAATGTTTCTTCAGTTCCCTTTTTCTGCTTTCAGAAACAAACCCTGTTCATATTGCTCAAAAACACTCAATGGAACAAGTACCACCTTAATAAAGGACAATCACTTTGCCCAAAATATCTTTCCAGCACTTTTTGCTCTCTGCATTTCTCTAATTCACTGACCCACTTATAAAAATCTTAGTCAGAAATGAAGGCTTATAAAACCATATATTTAGATTCATCTCTATGTAGCAAGGTGGCCCTTAGGATTCTGATTCATGCCTGAGTTCTAATGTGTAATAATATCGTAAACAATAAATAACCATTGGCCTTTCTGAGTTTGCCAAGGGGAATCTTGTTTTTATTTAGTCAGAGGATGTTTTGCAATTACAAACAATTATTCTAGGACAGGGCAGGTACTTCTCCCTTGAGAACAATAAGGCTGCAGGCTAATATATCCCTCTCTTGAGAGACTCTGCTTCATTGCCTATTGCTGAGTATATTTAGGTGTAGGTAGAGAGAGAAAAAGAGGGACAGGAGCCTGGTATGTGACTAAACCCTAAATGTCTCTCAAGAAATTGGTTTTATGTGTCATGGCAACAGCAGTTTTCCTGTTAATTTGGTTCTTTCTATAACTTTTGAATAGAGAGAGGTAAAGCCTCTTGTGTGGAGACAGGTAAAGCCTTTCCACAGAGAATTTTGTTACTGTAATGTTTGGTTCTAATCTGCCATAGAATGAGAAATAAAAGGGCTAAAAGGATTTTCTGAAGATGAGGGAATGTTGAACCCAGGACAGACTGGTGGACTTCAGGAGATTTTTGATGACAAGGAACTGCAAGGCTGGGAGGAGTGGGAAGTGATGAGCTTGACAGGAAATCATAAACATGTTTTTGACAGAAACATACAGGCTTTGAACCCCATGTCTATTCCAGACAGATGAAACTGAAGGGCTTCTGCAGAACATTTCAAATTACAGAGGCTGTTAATGCTAAGTGGGGCATCTTTAGACTCAGCAGAAAAGGTTTTGAGTCTACTTTTTATAGCTATGTAATCAAATTACTTTACTTATAGGTCACTGTGCAACAAAAAGTTGATTTTTTTTTTAATAATATGATAAGGTACTAGTAACTGCTTAGTTAAATTTTTGGTGACTGATTTTTCATCAGATATGGATCTAGTTGTATTTCCCTTCCCACCCCTCTCCCTGAGCCCACAGGCTGTATCCCATTATGTCACGTCATGCTGGGTTACCTCCTACTTTAGCAACACATGCTATGATGTGACACCCTGTAATTCACAGAGACAGGAACAAAGTACTCTAAACAGTGGAGTGATTGTGCTGCTGTAGTATCTGGGACATCTGCAGAGTGCTGGATGATGGCACAGGTTTTTAGCTTTCTGAATAAAAGTTGGATAGCTCAGCAGATATGCAATGCTTAATGGGCTAAAATGTGAGGGTAATCAGTGCCATAAAGAACCTGGTGCCTGGTCTCAGCAGACCATGAAGCAGAAAGTAATCAGCTCAGCCTCCTCCAGTGAGTGTCACTGCAACTTCTACATGTGCCTTCAAGGTGCCTAAATGAATTCAAAGAGAAAGGGAAAAGTAGAGCAGAGATGCTATCCAACCCTTAATATCTTGGTTCTTACAGGAATTGTTATTTGGAAATGCCTTGATGAACAGCATGTTGATGACTGAGCTGTTTGTGCTTCTGTGGAGGTTAACATATGAAACATGCTCATTCTGTAGACTCAGAATGGTGATTATTCATTCACTTTCTTAGGGTCAGGCTACTGAAGAGGATATGATGCCCTCTGTACTGTCGTGAGTAATAATCCTAAACCAACATCTGTTCCACAAGACTTGCAACCTGGGATTAAGATAGTATGCAGTGAATTAATAAAGGGACACTTGCCGAAGTACAAAGACAAACTAATAACTTCGAACAGTTTTAATAGCCAGTAGTTCTCACCAGCTCAATCCTGCCAAAGAATTTTATCTTGTAGACTTTGCTGTTTCCATACCTTTATGCTGCATGGAAATCAGAGTTTTTATTTTACGTAAGAGGTTAGTATAGACAGTCTAATTTGCCCGTAAAGAACAGGAGCAGGTCCTTTGTGAGGAAAGAATTATTGTCTGTTGTTACATTTCAGCCATGTCCATCTTCTTCCCTCTTGGGAAAAAAACAGTGGATTTGCATTCAGCTAATTTGGAGACAGCTTCTCCTCAGGCATCCATACTACAAAGAGCACAAGGTCAGAACAGAGGCAGGGGGTCACTGATGAGGTTTCAGAAAAGTGAATGAAAGAATTAAAAATTAAGCAGAAAAGACTGCACTGCCTACAATGAGACTGTCTGGCAAATCATTACCTGCCAAACAGTGATTTTGTGAAATCACATGCTTTGGCTTCAGTTCTTGATGACGATGCACACTTTAGGTTCATTTGCCTCATGTCCTGTTCTGAAAAATGAATACAATTAAAAAACTTCTGCTTCTCTGTACTTTATGGTTCTGAGGTTTATTATGAGGACTGAAATCTTGCCCAGTTATTCCTATGCTGGGACAATCCAGCCTCACACTTACCCACAGAGCTGATTAACAGTAATAGTTGTGTTAGTGTCAACTAGCATAAGGAGAGACACTGAGAGTCTCTTTGATCAGGTAGATATGTAAAACCAGTGTATCAACCGCTCAGGTAAATATTTTTTTCACAAATGATGTTTAATCAGGAAGAGGTTCATTCCATGCTCTAACTGTAGGTTAGTACCCAGCTACATAGAAAAGTAGCCAGGCTGGGTGAAAAACACAGGCCAGGAAAGGACCTACTGATCATTTGTCACTTTATATGAGATAATAGTTTTACTGAATTAAGCATATAAATTCTGTGGAGCAAGCTTTTGCACTGTGTCCTGGACAAGTGGTCGAGTATAATGGATTTTAATGCTTGGAATGTGCACTCACAGTCCAGAGAAGTTTATAGAAAGTAAGCAGAGTTATAAATCTTGAGTCCAAGTGAGACTAGTCAAATCCCATGGTCATGCTGCACTACAAGGCATATCTTCCTCCTACCCCATCCACATCTGCACCTGGTTTTGCCATGTCTCTTGATTTGTTTCATTGGGTAATTTGAGATCTCTTTCAGAGAGGTGGGTCCATTTATTGACTGCAATGGAAGGTTGCTTTTCCAGCACAATGCCAGGATGAAATTCTCCAAAGTAAATTCGAAATATTCACAGTTTTAGCATGCAACTTCCATTTAATTACTTGGACAAAATCTGACTCAAAATTCATAAGTACAGAAAAACCAAATACCACTACCAAAGTATCTCAGATTTTGGGGTGTTTGATTCTTTTGAGAAGCAATCAATACTTTCTGCACTAGGCAACCACTCTATAGAAATCATAGCCTAGTGAAAAATTCACTTTTCCTTTAAAAATAATTCTCCGTCAGACACGTCAGTAAATCCATAACATGGCAATGCCTATATTGTCTGCAAATGCAATTTTCTTTCTTATAAACTGTTAAGGTCAGCAATAGACTGCTACCTGGAATAATGGCACAGTCTCCTAAATAGTGTAAATTCTTATAATTGAAATGCTTCAGAACTTAAAATACAGCAGAAAAATGTCATCCAATATTACTGCTTTTTTTGTCAGTGCAATATGTTACATACATTGTAAAGTAAAGAAGCAAAAATTCAAAGAAAACAGTTCTGATTTTCTTGAAAATCCAATTATAAAGAAGAAAGGTGAATAATTTAAATAGGCATTTTTAAAGTCCTGATATTTCCAGGTATTTCAAAATACAGCAGAGAATTTCAAACCATTATTCTTTAATATGAATATGTACCTTTACATAAGGGTGTCCTTTGATGAGCTAAAAAAGAGAACAATAATGGAAGATAAACTGAAGTTCCTTTTTTTAAGAACTAAAATTTAAAAAGGAAAACAGACAAAATAATCTGTCAGCTTCAAAAGAATTTCAAAGCATGAAATTCCTTTAGCTTGAGACATAATTTAATGACTAATGTTTAAGGATACAGTGTAGAGCTTTGAAATTTTGAGAGAAGGGGAAAAAATGAGTTGTCTTTTTCTGTGACTAATGAAAATATGTCCACAAAGGGTTTCTAATTGTGATACTCCAGATGTTTGGGAGGTATGAGCATGTAACATCTAGAAAACTTCTTAGCTCTCATTTACTTTTTTTTTCTCTGGATCTACATGAAAAAACCCCAAAGGCCAGCTTTCTCAACAGCTCAGAAGTCTATTTAGAAATGAGGAAAAAGAAGTCTCTTGTTCTCCCCAAAGGGGGAGGCGGCACCCATGCTGCATAACACTTCTGCTTCACCCAGTGCGTCTGCACTCTGAATTTTGGTAGTTGTGAGGGCTGCCCTGAGCTGTGTATTTGTTGATATTTACTTGCATTGACCTTGTAGTTTTACTATAAAGAGAAATTAGCTAGTACCAGAAGACTAAGGAATCATACAGGCAGTGTCACATAGTGCTTTCATTCCATGTTAGCTTGCTCTCACTCCCCTCTTGAAGCAGGGAGAATACTAAAATGATTAGCCTATACTATCACCTCTCCTCTATTTGTGGAGGTCAATCCCTATGCTACGAATTTACTTGACTTGAAGACTTGAGCACACGTTGTTGCCCACCTTCAGCTCTTGCCACATCTTCGTTCTTCATAGCTCCTTAAAAATTGCACAAGTCAAAGGCTTTTCCTTGGTCTGTGGTATCCTATGTTTTTATTTCCTGTTAGGTGCTGAAATTAGCAAAAAAATATTGATAACAGAAAATCTGCTGATGCCTCAGGTTTCTTTGCATGAGGCTAGGATGTTATTGTTCCTCTTCTATGAGTCCTGGTGAAGGTTTAAAAGGCTCTGTTTTTAGAGGCCCACTTGTGGCAAGGCATGAGTATAAAACGAGCTGAAATCTTACTTGTAAACACAAGCCTCTTCTCATGGATGCCAAGAAAAGACAGAATATTTTGTGAGGGATGCTATGGATTGCAACCATTTCTTATAGACGTATGTGCTTGCTTCCATGTACAGCACTCTGTACACATGCATTTAGGGAGCACTGTTTCTTTAAAATAAGAGCAAAGCCTGAAAAAGGAACTCTCTAGCTTTGTGTGTTTGCTGAACAAACACTGAAAGGCAGCAGGGAGGTAAATCATTCTTGCATGCTGAAGGGAAGCGTGGCATTACTTATGAATGACTGCACGCATGGCTGCCTGACTCAATGAATGAATCACCCGGAATAAGACTGTGCAGCTCGAATGAGCAAAGAAACTGCTCTGATTTTCATTTACAAAGCTCAGTCATAAATATTGTATATTCTGCAAGGCAAGGAAGGAAGCACAGTCAGACCTGGTTAACGTGTTTTATTTCCAGGGTCACTGTGGTAATCAGCCCTCTGAGATCACCTGTGGGCATACAGTCCCTGAAGTTCCAGCAGTGCAAACATTTCAAGCCAGGCTGGGATTCAGTGACCTGATGGGTTGCATAGCATACACATTCATTAAAAACAGCAGTGCCATTGGGAAAAAATTATACCATGAACTATCTCTTATAATACACACTTTAAAAACACAGGCATATTTTCTAAAAATTTAAATATTTCCATGCTGGTTTCCATTATTGAATAAAAGTAAACAGAGCCTTACAGGCCAATATTAACAAGGTTTACAGTGTTGCAAATGCCTCATGTCAGACTATCTAAAATGTCACTAATGTACCACATTTTTGAGCTTTGAAAGATTTTGTAGGAAACAGATTTGAAACTATGAAAGATTGTCTACACTGAGGGGCAGTGTCTGTGCTATGACTATTTTAGCTCCATAGGTTACACATTGTAGAATCAAAAATCTCACAATTTTTTTATTTAGAAAAAGAAATGAAAAATCCAGCACCACATTTTGCCCTCTTTAGCCTTTGCTTCAAAAGTAGTCTACTGATTAACAAAGTTCACTGTATTATCAGAAATCACTATTTCTCCAGTAAAAATAAACTTGCATTAATAATAAATAATTCTAGAACTCCACTCAAATGCTTTTAATATTTTAGAAGCACCAAAATATTTTAGGACTTTTGCAAGCTGTCCCATTGCAAGCTGTCTGACTAGAAACTGATTTGTACTGATAGTGAGGTGCACAACAGGGCTACTGTGCCCTGCCCTGCTGGCTGAGCTGGAGGGCTGAACAAGAGAGACAACATAGGAAACTGAGATTAAGTACCCTGAAAAGCCTCAGGTTATGATAAGTTAACCTGCATGTTATCCACGTCTAAAAACTACTCTAAGTATTTTCTTCCCTGGAAATACAAATCTGTATGAAATGCAAATAATGCAGATACCCAGATCTGGAGCCTGCACACAGCCAGGTTTCTGCTTGCCTCTTAGGCTCTGGGATTTGGGTTTGATAGAGGTAAAAATCAGAGGGAGTACTGGAAATGCAGAGGAAATGCAGGTCTGCTCCAGGAGGCAAATTTCCCCTTCTTTCCCCTCTGAACCAGTGTGGTAGAATAAACAGCAGCTTCTTCACAATTGCTTCCAATTCTAAGTGCAGAGATGTTTCTGGCCTTGGCTGTTTTAGAAACTGAGTTACCAGGCCAGGTCTTGAATGGATTTTGAACGCACATTTTTGTATTTGCTGTCTTTCTCTGTCAGATCATATAGCACAAAATCGATGTCTACAAATAACAATACAGGAATCAGTGTTTATACTTCCCTTTTGTTTCACTCCCTCAGTTCAAAATCTTGAATCTGTTTAGCAGTGACTGTACCTCAGCAAAGAGTCCTTTCAGTGAGGGAGCCAGTCCTTTTAAAAAATGTTCACTTCTAAATAACTGAATGGGGTGAGTCATGTAGCAGGAAAAAGTTAAGAATCACAAACACTAACTCCAGCAATACATTGCTTCTATTAGTAGCAATTTCTTTATGACCTTAAGACTTCCGTAGCAACATAAATATTTTAAATGGTTGAAGCAATTTGAATAATCTTAGTTAGCTCAGGCATTAAAAATGCAGCAGTGAAGGAAGGGAAGCTTGCTGACAGCATTCAGGTTTAGATTTATAGTCACAGTCATGACTGTGTCACTGCATGGTCATAAATTTCCAGGTGGATTTACAGCACAGCAGTCATCTGGTAGACAAAATGGAGAGAACCAAAGCTGGGACCTCCAGAACCAAAATCATAAGCCACAGTTTGAATTGTAGTGCTGTAAATATTTGGAACAAATCTTGCCAGGAGCTACAGCAGCACCCAGATATTCCTCAAAGAGAGAGAGTCGCTAAAATATTATAAATCAGGCAGATTTAGTGTTTATGAGTGTGATAGTCACTCTTTGGTAAGCACTCTATTCTAGAGAAATTTGGACTGTATCTGTAATGCTGAATAAAATAGGATTGTTCTGGTGGAGTTCCTGGGAGTGGGGAGGAGCAAATAACTGCAAAATAATATCAAAGAGAAATAATTGCTTTATCTGGGGGCTTTTTCAGTTGAAAAAGTAAAATAACATGGGGACTGGCCTGGAGGCTGTCAGAGGGGTGTTTTTGTAAGATGCAATTGGAGCTATATGTTGCACACATGTATAGGAGTCAGAAAGAGTTGAGGCTTTCATGTAATTAATTTTAAAATACAAAAATAAACATGGCCCTTCTGAAGATCATGCAAGCTTTATTCCAGATTGCTTTGCTTTCCTTTCTGTTTTGATATATTTATTTTCTATCTTATTTGACTTTGGTGCTTTGAGGGTAAGAGCACATACGAGATGTCATTATTATTGATAATTGAGTAACAAACAGTGCTAAGGGAGAGTTTGTTTGCAGGCTGTGTGTGGAAAAAAACACTTCAGATCCAGATCAAATGTGGATTTGCTACATGAGCTAGACCTTCTGGTCTGGCTAGTCTTGTATCTTGGCTCAAGCACAGGCTTGGACACAGCCTCTCAGAGGAAGGTGGAAAGACATGTTTTGACTATCATATGTTCCATGCCTTCGTGATTTGTATGCCACGACTTAGTGAGAAATGCCATTTTGTAACTGTTGTTATGATGGCCATGGCCCTTGGACTTACATCATGGTCAATATTTGTTGAATAAAAGTCATTATTTGAAGTATTATGGGTACAGTATTCCACAAAGATCTTGCACAAGCAGTATTGGAAGATTAGAATACACTTTCGTGAAGAAAAGTACATTTCACTCTATACATGCTAGTCTGCTTCATTCTGATCTTTTCCCACACAGAAAAGACATTTGAGCAATGAAGAAGGTGCTGCAACTCGCTCTCACTGCAGACTGACATCAAAGTTACTATTCTTTGTTTACTCTAGTTTTCTAAATATTTAGAAGAATATTTGGATAATCCATCCATCCTTTTCTTCAAGCTATTTCTATGTAGATTTTTGCTAGAGTCCCTTTGAAACATTTTATTTTCAAAGGCAAAAACTGCCATTGTCTCTAATCTTTCTCATATACTAGCTTAATTAAATCTCATTGTTTTTTCTTTTGGCTGATCATACCTTATTTCCAAGTTAAGAATGTTACTGTCTAGATTATTTCAATTATATTCTCAGTCAATGTCATTGCTAGACTTAGGGCTGCCCAGAGTAGACCCTAAGACATAGCTGTTCCTTCTCTTCTTTCACACACAGTATGACCTGAACTTTATGTAGGCCTGTTCACATGAAAAAATAGTTGACAAGGTGAATCAGGGTGGAAAAATCTGGCCCTAAAGCTTAACTGAAAGACATATCAGATTAATTCTTGAAAGATAAACGAACAATGTTATCATTTTATTAAGACAAATACTACTTCAGTCTGTAGAATAAACAAACTTCCTCTCAGTCATGTCATATGATATTCATGCTGGAATTCACTTGAAGAAGAGTGCATTCATTTCATAATAAATTACTGGTGGTTATACAACACCTTTGGCCACAAAGCCTTCCAAAGGCTACGCTGTGTTCCTTTCACAATTACAAAAATATTCCCCCTGAAATCCAGAAAAGAGTGAGGCATAAGTTTAATAGTGTGAGCAAACTGAAAACAGATTATAGGCTTTTCACAAATGAAAGGCCAACTTTATCAGCGATGCTATTTTTTGCCCATTGTTTGCTTGAAACAAACAAACAAACACTCTTGGTGTGTCACACCACATAATTGATCAACAGTCACAGAAAAATTTGTTATTGGAGCTGGTTTTAAAATTCAGGAGCTTCTGTCCTCCATTCTTTGTTCACAAACTTCCTTTCCTATGAATCTTCATGAAAAAATCCAACAGTTTTAATAAATTTATTTAATTTTTTTTCCCCAAGAACAAAAAAGAAGAAAAAAACAAACTAAACCAAAACAAAAAAACTCAACAAACCCCAAAAAAACCTAAAACAAAACCAAAAAACAATTGGGAGAAATGCAGCACTTATCTGCTTTGTAATTGCTGAAATTCATTTCTGCATATTGAAAAGAGCTTGAAGCTTAGGGAACACTTGACCTGAATCTGTTTCTCAGAATCTGCAGAACAAGTTTGTTCTTCTGGTTATTGAATTTATTGTTTGGGTGAGGAGAAGCATTTTCATGGAAAACATAAGTAAATCATGAAATTCTTTTGGTAGCTACCATGAATAGTCATTCATCTGAACCTTCATCTGGGAAGTACGTTCATCAGTCATTATTTCAACATTGCCATTG
This sequence comes from Leptocoma aspasia, assembly GCA_013399835.1. Taxonomy (NCBI): domain Eukaryota; kingdom Metazoa; phylum Chordata; class Aves; order Passeriformes; family Nectariniidae; genus Leptocoma; species Leptocoma aspasia. The sequence goes on from VXAX01003784.1 coordinate 452,196, forward strand.
CACAACCAGATAGTACAAAGTAAACCATATAGCCTAAATGACATGTTGCTTACCACTGGTAGCACACAGTGATTAGTGCTGAAGAACTCTCCTGGCTGATTATCTGCAGAGTGGGATATGTCCATCCAAATCATGCAGCATACCTCCAGGCAGAGAGGGAGTGCACCTGAATGACTGGAAAACAGGAAAAAAAACGTAATAATCACTGAGGGAATGATTCGTGATACATTATGTGATATCATTTGCTCTTTCATCTGCATGTTTTCATTTAGATGTGAGCAAACTTAGCCCACATTCCTCATAAAAAAGTTATATTCATGAAGCATGAAAGTCATTAGGCTAGAATGGGTTGAACAGCTCTGTAACAGTCTATGGGGAGAGTTGGCCCAAACAGAATTTTAAAAGAGTTTGGATTTAGCATGCTTGAAGGTGAATCTTTCATGGTGTGTTTAGAAAGCTGTAGACCATTAAAATCCGTGTATTTGTGTACTTGTGGAGGTTAGAGCTTGGACAATATTGCATTCTGCTCACTAACACTATGCTCAGTATGAATTTCCTATACAAGGTGGCTTTTTCATGTATCTGTTCAGGCTTATCATACCTCAGCCATGCTTTTTACCACTTTACTCCTCTTACAATCATTTACACTTTGGAAATATATGGTTGAAATATCTGCTCATCACATCCTAACTGTTCCATGTATTATCTCTGCTCACAGAAATGAAGACTTAAAGGCCTAATCTCAGAGATGTGTTCCACATGTAGAGCATGCATGGGTCTTTAGGAACTTGAAGTGCAGAGGCATTTACAATGTACAAGTTCAGCCTGTGCCTTAACATATGTAATCCAAAATTTTACCTTCTAATTGAAGAGATTCTAAAAATGTGCATTCCTTTTTCTGGAGCCAATATTTTACAAACGTCTATTTTCTCGCCTTTTCCAACAGCATCCTTTCCACTTTGGTTTGCAAATCTGTAGTAGCAGTATTTCTGGAGGGCGAAAAGAAACTGCTTTATTTTATACTGTTTAAATCTGAAGGGAGCTGTAATGGCATTAGTGTTGGTGCTTATTTCAGGCATATCTGCAGAGGCAAGCCTCCCAACTGAACCTGCATATTCCTTTCCACAACAGATGTGTGCTGCAATGCTCCAAGAATAGTTCCTTCCTCTTTTTACCTCCTCATCTGCAGCTTTTGCATTTCCTTGTCCCTTAAATAATTAACAGGAAGAAGTTTGTCCTTTTAGGATCCCTATCACTGATGCTTTCCTATAAGATCTTAAAAATGGACCTTTCTTAGCACACACTGATACCACTTGGATTCATGATATTTTTGGGGCAGTTTTAACACAGCAGCTGCAGAAGTCACAGACATCTTAGTAAACAGTATTCCTCCCAGGTGAGCTTTTCTCCTGAAATAACTCTGCTTTGTTGGATTGCCACTGTTCTTGTGTCCATCGCAGGAAAAAAAATTAGTTTGTCTTCTCTTTTAGGTCTTGAGACTTTTTATATCTAAAGTCTCATTAAATTAGCCTTAGTTTTTCCAAAACTGGAGTTTGTTCTGGACTCTGAAGGGTTGACTGTCTTTTAATTGATGGAAAACTTGCACTTTATTTCAACGACCTTTGATTTATTCTCCATTTCCCTTCAATCCCTGTGCTATTGAAACTTTAGCCAGTGTTTTGTAGGGTTTTTTTCTTTTTTTATTTTAATAAGGCTTTTATTTTATGCCAATTATCTCAACCATAATGAATCTCCATCCCTCCCACTGGAAAAAAAAGCCAGCCTAGGTCTGTGACCAGCCATTCAAAATCAATACCAGATTTTACCTTACATTGAACATGTGGACTTTGGTACGTTGAGTTTGGGGGAGGAGGTGTGAGAAACTGTTTAAAAACAGGTGGATTTGTGTTTCACTGAGACATATGTTGTTATTCTCCCAAGGAGTAAGGGAAAACAGAAAAGGAGGGGAAGTTTGGCCCATATGAGAGGGTAAGGAGAAATGGGAGAACTGAAATAAATTTAGTCAGTAGTACTGTATGGCAGTTTATGACCTGAATCCAAAGAACACAGCAAGCATTCAGTTACTTGATTTGGCTAAGAGTCAGTAAAAGGGATATTACTTAGAGTTTTGAAGAATTTGGCAACAGAACTAACATGTGAATGATGTTGCAAGGGAGGATAAAGTATTAGGACAAAGATTTTGTAAGATAATGTTTGGCTTAAGACTTGCAAGATTTGTATATCTCCACTACAAACATGAAGACACTAACAGGAAAGATCAAACACACTCAATTAATTTTTATTACCTTATAAACATTGAGAAAAACCATCTAACCAGCTGTGCTGCTCATCTCCTTCTTGTTACATGAGAAGTAAAAAAAACAAAATCTGAATTTTTTCATCTTGAAAAATTCCACCTTAAAGTAATTCTCTGAAATCTAGTAGCGACACTGTTTTTTTCCAATTTCCAGCTGCTGCAGATCATTTACAACATCCTTGAGCACGGCTGCAGACTCATTGCCTCCTGAGCCTGATTTCCCATTGAACTGTGACTAAACTGCTCACCCTGAGCCCTGCCTCCAGCAGCTCAAGTGGACACATGCACTCACTGGGGCTCTATATTTTTAGTATTGTAGTACTAGGTTAGTATTGTAGTACTAACCTCCAGAAGTTAGGATTTTGGTGTTAGAGTTCCCCAAGGGACCTTTGTGTCTTCTACCTCCTCAATACAACAAGGGGCACATGTACAAACTGAGGAAGACGATGTGGCACTCAGTGCCATGGTGATAAGGTGATGTTAGGTCATAGGTTGGACTTGACGATCTCAAAGGTCTTTTCCAATCTAGTTAATTCTGTGATGCTGTGATACACTATCCATGCATCTGTAGTGAAACCATCACATTCTTCTTGCTGTTTAAGGAAAATATGATCAGGCTTCAGCTGCACTTCAGTTAAATCAATTTTCTCACAGCTCAACTCCCAGTCTGGAAAATGAGGCTTACTCCCTTTCTCTTACACATTGACAACCCTGTCAATTTCTGTAACAAATGCTTAATTCTTACATGCTGTCTATGGATAACATGGTAGTGCCCTGTTCCACATAAGTGAGGGCAGTGGGAACTTCCTCAAAGGCAAAGAGTAAGTGCCAATAATAATAATAATGCAGATCTCATTTTCAAAGCAAAACACCATACTAACAACAGAAAAGACTTAAACACACTTGCAGAGTCTACCAAAAGCAAGTATTATATGTTTGTTTTCTTGCAAGCTGCTGGAGGTAGGGGATAGGAAAAAACACTGTGTTTTTTGTAAGAAATCTTGAAATTTAGGTAAATTTCAGCATTTTTCAGCTGTCTGTCAGCTGAAATGTCTGAGCACATTTCAGCTCAGCAGCTGTCTGTAATGATCCTGATGTGTTCAGTTATGGTAAATCTGGTGGAGGTGTTGCATCTGCCAGATTGGCAGTGACATCTTGGAGAGGTATGATACAATGGCTGCCACTATTGCCTCAGATTCTTCTTGTCTGAGCTTGACTTTGTCTGCAACAACTCCTACTCATTTTTTCTCCCACAGGTGGAGCAAGAGATGTTAAACAAATGTTCTGTGAACAATAATAATCTCCTTTCTAGAGTAGTGAGACTTTAAAAAGAGGCTTAGGACATCATGTTGCCCATGTTCTGAAAAGTAAAATAGAACTAAAATGTCTTAATATTCTAAGGAACAATTTGAAAACCAGAAAAATATGATCCAGAAAAATCCTTTTCAAATATTGGCACTCCATTCCTCTACACTTGGCATGTCAGGTACACTTTTTACTTTACATGAGCAGGGACCCCAGAGCAGTGCCATACTTTCATGGGTAATTTATTAAAGATTTTCTAAGTTACACACTGGCATTTTTGAAGATGTTTTCTTCACAATTCCCTGTGTTTTGCATGAGGTGAAAGCAGGTGTAGCACAGGGAGATTGGCCACATGGGGTGGATGCTCTGAAGCCTGCTTTCATTCAGGAACAAAAGACAGGCTGAAGTTAGGAGGGAAGAAATATATATTGCATTTGTGCCAAATATCTAATGCATAACATTAACACTGGCAGAAGAGGAACGGTAATTTAAATGTGGGGAGGCATCTCTAGGGAGAAGGCACATTAAACAGAATAAGAGGAACCCCAGATGAGTCTGGTTTTGATTTGAAGGCCCCTAGCATAACAGCCTGCTGAGAGGAACTGAAAGAGTCTCTTTTGTAACAACGGGTGCTTTGAGTGTTGCACAACCAACTGAGAAGCATCCTGGGACATCCACGAGACTTCTGTGGATAAATATAGAGGAGGTGAAGGCAGCTGTTGAACTGCTCAGAGCTTACAGACAGGACAAGAGGTTTTGGTGCTTAGGCTATTAACCAGATGAAAATTACTATTTTCTCTGACCTGGGAGCTCATGATGGGGCTGGGGACAGGGCACTACATCTTTCTCTGCTGCTGAATTTTATCCTAACAACTGCTCTTCATCTCATATACCTCACAAGCCCAGGAAAGAGAAGGGACTTGAGGCTGGATGTGCAGGTACAAGTCCTGCGTAGGGGTATTACATGCTCTGAGAACTCCTGTGTGTTATGAAGGTAGAAGTGAAACTTTCCTTAAAGCTATTCCATTTTATTAATAAGTTATTTGCATTAGAAAAAATGAAATAAGAAAGAAGAAAACCCAGCCAATATGAAAGGAAATTCCATGTACACACACACACACACACACACACACACACACACAGAGACACGTACACAGAGTTGAAAATCGTTGCTTTGGTGAATAGTTGTACAAAAGTACCTACATTGCCTTAACGATGAATAGTAGTCCCTATGCCCCTTAGTGGCTAGATGTCCTGAATAAGAGTAACAATATTAATATTTCTGGTCATAATTGGGCTTTATTCATCTTAAGGAGTAGAATTACAAGGCCAAATTCTGCCGTCATTCAATTTCATAAAGCCTTACTGAAGATGTTGAGGGTCTAATAGAGAAATTGGTGTCACTGATGCCTTGCAGTACTGATTCCATATATCATCATCTAAGACATGTTTATTCTGCTATACTTCATAGACAACAAACATGTTGCAAGGATTCCTGCTAGGTGTTACCTCCTGCATTCCCAAGAGTTTTCCAAGGTTCACAGCCCAGGGAGAATTTTGCGATGACTTTACTGAATGGTTTTTCCAGCTGTTCCCATGGAGATATCTGGGTTGGTGTCTATGCAGAGAGTGAAGTGAGCTGGCATTACAGTCCCTTACAATTAGGACTATCCTGGCAGTGAAGTTTTCTATCCTAAGGCTTGAGAAGTGATGCAAATAATTATTTTACTGTAAATTTCCTGTAATACCGTCATTTGAGGCTTGTAAGAGGTGGCAGCAAATTATTTATGCTCATTTGTGACAATGAGGGATTGTTGATGTCAGTGGGAGCAGAGCAAAATTCAAAAATACTGGAAGTTGTTGGGCAGCACAACCTTGGAGTATTCAGCCCACAAAGCTCATTGATTAGATTTGGTTCATGTAGAAACAGAACAAATTACTGCATATTTTCTATTTTGAGAAGAAAAGATGGCTCTATAACCTTTCAGGATATGTCTAATTGGCCTCAGGGCTGATTACTGGTCCTGGGACAGTCACACGGACGGGCTTATGTCCTGCCTCTTCTATAGCAGCATTGTCTTGAAGAAAACTGGCAGCAGAGAGCAAATAATAAAACAGTCTGGACAATCAGAGCTCCAGTGTTCAAGCATGCTCCCAGGCTTTCTGTTACTTAGCACTGAAGACATATCCTCAAAGTTCATTGCACAGTTCTTTTCTGTGATTTTATGAAAGTGATTTTTTGTTATAAAGAGTTGCTAAAAGACGGAGAGGCTTATTAGAGTAAATAATAAAAAGGGGTGTGATAAAAGGGGTGTGGGGGGCCAAGCGTTTTGTTATTTAGGGACTGACAAAAAAATATTTCAAACTTTTGTTTAACAAGATTTTAAGGTCTTCCAGCTCCCCTATTCTATTGACTCAGACCAAGTGCATGCCACCTATGAAAGCTCCAACACAGTCTACATAAAATAGCTCATGCTGTTGTGGACTGGTGCCCATCCCATAGGATCCAGAGGCACAATCAAAAAGCTATAGCTTTGCTCATATGGAAAGATTCCAAAGCCCACAGGGCTTTGCAATCCAAGGACCCTAAAAAGTGTTTATTGAGGAATGATAATTGAGCAGCCTGTAATGCTGATGTCTATGTATCCCTAGTGCCTATCTCAAGAGCTCTACTCTATATCTGACTGAGCATGTGAAGCCAGGTAGTTAAATTGGAAATTGTCACTCACACGCTTTGTAATATTGGCATAGGAGCAGAGTGAAGAAGAAAAACAGACATATGAACACTGTGCATATTTCCTTTTCACAGAGAGACTTTTGTGTATGAATTACAGAGTGTAGTGAGTGAACCGTGGAGTTAAGAAACATGGTCTTGTTGCATAAACATCAGAGGCTTCCCTTGATTAAGCACTATGGAATGCTGGGGTCATTTAAAAGAAATTAAGAACATGAAAGAGCTATTCTATACTTGTATCAGCCCTATCCTGGTGAAAAGACAATTCATTAAAAATAAATTCTTTTCTGTAGCCTTTTTCTTCTGCTCCAGAGGAAAAAAGTCAAGCAAGTTGCTGCTTGACTTTTAGAAGGTTTGTTGTCAAGCATATTACTTATTGTAAGTCTAGATATTTTTCATTTCTGCATAAAGTTATAGATGCACTTTTATGAAATAGAATGTTCAACCCTTCCTCACGATAAAACCCCTTCACTTTAATATAAATGATCTTTGCTTATATAAGGTACTAAAACTATAATACCAGGCAGCTTTCTGAAGTAATTAGGTAGTACTTCATCACTTTGTCAACTCTCATCTTACCCACAGACAACCACAGTATTTAAATTCATTATCTAAAGGGGTATGTTGTTACTGAGATCTTTCTGTCTTTACTTCCAGAGCAGTTTTATTTTCCTCTTCAGAATCATTCCTCACCTAAACTGAAAAAAATAACTTCATTGATTATGGGCTATTATTACTCATTGACTACTAATTAATGAGTAATTACTCATGACAAAGCTGATTTGACTTAATCACACCTTATAATTTGATGAACTGAATACACAAACTTGTGGTTTCTAAGAGGAGCAGCAGAACTGGGTAACATTTGCAGCACAATGTCTGGGCCACCGCAGACTCTTCACGTGCAGCACCAAATCAAGCCTCTAGTGTCAAGCTCCTTGCTTTGGAGCTCCAGTGACAGAAGATTGTTTTTGTGGTTATGGAGCTTATGACAAAATCAGTCCTTAAATTCCTTGCTGTGAAGTTTTTCTCCTCATTGCTCTTAGACAAAAGACAAAAAGTGGTGAAAAGTGTAGTAAAGTTTTTTCAGCTCCACACACACATAAAGGCATGATTTGAAAAGCTGAATTTGCCAATTACTTTGAGGGTTTGTGGGTCTTAGTAAATTATTTGACAGATTGGGATGGAATTAATTTTGGAAACCACATAAAAAAAATAAAATGAAGACTCTGCACAGGAAGATCACTGAATCACAGAATACATTGAGTTGGACAGGACAGTCAAGGATGCTTGAGTCCAACTCCTGGCCCTGCACAGGACAGCTCCAAGAGTCACACCCTGTACCTGAGAGCATTGAGCAAACCTTCTTGAAATCTGACAGGCTTGGTGCTGTGACTGCTTCCCCAGGGAGCCTGTTCCAGTGCCCAACCACCCTCTGTGGGTGAAGAGCCTTTGCCTAATATTCTAACTAAACCTCCCCTGATGCAACTGCAGGAGGCCATTCCTTCAGGTCCTGTCACTGGTCACCACAGAGAAGAGCTCAGTGCCTCCCCCTCCTTGTCCCCTCATAAGAAAGTTACAACCACAGTGAGGTCTCCCCTCAATGAGTCTCCTTTTCTCCAGGCTGAACAGACCAAGTGACTTCAGCTGCTTCTCATACAGCTTCCCCTCAAGGCCCTTCACTGGCTTCATTGCCCTCCTTTGGATGCTCTCTAAGAGTTTAATATCTTTCTTATGTTGTGGCACCCAAAACTGCACACAATATTCAAGATGAGGCTGCACCAGTGCAGAGCAGAGAGGGACAAGATCTTTTAAAACATGTGGGTGTTATTCATTTTGCCTCTGAATATTATTTATCTCCTTTGAGACCAAAATATTTGTTATGCCTTTGACAATTGAAGAGATGAGGTTGTGAAATTGCACTGGCAATGTACTTTGAGAAAGTCAGTGGAGTAACTTTTCAGGAGCAAAGGAGGAAAGAAAGAGAAGGCAGATCTGATAAGATTGCACTGCATACCAGTGACAACCAGAGCTGCTCTGCATCAGGATGAGAGGGAAATAGCTGCACTGATAAAAAGGAAATATTTGGTCACTGTCAGCTTCCCCAGAGCATCTACTAGCACAACAGACCTAATGAGTAAATCCACATTGGCAGTGTGAGTAATTTCTCTCAGCTGCATGAACAGAGCTTAAAGACGACGTGCTAGGCACCCCAGCCTCTCCTATTTCAAAGCAGTAGAGAATATTTTAAAGAAGCTGAATGGAATAATTATCTGACTGTGAAATAATACTCAAGGGGTTGGTATCTAGTGGGGTAAATTATAAGTTGACACCAGATAACCTATGCAGAGAGGATGTTAGAATAAGGGCTGTGCAGCCTTTGGAAAAGAAGCCAGGAGATCAGCTGGCCTCTATTCAGGCTGTGGCTCAGCTACTGAGATGTCTTGTGCAATTCCAACCATCATTGTGGTGGTGAGACTTTGGCTGGAATAGAAATTAAAGAAGAACCCTGAATTGTAATAGCAAAGGGTGGTTGGTCTGGTCATGGAAAACACGGCAGACCTCCAACTAAACACAGAATTTACATAAAAAGAGAACTAGACATATAGAATTAAGATACCTTTTAGATGTTTTACAAGGACGGCATTAAAAAGGTAAAGACCATTTTTTTCTTTTTTCCACTCTCTCATTTTATTTGCTTCTGAGAAAGTGTTTGACAGCTTAGGTGAATCTACTAACAAAACCACCTACCCAACACTTGGAGTAATTGCAGGACCATATTTTAACATTTTTCAGAAAGATAGAAATGCTGAAAAAGTGCTGGAGTAGGAATTGGCTTAGTCTGACTTCATGGCATCCTGGCCCTGGCCTGCCAGAGTTTGAAAATGACACTGAAGCTACTATTTACTTTTTGTTTATGTGTTTGCTTGTTTAAGTAAATGCAGTGTTTGGAATAGTTTGCAAGGAATCCAGGAAACTCTAGTATTAATCCACACAGGAGATGACTCAGAAAAGTGTCTGTTACTTGGAGAAGGCTACATGCAGGTGAAAGCAAAGAACTTGAGATTGTTCATGTTTTTTCAGGCATATGCTGAACCATGTCATACCGGATTCAGGATTCCTAAAGTAAATGGATCTTGCTCATAATGTCTGAGACACTTTTCATGCCTTACACAGTACTAACTTTAGCAAAACTGGTTCATGTACCAAGTTCAACCTGCACAAATAGTTTTTTCCTAATGGAGGTGGATCTTTTTGAACTTTGCAACCATCTTTATGTTTTCACATATTTTCACCCAGACCTCCTCCTTATTGGTGGTATGAAACTGATTAAAAATTGAAGGGCCCTGGATTTAAGATGCATGCTTAAATCTGCCTGCTAATAGGAAATATTATGATATGAGACACAGAAAAATAGTCTTGGAGTCAGACTTAAAAAATGAAAGGTGTTTCTTGCAAGCTTAGTTCATGGTCTGAACATGTCCTTTTTTCCTTAAATATAAAATTGGATCTATCCAGGCCAGACTCTTATGAATCTGATGAGCTCCATTAATTTCACCAAAGCAAAAATTCAGGTTGGGTTGAGCTTTAGCAAAATATTTTAAAGGAGATTTTTATGGAAAGTACTTGCTTCACTTTGATAACCCATAAGACAATAACCATAGCCTTTTCTCTAACAGATCCTTTACTACTGTATAATCTCATTCAGAAACTCAAATTATTTTGAGCCACAATGATTAAAGAACATTTTACATAAGCCCCATGTGGCACACGTTAGTGTGCTGTAAAATAATGTAAAAATAATTAGCAGGAAGCAACTAAATACTTAAGAGAATTGCAGGAAATAGATCAGAAAAAGTTATGAGGCTAAATTCATCCCCAGTGTAATTTCACTGACTTCGTTCTGTACAAAGATTTGAAATAAGCACCTCAACACACTGTGCACATACTGGGAAGTGTCAGTTTTAAGATGACCTGTTATGCCATGACCCACTCCTGGGGTCTGTGCTGAGCTAGATCCTGCTGTCTTCTGTCAGGTTTATTCAGATTAGTGACGTTGTGGGTGTGTGTGGCCTTCCCCATGAACAAAAAGATGTTACTTTCTTCTTATCAGAGAATGGAGGAAATTTTACCAGGGTGTTATGCAGCCCCTTTAGGTTTCTGGGAGCCTTTAGTAAGCAATAGCAGTCTGTGTGTGTATCTTTATGTGAATACCAAGGTATATTTAGACATTAGCTCTGAGAGCATTTCTTCTCATTGATTAATTTATTGACTCAAGCAGTCTGCTTAACAGTATTTATCTGGTTTATCTCAGTCAAATGCACTCAATGAAAACATTTTCCTGGAAAAAAAAAGGCACTTAAAGCAAGTATCTAGTATATCTAGTATTTAGTTAGCGTTAGTTAATAATTTGTTTAAGCTGCCTCAAAGAATGACCAGCAATTTGCTTTTTTGCATCATTCTGTTAGGCCACTGGGTGTTTCTCAGCACACCATAGAGTTTGTGGTCAAGCTCTGAAATACTCCATTGAAAAACAGACACAGGAAACATGTCTGTTGAGAGCCTGAGGGGGTGGGTGAGGAAAATGCTGGGGGCTTTAGGAAAAGCATAGATTGATAGAAAATAAATAAATCACCTTTTTTGTATATACATTTCAGCCATAATTTTTTCTCATTCAATGAAATGAGCTTTTCTCTTATTTTCCAATGCATGGCAGTGAGTAGTAGTGACCAGTAAACCTGGATCACAAGGCCTCATGTAGAAGAGGTGATCTGTAAGTCCCTCTACCCTCTTTTCTATTTGACCTTCTACTACTCAATCCAAGCCAATTTTCCAGATTTCTAATAAGATTATTAATATCAGATCCTAATTGCTGCTGATAATTGAATAAAGAAAAAAAACCCACTGGCTATGCTGATGTTTTAACCTTCTACTTTGAGACACTCTTCCCTGGCTTGTGGCCCCATTTCCCTCCTCCACAGGCTGCTGAGCCTCTGCTCTTCCAGGCACCTCTGAACCATGAACCACGGCCCAGCCCCAGTCTGGGGCTGGTCATAGTGAATCATAAAGATGTCTCACTTTAGTATGAGCACACATATATAGTGAACATGTGTATTATGTCCTAAAAATGCATCCTAACTGGCATATTCACTATGCATATCAACATTACCCAAAATATTTCCATGGTAGTTTAGGGGTTTACTTGCAAATCATTATGGTAATACTTTACTGATTTTTCCCCACGTATTTGAACATGGTACATGCTGTGGATGTGAGATTACATTCCTGCAGCTGGGTAGCTGTGCTCCAAGATTACAAGCACCTTCATATGACACACACACCCTTCTTTTGCTTTGCTCTATATGACTTCTTTCTTCTCTCCCCTGTAGAAAACAAACCCCAAAATTTCCATTCTGCTGCTTATAAATAAAACCAACTTATTTAGCTGCTAAAGGCGTGTGTCCCATCTGAAGATCTCTGTATTGTGCATGAGCAGGAAAAAAGATATCTTTCACAAGCAGCCATAGCTGTGTCTCTGACATTTGATAAGGGAGAGAGAGATCTGTTTGTGTGCAGAATTCTAAAGCCATTTCATGATCAAAGAGCAATCCTGATTTTATCTTCCAGTACTTCCTCAGTGGTGATAAGATTAATTCTTTGAATGTTGCATTAGATGGCTCTACCCATAAATAGATGTGTAAAACTACAAACATGCAAGACTTGAAAAGGAACGAGAATTACTTCTGCAGGCAAAAGCAGAACACATTCAAAATATGTATTTATTTTTTTTTCCTCTAATTTTGAATCCTCATTATGTTTTTAAAATAAAAACATGTAAAATGACAAAATTATTTTTTGCATACAAGCCAAGAGCTCCTTGATTTTTTTCTTTCCTTCTCTTTCATCATGGAATGCCATGCTGATTTCAAGGTTTTCTGACATCTATTCTCTATCTTACTGCTAATTCTGTCTGCCTTCTGCTTGATAGATGGGATGTTGGATGTGAGCCCTTCCCTGCAGGAACTCAGTTGGCACTTAAAAGGCGGCTGTCCCCAGCAGACATCAATTCTGGAATGTTGCAGGGGATCCCCTTCCAGAAGTCAAGTGTGATGCTGGAAATGCTAGTAGCTATTAATACTATCTGTATTTTTATGATGAAAAATTGAGAGGTGCAAAACTTTAAGACCCATTCTGACCCGAAGTGTAATTGTGGATGTTGGCATGAGACCAAGATGGTGACTTGAATCTAGCAAAACTAACCCTGTTAGTTTTAGTAGAGACAGTGAGACATGAAACTGATGTTTTAATAAGACATGAAACTCAAGTCTGATATATTAAACCATTGAGGAAAATTAACTTTGTTCATACTGCATGGTGTAAAACACCAAATGTTTATTCTCATATAGGTAAAAGTAAAAATCAGTAACCTTTATGATCTCAGTAACCTTTCCATAGGGTTACATGACTCAATTATTTACGATATAGTTTTAGGTGTTTTTCTTGAAATAAATTCAGATTTAGCATGTATAATAATATAGTTGTAGAAGTGAAAAATTATTTACAAATCATTGGTATGCACAGTGTAAGATCTGAAAATCTGAAAATTGGTATGCTGGTCTGCTTTTCAGCAGAGTTATTTAGGGAGCTGCATGAAGAGTCTGTTCTAGAAAGCACAAAATTTAACTTACACTTTAGTGATTCTTACATTCCTGCCATTTTTGTTCCTACAGTATCATATCAAAGATGCTGGTAGCATTTTGGGTGTCAGGGTGAATACAATATTTACTAACTAGAGCTATTCCTAGAGACATATAGCCAGGGGGTAGGGAATTCTGGGCCTGTTCTATACTTGGATGAGAGAGCATGAGGAAAACTGGATATAGGATGAATATTTATCCACAGGAATTAGGCAGAAACATTGTACCTAACTCCATTGTAACTGCTGATCTGAGAGAATAGGAAAGAGATGAAAGTAATGCCTAGAGATTACAAGTGGGTTCAGGGTTCTTTATTAAAAGATATGGTAACTTTAAGTCCTGGTTTTACAGAGGTAGATAAATGTGGGAGAGAAAGATATTGAGGAAACTAAAATGCATTATGATTAAGTTACTTTTGGAAGCAGAAGAACAGTCAGAGCTGGGATTATAGTCAAAATCTTCACATGCCTGAGTGAACAACAATTTCATTAGCCTGTGCTGCCACTTCATCAAGTACATCCAATGCACTTCATCAGCTAACTCCCCATTAGCCGCTGTAGCATGGGGGTTGATTGTGGCAATTCCACTCTGTAATACTACTTGTTCTTCATCTTAAAACCAGAGGAATAAGGAGGCAGATCTGTATCAGACACCATTCAGTTCCACCAGCTTTTAAAATTATAATCAGCTCTGAAACAAAGCAATTTTCTTGGTTTTTGTTGCAAGTTCTTCTGGACTCCAACCCCTCAGTGTCCACCACTACCAGCCCTTTTTGCTCCTTTCCTTAAGAGCCGTGGGGATCACTCTCCCATTTTAGAGGGCTTCTCTTCCTTTTTTTTTCTCTTCTCCCTTCTGTCTTAGGCACAGGCTCAGAAGTCTCCACTCCTGGGAAAGGACAAGGGTACCAGAGAAGCAAAAGAAAGCAACAAGTTATTCCAGATGAGCAACCTGTGCAACCCATTGGCCAGTGTTTGATGCATCAAAGACCTGTCATGGTTTAACCTTTTCATACATCCTTGGTCAGAGCAGATGCAAGTCAGTTGATAGCAGTTTAGAAATGAGCCAGTCATATTGGAAGAGGGTGCAGGCACCATTCAGAGCTAGAAAGGTTGAGTTGCAGTGAGCATGAGGAAGGGCAAATCAAAGTTTACTAAAAAAGATTAAAAGATGTCTCAGTTACTGACTACTAGAACCAGCATGGAAGAATTATTTGGAATAATGTTGTTGAACTTACTAGATAAAAATGTAACATGAATGGATGTTCAGCTCATGATGAACAAATTCAACCTAAAAAAAAGAGCACATTTTTTAAAACTATGAGTATGAAGTTAACCTTCAAAAGAGGTTTCCAGGAGAAGCAATAAGTTACATACTCTGGATGTCTTTCTGGAAGATCCAGTTTTAATCAAGCCAAAATGATTGACCTAGGTACAGGTAAAATATAATGGCCTGTGATATGTGACCCTGAAGTTCCGCCTGACACCAGATACACAATTAAAAACATCTGAGTCTGATTATGTGATGTATTCCTGGGCCCAACTAGTTAATCAGCGAGGCAGGATCTTGGCTGTATAACCTGCTAGATGGCTTTGGGAGCTGGACCTGACCTTGTTCCTCTCTGTGTCTTTACATTAGCAAGTCCTGGGGACAGAGAAGTCCAGAAGACAGATCCTACCTACATGTAAGCTGTGGCTGCTAGACCTCACAGAAAAGATCCTCTTTATACACTTTTCTACTATTTCCCCATGTTGCACAGGGCTCTTCATCCTGAAGGGAGGGACATGTCATCCTTCTCCTCTGGGTAGTACATAGCATAGTAGCCTACATAGATAGGCTTATCTAGATAGATAGATATACTTGCCTCTTAAGATACAGAGGCAAGTATAGATGTCTGAGTCCTGGGTTTAGACAAAGCTTTACGTCAAGTCCCTGGTTCCCTGAATGACTATACTGACCAATAAGTAATTATGTACAAATGGATATTGCCATCAGCAATTTTTCTTGTTAATGAAGTGGTGAGTTCCAGACTGAGGTTAAAGTACCTGTCTCTATGGTCCCTTTACAGTCAGGGTACATCTAATCATCACAGTCTCACTGGAGCTGAGAGTGATGTTCAGCTTACCAGCCATTAGGGGTGCAATTCAATTGCCCACATAAAGCCATTTAGGATCCTCAGAGCACTTTAATATCTGCAGAAGACTGGCAGAAATGACCTATGACTTATAGGACATAGTCAACTCCTGGTGTGGCAGTTAGAGGCCAGGGAGGATATCCCACAACAACCAAAATGACATTAGACTTCTGTATCTGGGCAGCTCAGTCCATCCCAGGATGTCACTCTCCTACCTGTCTAGATGTCTGATGAGTGTGATGGGAGTTTTGACACATAAGTAGGCACCCACATTTCGGGGTCTTACTCTGAAGCTGAATGTTATCAGACTAACTATAGCCCTGGTGCTCCATGTTGTGATCACTGGTTTAAGTCTGTGCAGCATGTACATCCTCAGGGGCCACAGGTTTTGCCTAGATGCTAGGCTGAATGCCAGGCTCATCACATGTGTGTAACTGCACCCTGATAGTCCTAAGAGCCCCAAAGATCGGACTGGAGTTCCCCTATGAGCTGTAAACAGGACTGATGCCATCAGCCATGTTTACTGCCAAACCAGTGCCATCAGGAAGACTTTCCAGAACTGCTGTTTAGGGTCAATATGCCTAAACTATTCTGCCATCCTAGCAAGGATCATTTTAACCTTGTCCTAAACATCTTATTTTTCACTTTAGCACTATATAAAAATATATGCATGGCATGGCTTAACTAAGAATATATATATAACAGGCAACAAACCAATATTAAGACCATCATCTATGATGGGGAGAAAACCATTTCTACCACTAATGAAGAAGAGAGATTTTTAAAGCCTGTAAGGCAAAAGAAAGTTTTTTTAATCACTGTCCTACTCTTAAGAATGCCTAACAGTAATGAGAACTACTTTTGAATGTCTGTAACAACTACGGAGTCCTTTTCATCAAAACACTAAGGTGAGAGAATAGAATTGAAAGTTTATAACAAAAGTTTTTCACTTCAGTCAAGGAAGGATCACTGAGGCAGATAAACTGGGTAAGGAATGATTACTGACACTAACTTTCTCACAACAATAAACCAGAAAAGTGTGTGTATTCCACTGCAGACAGTTTCATTTGATGTAATATCTACTACACAGTGACTGATGAAGTGAACAGAGAAAGCAGTTGTCACAAAGCCAACAGGGAAGAGAGCTAGCAGAAAACAAGAAGGAAAAATGGTAATAATTTTAAACCAGATAATTCACATTTCTTATATCCTACCTGCTAACTCCTTTATTTTCTGCCTTCACAGGCACATCTGATCCAGCTCTGCTAAAATTCTTTGTGAAATACATATCCCAGCTCTATTTGTTCTACCCACATTGAAAGCCCCAGTGAAGAAAAATATTGTATAAAAACATGTAACAAAAGTAGATTTATTTGGCCCATGCTACAATGAGGAAGATGAGTCCTTGGTTTGCTGCCCTTCCCCTCTTGCCATTATTGCTGCAGTACATGTTGTCTCTGTGTAGGCATGGGCCAGTGGAGCACAGGCAGAGCCCTGTGTGCCTCCCACATCACTGCAACCTTGTCCTTCAGCAGCAGAGCTGCAGTGCTTGCATCACATGCAGTAGCACCACATGGCTTCATCCACATTATGCTCCTTCAGGGCAGTTTTGTTGAGGTTTTGTTCTGTGTGTATTAGGGGAGGAACACAGAAGGAACTGACTAAAGGGGCGTGATGTGGTTAGTGGATCCAAACCCATTTCCTATTTTACTTACCTGAAGTGATTTCTTGCCTCTTGCCAGCAAAAACACCTTGCCAGGGAAGCAAGGTCTCAGCCCCAGGAATAAACATATCTTGTGTCTCAAGGAGATTCTGCCCTTTTCTTTCTGGGCTGTTTAGAGGACAAATACCTCCCAGATAGGACCCATTTTTACTTCCATGATGTGGCTGTGAGAAAGGTGTAGCAGAGCACTACAGTAGGAGACCTGAACAACACATTCTTTGTTTATAGAACAATGTAGCCTTTTTCTGACTTGAGCAAACACTTTACCCAGCAATACTATCCTTGGCAGTACTACAGAGTTCCCAGCTTCCATGGCCTAGGAAGGTAGATTAAGTTTCTCACCTGATTAATCACTCCAGTGGCCCTTGTCCAACCCAGGTGTCTCTGCAGAATAAAATGCCATCACTTGCTGCAGTCACTGATGTTCTTTCCTGCTGCAAACTTTTAGAGAGTTTTGATAAAACCCTTTTTTTTTGAATGCTCATTTCCCAGTCACTGCTAAACCACTTAGTTAAATCTATTTGTTCTCCAGATCAGTCTCACTGCTACAGATCTCAGTTGTTCCCATCAATCAATCAATCAATCAATCAATCAATCAATCAATCAATCAATCAATCAATCAATCAATCAATCCAATTTTGTCATGCTGAAGAAAGGTGTGCTGTAGTTTTGTTTCATTTCTTGTCCTTGTCCCACTGGCCTACCAACAAGTCTAGAATCACCTTGCCCATTCCCGTCTTGATTTTGGACTGACAACTGTTGTCTCAAATGATGTTTAAGTTGCTACAAACAAATTAGTTTTGTCCATCAGCATTTCATGCTTTCCACCTTCCCTGAGTGGAGATGGTCTGTTGGATATCTTCTTCAGACATGGCTCAGCTTTTGCTGAGCTGGGCTTTTGCTGAGCCGCATAAAAGCGATCTAACTCTGTTTTTAAGGCATAAATGGAGGAGAAAATAATTATAAAGATTCATAAAGCAGTGTGGGAAGGTATGAACCTTGGAACTCAAGTCAGCAAACAGCCCATTGAAAAACAGGACTCGTTAAAACTGGAAGAGGAACATATTTTTAGTAATCTGCACAGAGAAGCCATACATAGTTTTCCACAAATTTGTATTCTCATATGTTTCAGTGAATTATCCCTGAAGAGGCAGCATGTACTGTATGGGTAACTTTAAACCCTGTTTTCAAACTGAAAGTCATTTGCACTTAAAAATCTTAGCCCCAGTTCTGCACACCGTGCTTCAGAGCAGTAAAGTATGAGGGGCACCAGATTCAAACTACCCCTCTCTAAGCATTTCTTCTTCCTACCGTGTCAGAGGAAAGCTTTACGGACTTCTGCTCCAGCTACATCTTTGTGATGGGTGTGACCCATCTGTTCTTGTCCTCCAAGTGAGAGAGGCCATATCTGATGTCTTTCCCCTCAAGGCATCTAGGGAAGGTGTGTCCAAGGAGGACTACAGAGAGAAGCTGCTTTTCTATTTCTTGGTTGGAGCTAACTGGAAAAGGTCAAAGCAGTACCATTAATCACCCTGTTATGTGATGGATGGTGATATACACTCCTTTCAGTTATTTCTGTTGCAATGCCCTCCTTACATCAAATCAAAAGCAGCCAAAACATAATGTCAGCCAGTAATTCATTGAGAGCTCCAAGATAATTCACTCTGTTAATAAAGCACAGTGGTTGACATGATGAGGATGAGGCCATAATAAACAAATGGAGTCTCCTGACAGTAGAATGGATGAGGTTGGTTTCACTGGACATCTATCAGCAGCTCTCTTCTTGAACCTCACTTCCCCTCATCACAGAGTTCCTTCCTCCTTCCCAGGAGTTTCCTTTCAGCTTCTGCCTGTTTGCTGCTGGAGCAAATCCTTCATTTCCAGCCTGCTGTTCTGGTGTATCTCTCTGCCTTTGGCAGAGTGGGCGGTAGAACTTCTGTCAGTATGGAAAGGCTGTCAGGAGCCTTCCCAAGCTCTTAGGAAACAGAAATTCCAGGCGCCTGTTCTGCTGTTTCAGCATCTTCTTTTTCTCCTGTGGGATGGGGAAAAAGGGCTGGTTGTGACGAAGAGCTGCAGAGTGAAAGGAACAAGTGTGGGATCCCCCATTCGTTTCACAGCATGTGACATTTAGCCAAAGAGGGGAGCATTACTCCCCTCCTCAGCTAAAGAAGTCTATTGTAGAAGCAAACATTAAGGCTTTGAGAATGCCTACCAGCTGGGGGGCTTGGTGACACCCTCTTAAAGCACTGCACTGGATTTAGGAAGAAATGTTTGCTGTGGGAAGGTTCATCTGAGGCGTAGCATTTCTTAGCGTGACTATAAAGGGAACTTGTGTGGACCGGATGTCTTGGGCTCTCTCCCCACCATCCTGCGACTTGCTGGAGAGGCTCTGTGAAAGTGATTCTTATCTGCAGTGTGGCAACTCTGTGTAGGTCTTTGTACAGCCCCACAACCCACTGGCTTGTAGATACTGTCGGAGTCCTTTCCTGTGGGTAATATATCTGCTGGTCCTGAAAGAATGTCTTCCTTTATGCTACTTTGAATCAATTTTAGTGCATGACAACCTAATAATATACTTGTTTAAAAATGTAGATTTTTAAGATTGGGGCAATACTTCTGAAAGACTATCCTTTAGCACTTCTCTTTCTTTCCAGTTCATATTTCATCTTAAAATTATCATTAAAACTGGCAAGAGAATATGAGGAAGGAGGTCACTGGCAAACAGATAATAGCAAAGTTTGCTACCTTACCTACCTTGAACTAAATCTTGTAGCTACACTAAAATATTATACAATAAATTGTTTTTTAGTAACCAAAATCTTGTAGCTACACTAAAATATTATACAATAAATTGTTTTTTAGTAACCAAAACCAGGATTCTCCCCATCAGATTTCTCTGGCAGAAGAACAGAAATAGTTGCAAGCTTCTCTGCCAAAATGCTAATTACTCCTTAGGGAATCATCCAGTTTTGCAGAAACATAGGTCTGCTTATGTCCTCTGCATAATACATATAACATAACTCCAGCACCTTTTCTGTTTCTTGCACAGTAGATCTGTATATCTGAGTTAATACTATGGAAGCTGCACTTCCAGAAGTTGCAGAAAAAAGAAACAAATTAACACTTATTACAGAAATGCAGAGAAGCCACCATGGATTTCAAATTACAAAAATTTGCATGCCTTCTCTGTATATCAGTCACATACATATTTATGGTTTTACCAACTGTCAGATTCTCAAGGGATTGCTGTGTAAGTCCAGCATGGGCTCACTACCAGCTCAGAAACAGGCAGAATGGATGATGGGGTGAAGAGGTGCTCCTCTTTCACTCCTCATTAGAGGTAATTTGAGGGAATGGGAGTTTCTGTGTGGGAGAATATGTGATGCAAGAACAATCTAAAAATATTTCTTTTTGCTTCCATAGCAACTCCCATGCTGGCATGTCTTTGAATTTGTTAATTCATTCTTTCAGCTCTCTTTGTGGGCTTTGTCCAGTTTGCAGAGTTGCAAAATGATCTTTCCACCTGTGTTTACAGATGTGTGCCTGCAGTCTGTTCTGACAGCAGGGTACATCCTACATCTCCAGGGAGACCTCCCTGCAGCCTGCCAGTACCTCAAGGGGGCTTATGAAAAAGAGGGAGAGGGACTTCTTACATGGATAGATAGTGACAGGACTAGGGGGAATGACTAAACTAAAATAGGAGAGAATTAGATTAGATGTTAAGAATTATTTTTTTTAACTCAGAAGACAGTGAGACACTAGAACAGATTGCCCAGAGAAGCTGGAGATGCCCCATCCGTGGCAGTGTTCAAGGCCAGGTTGGATGGGGCCCTGAGTAACCTGGTCTAGTGAAAGGCATCCCTGTCCATAGCAGGGGTATTGGAACTAGGTGATCTTTAAGGCTGGTTCCAACCCAAACCATTCTCTGGTTCTGTGATTCACTGCTGGAAACGGCACTTGACAGAGGAAAGGGTGATGGCCCTTATCACACACAGGAGTCAAAGGACAGCAATTGTCCTCTTGTAAACTGCTCTCTTTACATTCTGACTCATGCTCTGGCTGACCCAAAAACATCAGAAACAAAGGCCCTGACAACCTCATCTCATGGTACACTGTTGTAAAATCTGTCTTGCTCACATTTTATCTCTACCTCTTCTGTGATATAAAAGTGCAATTCTGAAATTTATGCTTGCAAACTCTTCTGCCTTGTGTCTGACGACAGCAAGGATATAGTATATTTCCTTCTTTATAAGTTATAAGCAGAGACTTGAGCGAGAAGTGATGTAGCAGGAAAGGTTTTATTGCTTTCCATAATTTTGTTTTTCATATTTCCAGAGTAATTTTATTATTTTAGGGGAAGTGTGGGTCTTCCTGGAAATTCATTGAGGGTCAATAACAATTTCATCCCTACAAGGACACTCGTAATACTTCTGTATTGACAGGTGAAGCAATGCTGGGTGAGCAACTGGTCTTGTTAGCACATATTGTGCTGCTCTGGGATAAGGAGGGTTCAAACAGCCACAGCATGTCCACCTTTCCAAAGGCTATGGTGAGCAAATGCCTTAGGCTTGATTTGGATTTGTGTGAGGAGCAGTAATCCTGCACAGTGATAACTACAAGGGGAAAACCAACCGGCTGGCAGTTCTGGTGGTGGGAAGGTGCTGTCAGTGGAAGGTCCACTGTAGTCCATGTGAGGAGCTCTGAGACAAGGGTCCCATTGAGCTGGAGGGACATGCCCCAGTCAGGTCCTGGAAGGAGGAGGAATCATTCTCTATTTCTTGAAGCCCAGAACCAGCACTCTTCTAATCCCAAACTTCTGACATCAAAGCTCTGAACATTTCTTTCAGAGAATTTTCCAAAATCTTTTAGTTCCACAATTCAAAACTGAGAAAAAGAACAGACGTTTGCATTGCTGCTGTTGTGGCTTCTCAGACCCCAGACTTTTATATCCTCCTTTATCAAAGGAACAGAGTTTTAGCTGATGTGGCCAAAGGACTGATGGGCTGCCCTTTCTGTTCCCCTTTCTTAATCTTTTGTCACCCTTAGGTTAGATCATAAAATTTATTTTGATCCTCTTATTCTTTTGACTTCAGTCTTCAACCAAGAAACTCATTAAAATCAAAAACCAGTGTTGATATCTAATTCAACACAGTTTCAAACTCTGATGTCATAAAACAATATAACAGCAAAGCTCTCAGGAAGATGCCATTTTAACAAATTCAAAACAGCTGCTCTGCCATCTAGTGTCATTGAATAACGTCTGCTAAGCCACAACTTTCACTCTAACTGCTGAAACACCTCTACCATGTACTTTTCCTTCCAGTAGGCCTTTCAGGTCAGGAACATGCCTCTATCAGTGGGTGACAGAGAGAGGGATGAAAGTCGGGAGCAGTGTCCATTAGAAGCTCTCTGGTGGCATTAAGGTGAATGTAATTTGTCTCTCACATAAAAGGACTGTTCCTTACCTGGAAAGGTAAGCTACAAAGCTAGGCACATCTGAAGAGCTGCTGACCTTCTTCCAATGATTTGTTAGCTCGATTTAGAATGTTATCCACATTCTTTATTTTAGGCAGGAAAACAACAAGCCTGTGAGGAAAATGCAATCTTTTCAAGTCTACCAGATGTTAATTTTGCCCCAGGTATTTTCTGCTTCATAGTATGAAGTCATCTCCAGAAGTGCAAAATTGCCTAAATTAGGCCATAGAAATCTGAATGCTAGGGGTCTTTGCTGGATGAAAATGGATTTGGTTTTTGGTTTTGAGGGTTTTTTTTGTTTCTTTGGGTTTTTTATTTCTTTAGTTTTTTTTATTGTCTCTTCATATCAATGATATCTCCCCCAAATGAATTTATATTCATTAAGATCAGGGAAGTGGTTTTTTAAAGCAAGTTAAAAACGTAAGTGATAAATATTTTTGTCTAGTTTAATGCTGTAGGTATGTACTTAGAAATAGTTTAGAAATATTTTTCTTTTCCCCCAGGGCCAAATATTGTTCTTGCGTGGAGAATGGAGATATGTGGCAATTAGGAATTATTCACGTATTCTCTTTGTTTCTTGCTCAGACCAGACCTCCTTACTTAAACGTTGTCCTGATAAATCTTTAGAAATTGACTTAATTTGCCAGAATAACTCCAAATGAAGAGCAGTGCTCACTACTTCAATTGATAACAGATGTTTGGCTCCAGTGAAAGGACTATGACTTTACACATCTTTTGAAATGTCTTTGTATTCACAACTAGAAGCCATGCCAGAGCAAACCAATGCTGTCAATAGCAGAGCTGAAAGAAAACACACAAAACACAAGACAGTGCATTCCAGAAGCAGTACAAGTGTGGTTTGGAAAAGCTCAAATTTGAAGCCACTAAAACCATGATATAAATGCTGTAGTGCAGTCATGGTCTGCTTAATTTAGGAACTGATGAGAAATACTGTCTTAAATCTTCCTTTCTCAAGCAATCCCATGAGATTGCCACTTTGTGGGGACAGAAGTGTGGGGCAGATCTCAGCTACTTTTACTGAAAGGTTTCTTTGAGTTTTGGAATTCCCAGCCCAAATAGATGTTCATCCTAAAATAAGGAGAAAAAAAAAAGGGAAATCCTTTAGGACTATAGACACTGATTTTATTTCACCATAGCATGTCTAAAAGAAACATTCTTACAGACTCCTGTTTTTCTGGTAGGATCTCTAAATCTACATTTGTTCCAAAAGTGCCCTAGTCTGAAGTGCTTTGCAGAAGACTCTGGAGCCTCATGAGGTAGCTCTGTGAACATACAGAACCTTATTGTGCTGTAGATGAATGAAGAGACCCAGATTTTCCCTTTATAACCAAAACGGATCAAAAAGCAACTAGGTTTTCAGGTGTAAAATGACAGCTGACAGCCAGAGATCAGCAAGCTTAGTGCATGGGTGTTGTTTACTCTGATGTGCTCCAGTTCTCAAAATATATAAATTACCAACCCCCCCCCACCCCCAAAAATTGAGTCACGTTTTGTTTTTATCACAATAGCCCCAGCTGTTTCAAATAGCTGGGACTAATAATCTGTGCTTTAGAACTGATTAGCATCCTATATCCCTTCATTTCTAAAATGGAATTTTAATCAGATTGTAATTCCTTGAAACCTCCACGTCAGTAAGTACTTCCCTAACCATTAATCAATTGAATTTTGCCCTCAATTAAGCTGCTTAAATCCCCTTCATATTTCTGATTGATAACTTTCATTGCCTCCAGCACATCGCTGACACTCTGTTAGGGTTTTTTTTAACATCAGGGCCATGACACTATTATAAAACTGAGAAAAAGAACAGACGTTTGCATTGCTGCTGTTGTGGCTTTTCAGCTTTCTCATTTTAAATCCCTGTTTTCTTCAGGGATTTGAAAGTGGGTCATAAATTCATTCCAAAGAGAAATCACTTTCATTGGTCTAATCATGCAAGTACTCAATGTCTCTTCTGGGAGGCCACTTCTTAGTGTGGAAGTAGCTTAGCTCCTTCTGCTCAACCCCCCTGCATTATTTTTTTATGGCCTCTATGCTTTTTTTTTGTTGTTGTTTTTGTTTGGCTAGTTGCTTCTGATGTTCCTGTGCTGAAGCATAAATAAATTTTTCATAGGGAAGTTGGTAAATTGTGACTCTACAATACAGAAGGATAATAACTGAAAGAAAATTAAGTTCTTTGACTTGAGTTGAAATGCTTCCTATAATACATTGCAAACTGGAAATGTGAAGAAGCTAAGTTAATACCTCAGATAATCAATAGCTTTAATGATTTTTCAGGACAACAACATGCAACCTAAGGGAACAGTTCTGCAATCCTTATTGAAACTAAGGAGATTTAAGTCTCTAGGACTGGGTAAGGTATCAACTGGCAAAAAATAAAGAAACACAAAACATGCTTCTCAGAACAGAAGGTTTTTTGGGTTAACTAAGAATTCATGTTGGAGATACTCATGCATGTCCTTTCATAGGTGGCACTTCTTAAGTATTTTCTTTCCCTGAAGCAAAATAAGTGCTTTGCATGTTAATTTACAGCAGCACATGTCTGGTGTCTCAGTTTTCACCTGGTACTACATTCCAGATTTGATACAGCCATGCATTTAAGTAATTATCTGGAAGGCAGAGTCTGGGACAGTAACACAGTCTGGAATTTAACCACCAGAATACACCAGAGGAAGAGAAATCCTCAGAGCCCCAAGGTAGCACAGAAATCACCTTGAAAGAATAAGCTGAGTTCTTCTCATGTCTTGCTTCCAATGTAAAACAGAAAAAAAACCAAATCCAGACCCCAAAATCCAAGCATTTCTGTTATGATTACTACTGCTAAACCTAATTAACTCTCAGTATGTGCCTGACAGAGCAGACCTGATTAAAGTCTTCTGTGCTGGTGTTAAAAGATAATCCAAGGCCTTTAAGCTTTTATTCAGATGCCTATGATTTTGTAAGAACACCTGCTGTACAGCATATGCTAATTAGATTTTTTGAATTAAAATGGTTTACATCATGGAAGGAAGGAAGGAAGGAAGGAAGGAAGGAAGGAAGGAAGGAAGGAAGGTGTCAGTGGCAGCTCCTGGAGTGGCATTCCTCTGCTCTCTGCAAGAACTTAGGATATTTCTTTCTTAATTACCTCTGCTGGACATCAACCTCATCTTTGTTTCACTTCTACCTCATTGAAGTTATGTTCCTTACCTTGCTATGTGTCATTCAGGCTGCTGGAAGACTGATGTTTGAGGCTAAAGGTGTATTTTGGCTCCAGCTGGGAGCTGTTTTTGTTGCTGCATTGGAGTTCTTCCAAGTTCAGAGAAAAAAAATTAAAATATGTAATTTGGGTTTTTTTATGAGACATTCCACATTGCACTAGAGCACACTCAGAGCAACAGTCATGACCTTGGTGTATCACAGTCCATGGTTTTGACAGGAGAATCAGTAGCACAAGATGTTGTGTAGTACAAAGTGATTCTATGCTAAGTTAATCAAAATCTGCAATATGACACATAAGCTGGGTTTGATTATAGTTCATGTCTCAAAGACTTTATTGTTGGGAAGAAGAAGGGCAGCTTGCTTGCTTTTATTTTGAAGTAGTTCTATAATTTATGGTAGGTTCCTAGCTTAGTTATTAGGCAAAGATATTTAGTACTTTTTGATATTGTCTTGTTTGCTAGAACTCTTCAAGTCTCCCAATATTTGTCTATAAAGGTTTACCTAATGCAATCCTTTACTAACTGGCACGTTCTCCTGATTCTCCACTTCCTCATTTGTTTCAGGGAGGTTTTTTCCACTTCTTCTGACACTAAAGTCTGCTGTGAACACTGAGTGAGGAGATGGAGAATCAGGGGTCCCATTTATAGCTTTCTAAGTACATAGAAATAATCCCAGAAGAATTTTGAAAGAGATGTTTAACTACCTAACACTTCTCCTGGAAAGTAATCTCCAGTCAAAGTCAGCTGTTCAATGGGACATCTAGTTACCTGGTGCTTTGTTACAATTTTAAAAGATGCAAAAAAGAAACTGTATGTATTTGTTATTGCCAAGAGTATTTTTTGAGGTATTGAGTTCTGACTTAGAAGTTTGCTGGGCCGATTCAGATGGCCAATTTTTCATAACAGAAAATTCTTACAGATATGTGTGGGAGATCCTTCAGAAGTGCAACACGATTTTTCTTCAGACACCGTTAAAATTTCAGGTTGACACTGTGTTAGAAAAATAAAGAAACTGTTTTTCCTTGACATTTGGGTTATGCTATCTGAAATTCATTTCAATGGCAACAAGAAATATTGGTGCAAACTGCACCCTTTTGTAAAGGGAAATCCTGCTGGACTAAATTTTGACTGTAACCCTGTAATCCTAAACGGAGAGAAGACTTCAAAGGACTGAGTTTTACTCCTGCTCTCACATCAGGCTATCAGTAATGCACAAGTATTTGCATATGTGAAAAGCTGGTACAATTGATATAGTGGTAACAAAGCAAGATTATAGAATTTTCACTGTTGCCACCACCCAAAGTTCACAAAAAAAAGTATTCTATCCAGGTTTTTTTACTTGCTTGATAGATTTTGACACTTTGTCATTTGCATTTTCAGATTTTTTTACAGCAGCTGCGAAAGATATCAATATAAGAAGAGAAGTCTATGATTTACAACTATAAATTTTGTATAGCTGTTAGTCAAAGCAGGTCTTCATTTTCCTTCTGGAAAGATAATTGTTACAATTGAATTCCTTCTTCAGAGACCAAAAAAATCTGCAGAAAGATTTGTGGGATTACCTTCCTTTTAATCACTACTTTTACTTAGGTCTTTACCTTTCTCTCTGTCCCTTGCTTGTTCTGCGCATGTTTGCCTTTATTTCTGTGCTTCTTTTTCTGTTTGTCGTTCTCAGTCCTTAGTATTTTCTTAGTATTTGCCTTTCTCATGCATGCTTTTAATGTACCTTTGCTTTTCTTAAATTTTCTGTGTGCTTGTATTCTCTGAAAGTGCAGGGTTATGTTTGGCAATCAGTAACTCAGGGATTGAGTGACTGATCACACTGAATTAATACTGCATCTCCAGTATCCTCCCATCACCTTTCTCAGCCTGCTTCTTTCTGACACTCCAAGGATTTGTTGTACTACTGTGCCAGGGTAAGAAAATAGCATAAGCTTGCTCTGAGATAGTTGCTCTCTCTGCTGTGGTCTAATTTGCTCCTTCCCAGCTTTGCATATTTCATCGCCTTGCCAGAAGCTGTAATATCCTCCCTGCTTTGTCTGCAAATGAGCCCATACATTTTTGGTGAAGCCCTGTCCCTATTCTCCACAGTGAGCCAAAGGGAATGTGCTGGTTGTGACTCTGCTTGAGGATGTTCATATTGTGCTAATGCCACCAGCCTGGCACAGACTATTACCTTAATATACGGTATGTGGCAACATACTTCTGCTGTGATTCAACATCTCAGCCTCGTTACTGCAGCTTTTCTTACCACGTTGTGGGGCTCAGAACCTCATGTGGGTATTATATACAAAGCTAAGATTTTTACCCTTGCTGTTATTGATTTTGTATGAGCTCTTCTAGGAATAAAATGTGGACATTTGGCTTATATTAGTAGGAAAGGCATGCTGTGCTCTTGTGCCTGAGAGGCTGTGGCATACAGTAAAATTTGCTGGACAGCCTTGTTGATTCCCATGGATACATCAATTCCCATTGATACATTGTTGACCAATATTGCCTCTATCACCTGCAGGAAATGAGTGGACAAGTAACTGAGCTGTAAGTTTGAATCAAAAAATGAAAATAGGCATTCAGTGGTGCAATGTTCCCTTGAAAAGAGTAATTGCTTTTTCCCCCTGTTTCTAAAGCAAAACTTCACGTCTTAAAAAGGAACAACACAAAATATTTATGACTCTGGAAATCCTTTCATAAAATGAGGATTTCATTTAAAGGTTTTCCATGTAAAACTAGAAATATTTTAGGAACGTAAT
The DNA here is from genome assembly GCA_013399835.1 of Leptocoma aspasia. Taxonomy (NCBI): domain Eukaryota; kingdom Metazoa; phylum Chordata; class Aves; order Passeriformes; family Nectariniidae; genus Leptocoma; species Leptocoma aspasia. The sequence continues at coordinate 480,544 of VXAX01003784.1, forward strand.
AGATACATGGTGATGGAATAAAAATTGACGGTCAATGACTGAATGACCTTAAGTCAGTTTCCTGACTATTTTTTTAGGGTTTAATAGGCTGCTTAATGCTCTAATCAGTTTGCAGTATCAAGTACAGATTCAGTTCTCTCACTTCCTCAACCAGTCTTCCCGGCTCCTGGAAGTCCTGGACAATTGGTCAGTGTTTGCATGGGAAATCCAGGTTTCTGCTGCTTGGTCAGGTAATAGTGAAGGTCATATGCAATGGCTACTGGAAAGCTCCAGTGTATCAGACAGTGCACAATCCACACTGATGTTTTCCCTGTACAGCACAAAGAATGCAAAGGATCCTTAGGACAGGACTAAGGATTTTTTATTCTAACAGTCCAGTGAGCACTGACTTTTATTGGAGAAGCTGAGAAGCACCAGCTGAGATCTTTCTACATAGAGGCTACCAGGAATGAATAGGCAAGCAAGAGAGTGGGAAATGCAGTATCCAGCATAGTAGGAAAGAAAAGACCAGAAGTGTGATTGGGGCTGTCTATTCTACAAGGCAGGAAACAGTGGAACTTCCTAAAATTAGAAAGTCCTGCAAAGAAGGTAGATAAGTAAGTTAAGTGAGTCTTTCAGCAGAGAAAGGTGACTGCTACTTCACTTAGCATAACAAAAATATTAAAGCATATTTCATTCCAAAATCTGTCCACTTCAGATCCTGATAAACTCCATTTATACTTAGAATGTGTACGCAATCTAAAAGGAAGTAGCTTCCAGGAATGAAGTAATTTTATTTGTATTTACAAATGCATGCACACAAACGTCCCCACCCATTTATTTCTGTACACAGAAGCCCATAACATATGTATATTTATATTACTGTGCTCTCAAGGATGTAATTCTGGAGTGCTTGGCTGAGTACCATGGTCCTGACCTGTCAGCAAAGAAGGTTTAAAGCAGGCCTGGAGTTTGGAGAGTTTCCATCTGCAGACTGGCTTGCATGGCTGGCTATGCACATGAGAGCTGTGGTGAGACCAAGGAGGTAGGCAATTGCAGGGCTGGGGCAATGATTTTTAAAACCATCCCCTTTGTCAAATGCAACATTTTAAGACTATTCCTCCAAATGCCTTATTTCCTCCAAAATGTCACCAAGGAAATTTTCCCTCTAATGAGGCTGACGGTTGTAGGAAGTCTCACTCTTAACAGAAGGGACTGGGTGATTCAGACAGGCAGTGACGATCAATGAGGCATGCTGCATATAGCATGTCACAAATGGAACAAAAAGGTTAGGGACATCTGAATGAAGGAGCTGAGCTGTCACCTTCAGCCTTGCCTCCGGATTTCATTCTGAAAATTGCAGGGAAGTTGTGCTGTTCCTCCCTCGAGATTTGCATAGGACATTTGCTACATCAAGGATTCCTCCTGACATTTCTAGTGGAAGCAGCTAGAAGTAAAAAGGAAGTCAGAGAGCAGTGTCTCTGTGTGCTGTACTGTTGCCAAGCAGATTATGTGCTGTAATCTGTAAGCACTGAACTGTGTTTGAATTACGAGGAACCTCTCCCTTGCTTTTGTTTTAGCCCCCTGGGAGAGGCGATATTTCCGGACTGCTAATGTCACAGCGTGACCTGTTAATAACCTGCGAGAGCCTTCCTCCGTTCCGCTGCCTCCCGCTCCCCCAGGACCCGGCAGCTGCCGTCACATGGATCAAATGCCTGCCTGCCTTCTCTGCGCTTCATTGAGAAAAATTCAAGCATGTGGCCTGAGGTTCCCCTGATGACTGTCTGGGGATGATGATTTCTACCATCTGTTCTGGCTGCCTGTGGCTCCCGGAAACACCGAGGTGTATGCCGCTTCTGGCCATACGTGGGATTCCTGATGAAACCTCAGCTGCTGTCCAACTGTCTGTGAATATCAGATGGGTTTGAATTATCTTCCGCCAAGAGGGGAGGGAGAAGCACTTTGTTTAACTCTTTAATCTGAACCACTAGACAGCACATGCATAATCACAGGGTACAAAGCCGCTGAATTATTAGCATCTGCATCACGGTGGCAGCTGTAGCGTGTGCACGTGTGCTGGGTCTGTCTGATTCAAGATGCCCGGGCTGGTTGTTTCCAGGCTAAATATAAAGCCTCGAGTGAAATTCATCTTACTTTAGCTCACTTGGAAGCCTTGTAATTATACTAGAGATTTATTTGATCCCTTCACTTCTGATTTGTGTTAGAGGCACATTTCAGACGTATAAATTTTATATCAGTATATGAAAAAGGCTGCTTATCAAATGTTTTAAATGCAGCTGAGGAATTGTAGCATTTCCAAAGTTATTTACTGAGATAGAGGAAGTCAGGGCAAATTGATATTAATTTTGATATGTGAAAGAGACTTTTGTGCAAAAAAACCTTAATAATGAATAAATACATATCACTTATCTTTCAGGATTTGACATTCCGTCTGTTATTTTCCTTGTAATCTATCATTTAGAAACATTTTTGTGGTGTTTGCTGAATATCAGGTTTTAGTGGATATTGAGGGTCACTCTATCACCCAGAAGACCACATCTAAATAGAAAGGATTTGATTTGGAATTGTCTACACTTCATCCCTTAATATTCACACTGTTTTCTTCATTGACATACATATTATTTTCTTTGAATGAATAGATGCTCTCAGTAAAAAACACAATGAGTTTTATGTGGTTGGAAAAATTGTTTACACAGTCAGTCCTGAAGCAGAGAAGTTATTACAGAAATGCTGAATGGATCAGCAGTAACTGCTTACAATTCTTGCAGTCATTGTTCAGGTAGAGGTATGTAGACTACAAGACTTCTGAAAGACTTCAGAGAGAAAAGGAAAGGGAAAAGGAAAAGGAAGAGGAAAAGGAAAAGGAAAAGGAAAAGGAAAAGGAAAAGGAAAAGGAAAAGGAAAAGGAAAAGGAAAAGGAAAAGGAAAAGGAAAAGGAAGGAGATATCTAGCAGTAGGCAGTAGTGACAGCCTTGGGTTGTTAAACAGCAAGGGAAGATAATCAGTGCAGTATCAGTACTGGATGCTTCACATTTTCAGATTCAAGTTAAACACCTCTGTAGCATGACCTCATGGACATATTTTTAGAGGCCGTTTTTCTACTAATATTGTGGGTGCTAATCAAAGAATGTGAAAACACTTCTTATCAATGGCTTACCAAAGGGCATTTGATTGTTTTTGCTTTTGGTGCTTTTTTGTTATGCCATGAGACATAATGTGTTCAGCAGCTAGTGCATAGGCATGGGGTGGGAGTCAGGGTTCCCACCACTGCTGGAATTTCTTTCTCTTGCCAACTGACTCATGCAGAGAAGTGCACATATCTCTTGCATATGCACACTGTCAGAAATCAGTATCAGGATAGAAGGCTGGAAAGTAGACAGCACCAGAAAATTCAATACAGCTTGGAAAAATATTTCTATTTCTAATGTTCTAATTTATTGATCATTTTAAAAAAAAGCCAGTCAAAGACACAGGAGCTATATACAGAAACATTTAGTGTATCTATTTTCTCCAACCTAGAATGACCCAGTAGCTACATCTGCCTTCATCTCTAAAGCAGATTTTCTTTTAGCAATGAATGCAAGGCTGCGGGCTTTTAGTGAATGTGAGTGAGTTAAGAAGGACATGCAAATACAGGAGAGGTGATTTGCCTATAATGTAAAGCTTCTCTGGCATAATTTCTCTTTTTGTGTCTGGATACAGGAAAATTTATCTGTTCTACCAGTGTCTGTCCAAAAAAAGCTCAGCAAAACCCCACCAACAGAAAAAAATCCCCAAAACCAAACCCCTTACAAGCCCTTTAGTTTGAAAAACAGTTAGCTTTCAGCCCAGAGCTTTTTAAGGGAAATCTGGTGTTTCTTTCTTCTCTCTGCATAGACCTCTGCATCACTGAAGAGAGGTTTGACAGATGGAGACAGCTTGTAATAATGTACTTGAAGCTCTGAAAGACTAAAATGAGTAATCAAAACCATACTGAAAAGGATTTTTTCATGAATCTGTCTAAAAATATATGTCACAGAGAATTTCGTTCCCCCTTTTTTCCTCTCCCCTTTTTTTGTTTGAACTAAGGTGGGTATTTATACTTAGCTGCATATCATTATGTGTGATTTCCCTTTTCTGTTAGTCACATCAGGTCTTGGCGTGCAGTCACAAGTGATGTAAGATATTGCAAAATGTCACTAATAAATATGTTAAGAGACAGTGAACTAGAAATAAAACATGGAGATTCCAATGTGAATCTCATCATCAAGTTCTTCTGCCATAGTCCACTTTTGTTGAAATTTAGATTATGATGAAGCATTTGTAAGAATTATTCTAAAATGGAGAAGTATACTCTGCAATTTCTAGGTCTCAAATGATGTCTGTAAGGGGCAGAACATGAACGCTTCCCTCCTTCTGTCACTTGAAATATTTCCCTTAGGCTTAGAGGGCTATTAGAGGGATTTGAGTATGCGTACCTGCGGGAACACTTGGTCTGAAGGGATTCTTTTTGGTTGCTATTGAAAGGTGACTGTTGCACTGAATGCCCAGTCATCTGTGCCACAAACCCTAACTGGATTAGAGGGAATGTTGGGGAGAAATTCACAGATGATGGAGGAAGAAATTACTATCAGAGCAATTTTGTTGCTAGGAGAACAGAAGAGAGTCTGCCATTTCCAAATACACCTTTACATGTTCCCTGCTCCAGGTTATGAGCATACAGCCTGAGGTATAACAAGGGTCTGGCTTACACTGGTGCTGAGCACTTACATTTATGGTTGTGGTGTTGAGAGCTTGTAGTTCTGAAAAAGAAATCTATGATTTCTCAGCACAGGCATCCATTTATGCATGCATGTAGTAAAAGTTTCTGCATGGCTAAAGCTTTTTAACCTGATCAGGGTTTGTGTGTGATTAGTGTGCTTAGTCACTGAGTGTTAACTATCTAGAAATGAAGGAAATTTCAGTGCTGAGGTTCTCTTTTTTTCAAAAGCCCTAGAAGAATCCAGCCTTTCCATATAATTCCATAAAGAGAATCCTAAACTTTCAGAGCCCTTCTAGGCAGTCTTGTTATATAGAAAGGAGGATTAAATTTTACATGGAGTAAATGAACAGAAGTACCTTCTCTAATAAAGGGAATATACCAGGCAGTGGAGTACTTTCCTCTGGAATATTAGCAGGTGCTGTCATTTAAGATGCTTATAAGGCTGACTGAAACTCTAGAAATAAACAGGTAAGATTAATTTTGTGCTAAAATAAGGTTCTAATGTGACTCCCCACCTCTAGCCGTGGCAAACTCAGAGCAATGAATAGCAAGCACTGAGTAAGGGAGTGGTTTGCCAAATAAGTGTCCCATTTTCAGAGTAACCTTTTGACTGCCCTAGGTTTTCCTGTCTGACTGCTGTTCCAAGGAATTGATACCTGGCAGCCAGCAAAGCTTATGACAGCAAGTGCATACACAAATAGTCAGAAGCTGCTGGGCTTCCTAGAAGGATATTTTAAATATCCTTACAAGATCTTAGGTAAGTCATTTGGACTGCTCACCAAACAGAGAAAGCCCAAACTTTTGTAAGCGTGTAAGTAACTTCATGGGGCTTTGTTTTCTGAAGCACAAAAGCAGATATCAAAAGAGGCAGTAGATAATGACTATAAATATGTATTTATATGATAAAACCATTGTTTTGTCACTTTCAGTTAAATCACACCTCAAATGCTTATAATAAACAACATGGATTAGTGAAAATTTCAGGTAAGAACAGGGAAAATCTGGTTCTGGAGAACTGGTGTGATTGCTTGGTAGCCTTGATTCCTGATAAGCAACTGATGTAGAGCAGTGTTCCATCATCTTATTTTAATCCAGAGTTTAGGCCAAATTCTGTTATGCTCATAAGTTTTAAGTCATCATTTATCTATGAGGTTAATGAGACTATTGTAGGAATATGACATTTAATTAAGGTCGAGTGTGTGAGACTGTGTCTTTGCTAGTACGCTGTTTCCTTATTTTGCTTTCACATTTTAATTTTTATCTTCTCATTCTATGTGTTCATGCATAGTGTTTCTCAGTAAAACTGCTGCACAACAAAAAACATTGTCAATAACAAGAAGGATAATAAATGATGTGATATCAGACATGACTGTAGGAATACCCTTATTATGAAAATTTTTTGATAGGGACCTTTTTTCTAGCAACTACGAACAGAGAGCATTGTTTTGCACCTTTTGTGTTTCCAGGAACTAAAAAAAGTAATTAATTAATTTTCACAGTTGAGGAGAGAGAAACAACATCCCCAAAAAGCTGGATGACTTTCTCCTACCAAGTTCTACTTAGAGACACTTGCCCATATAAGGGACAGCACACAGTTTCAGTTTCAATGAATGCAGTTCTTATTTATTCTGGGTACAGCTGATAGGGTGACTCACTGCTTTGCTAATGAAAATTTGGTGTTTTGCCTTTAAAAAAATACATTCAAGCAAAACAGATTTTACTTACTACCATTGTTCTGCTATTTTGAGGATAGGATTAGAGGACAATGCTAATAGGTAGAATTAAAGAGACATGTTTGTCCTTGCATGAGCATGAAATGAAAGCACACAATTTGAAATCCCAGTGAACTAGAAAGGAAGGTGTACAACGAGTAATAGCAGGTGAACAGGTCTTCATGTCTTGAACGAGGTGCAATGTGATCACAATCTCTGCCTTCCTGTGCACCGTGAATAAGAACACGACACAAAGGACGAAAATGAGGCCATATCCTCCCTTAGTGTAAAATGTCACAGCTCTGCTGAAGTAAATGGGACTCTGCTTAATCACCTTAGGTAAGGATTTCATCCTTTCAGCTGGAACCTTTCCAGACTTCCACATAGGTGTCACTCCACCCCACCTGCCTGATCTTCAGCTTTCATTCACTTTGGTAGACAGCAGTAATGCTCTTTCCTGTGACCTGGATCCTGAGGCTATGCCTCCATGGGAGGAAAGCTCTGATTGCACTCCTGCAAACAGTGATGGCTGCCCTGGGTCTTAGGGACACCTTTCACTGAACCACTACTCCATGATTTCACTTCTCAAGGATGTGTGTGCAGGTATACACACACACACACACACACACACACACACACACACACACACACACACACACACACACACACGCTTTACATGAGATTAAACAATGTATTACTTTTTGTTTTACCAACATGGAAAATACACATATCTAGGGGGGAAATAATATGCTGAAACCCAGAATTTTGTTTGGGTTTTGGATCTCTGTGTCTCTATTCCTTATCTTTCCGCCAAGTCATGAAGCATCTCTTCCTCTCTGCTGCCTACTGACCTGCTTGTTCATTTCTCATAGCCAAATTGAACACAATCCTCCAGCTGCTGTAAATATATGCTCATCTCTTCCCACCCAGATGCCAACTGAGTAATTCTGTGACATTTCTTGATCTATACCTCCTCTGTGCTCTTAAATGATGCAATTACCTAGGATTTTCTATTTTCACATTAAGCAGTAAAGAAAGCCGAATTTTCTTCCAGTTGTGTCTAATTGATTGCTCAGCACAGGTTCACCTGAAAAGATGGACTTTTAGGTTTGGCTACAGTTTGCTTTTCTTTGTCTTTGAGTGATATTACTTAGCTTTTGCCAGTAAATGTGCCCATAGTAAATATATTCTAGAATACTGGTCCTTTTATATTAAAAATTTAGTAAAAACCTTATTTTCATGAGCTTTGTTTAGTTTCCATCACAGACAGATTTTCTTGCTAAATCCCAAGATAATTTTTATTGTTTAATATTTTCAAAGACAATTTTAAAAGGTACAGGTTATCACAGAGTTGTTGGGGTTGGAAGTGACCCCTGGAGATCATCGAGTCCAATCCTCTTTCCCCCTCAAAGCAGGTTCAAATGTGCAGGCTACACAGGATCACATCCATTCATGTTTTAAATATCTCCCAAGAAGGAGAGCCTACAGGCTCTCTGGGCAGACTCTGACAGTGTTCTCCACAGTAAAGGAGTTCTTCCTTGAGTTCAAGTGGAACTTTCTGTGCATCAGTTTCTGCCTGTTTCTCCTTGTCCTGTTCCTGGGAACCACTGAAAAGAGTCTGGCACCATTCTTTTGACACCTGCTGTTGAGATATTTGTGTGCATTGATAGTATCCCCTCTCATGGGTCTCCTCTCTAGATTAAACAGGCCCAGCTCCCTTGGCCTCTCCTCCTAAGAGAGATGCTCCAGTCCCCTCATCATAGCCCATAGCCTTCCACTGGACCCAGACCAGTACTTTCTTGTCTTTCTTGTCCTGAGGAGCCCAGAACTGGACATAGCACTCCAGATGTGCCTCACCAGGGCTGAGTGGAGGGGCAGGATCACCTACTGTGACTTGCTGGCAACGCTCTTCGGAATGCATGCCAGAATCTCACTGACTTTCTTGGCCACAAGGGCACTGCTGGCTCACAGACAGCTTGTTGTCCACCAGGACACCCAGGTCCTTCTCTGCAGAGATGCTTTCCAGCAGGTCAGCCCCCAGCCTGTGCTGGTACGTGGGATTATTTCTCCCCAGGTGAAGGAACCAGCATCTGCCTTTGTTGAACTCCATTAAGTTCCTTTCCCCTCATGTCTCCAATGTGTCCAGATCTCTCTGAATAGCAGCACAGCCTTCTGGTATATCAGCCACTTTTCCCAGTCTCCCAGTTTTGTATTTTCAGCAAACTTACACTCTGGCCCTTCATCAACTTCATTGATGAATGACAGAAGACAGAAGCCAGTACTACCCCTGGGGAACATCACTAGGCTACATCCAGCTACCTGTAGAAGGACTTATTGATTTTTTTTTTACCTGTCTGGGTGGCTTCTACTAAACACCCACAACAGCATCACCATGTTACCCTGTCCCTTATTTCTTACCGACAAGCTCTCGACACATTCTTCATCCAGCCCTAAGCAGAGCACCATACATTCCAGCTGCTCTCCCTCACATAAAGAACAGCTCTACCACCTTGATTTGCTGCCTGTCTTCCCTATAAAGTACACAGGCATCCATGACAGCATTCCAGTCATGTGGGCTATCCCACCGTGTCTCTGTCATCCCACTGAGATCATGGTCCACACACAGACCTCTAATTCTTCCTGTTTATTCCCCATGCCATATATGTTGCTGTACATGCAGTTCAGGGGGCCATTAAAGCATTCAGGCTTTCCAGGAGGGCTGTAAGGATCCATCAGAGCCATAGACACCCTTGAGGTGGTTGGCCTTCTGGTTTTGCTTCAACTAGGGAACACTTGTCACTTTTTGATATTTTTCTGAAAGTTCTAAAGCAACTCAAACCCAGAGCTTGAATCTACAGACTGCTTTGGGGAACTTACTTCTGAAATACTTTACATCTCAGGCTGCAGCAAAATGAAGGCGACAGTTCTTAGTACAATTTGTTTGAAAAGAGGGAAATAATGGACATTTATTCCTAATTCCATTATAATAAGATTAGATAACTGAAAAAGCCAAACCTCTTAAAAAGAAATTGTGTTCCACTAAAGACAATGACATGATTTCCTGTGACTTGCATTGTGCTCATGTACAATTTTACTGTTTGATTGGAGTGCGTGAAACAAACCAGGCCCTACTTCATGTACAGTGGTTTTCTGGGCCAAGCAGCAAAACATAAAAGATAAGGACAGGTGGCTTCAACACTTGTTGTAAAGCTTGGATATCCATTATAATTTGAGGTAGGCAAGGCGTATCATGTGTCTATGAGAAGAGACAGAGGAAGGGTAAGTGGTAATCTGAAGTGCAGACTTAAACCCAGTGCAACTGGAATAATATTTGAGAGCAATGACCTACCAAGATGTTGTGACATTTTACCACTTGTAAAATAAAATAAATTCTTCACTGAAATGTATATATATTAACTCTAGAAAGATTGAGTGTCTTAAGAGCACTTTTATCTTCTACATTAGATGAAGAAGGGGAAGAAAGTTTTGCCTTTTTCTAATTGTCCAATCCACTCTGCAGAGTGCACAGTAACATTCCAGCCCTGGAGTTTGAAATTACCTACTAATGACACAGGAAGTACCAGGCAAGAAAGGTCTGTTCCAGCTGCCCAACAGCACCAGCTAATGTGCTCAGATACATTTTCAGGGGTGAGGAAGCAGGTTGTTTGCTCTATTCATTCTGTGCCAGGGTTGCCAGGATGTTGGACAAAGTTGTATTTACACAAGGAGCTCTTTGCTGATATGAGAATACTGGTGTACTCTGTTGGCAAAAGGTTTTCATGCAATTGCAGACTACAATAGCAGAACTGTGGAAAGGCACCCCTCACCAGTGAGACAGTGGAAGTAAAACAACTCTTTTTTCTGGCTTAACCTTTCTTTGAATTAGAGAGTCCTGATAGTGCAGCTATGTTGGAGCAGAGAGAAAAGGAATTGAAAACTGCAAAATACTTCAATGTTACTGTGTGCAGAGTGTATTGTAACTTGTATTACAAGTTCCTGAGTAAACACATGGGTGAAGAAAATAAATGGAAGGGTGGTAGCAATGAGAGAGCCATAACAGTTGTCCTTTAGGAGTTCTTAGAGGTTTGGAATTTACTTCATGTAAATTGCAGCCACTTTATATTTTTGTATGGAGACAGAATTGTATCATCCCATGGAATAATCTAAGAGGGAAAAATCAGGAAGGAGTGAGTCATTGATACCCCAAATATTAACAGAAGCACAAGAACAAATGAGTACAAATCAGGCACAAACAAATTTAGTGTGAAAGACATGGAATTATTATTGACCACTAGAGGACTAGCATCCTGTAACTGCTTCCCAGTAGAGAAATTGCAATGACAAGAACTGTCAGCTATTGAGAGATTGACAGTAGGGTACTGTTCACTAATGCACTCGATGACCCAGGAGGATCCTTCCAGCCCTAAGTTCTCAAAATCACTTTAGCAGTTACAATGGAAGACAGCAAAAATTTAGAAAGACAGAAGTACTGTTTCCTGGATGTCAAATACAATGTCCAAAGATATATGCAAGCTCCAAAACATATCTAGGTGAAAAAAGCTACTTCATATTGTTATTCCTGGCTATAGCTTTTTGAGTCTGTGGTGTTGTATAAGACCAATGCAAGAAATTAGCTTGAAATTACTTGGATAAAGTTATTTTTAAGGGAAAGCCTGTGGCAGTTTGCAAAAGAATGTAGTGGGAGCAGTATCTAACTGCTCTTTGTGGATCACATCCACCCATGGACTTCTCAGGAAAAACAAATAAAAGCAACTGCAGGTATATAGAGTTTCTTCCTTGTCCCCACTGCTGAGCTGTAGTTCTTCTGTCACAAGCAACTGTCCTAAGCTGCATGTAAACTTATTACTGATGAAGTGGAAGATATCTGCAGGAGTAGGAATGACCCAGGTTTTATCAGGTAACTCAGGAGAAAAATGCTTCCCTCTGCCTGTCATTGCTAGGTCTTAGAGACGGTTTTCTCTAATTCAAAATTTCTGCCTTCTAGTACTGCTAGGCATTGTGGAAATGGTGAATAAACAATTTGAGCCTGCCCTGAAAGACTGTTGTCCTTTGGTTTATAGTTATAGATCCTTTTAAAACACTGCTGCTCTTACACAGAAAATTACACAAGTGCTGTGAATCACGTTAATTACATGCCAACTCAAGTATCACCATAGTACCTTATACAGTGGAAATGCCACCATCTGGTGGTTACATCTCTGCTGGAAGACTTTTGTGGTAGTATTGGGGATTGAGCTGCCTCCGCTCAGTGAAGAAACCTTGTTTTAGATTTAGAAATTAAGGCTCCCTGGAAGTAATTTCTTCCGGACAATGTTTCACTTTACAGGCATACCAGATAGTCCCAGCAATGTGGAGTAGGAGACACCAGAAAAAATGCTATTTCCATTTTTTCTTTTTCTTTTTTTTTCTTTTTTTTTTCTTTTTTTTTTTTTTTGTGATGTGATTTTATTACTGAGAAGCTTGTGATGTTAAGACACTTCTAACATGAGCTTTGATTATAGTTGCTTTTTTGGGAGGGCTTGGTAGGACCGAACCACAAGACAACTTCTATAAGAAACACATAAAGAATCCATCTGTGACTTCTTGAACATGCAGCCTCTCCCTCTTTCTGTTTAAATGATTCCTATGGTCTTGACACCACCAGGAGCTTATTGTGTCCCTACAAGAAGCTCTTTAGAGAATCTTACCTTTCTCTTATAATTTTTTTCTTGTTATCAATGTCACTTTGTTCTGGAGAGATTTTAGTTAGGGTGTAATTTTATGTGCATCCTTCTGAGGTAGCTTAATGAGTTTTGTTATGATTGTCACCATGTTCTAGGCCGAGTAAAAATATTCTTGAAATTTAAAAAAAAAGGAAAAAAAAAAAAAAAAATCTGTTCCTGCATTCCAGGAAGGCAGCAGTGGAACAGAGATGACTGCAGTAAAGACACTTCGTATTTACCCTAAGACAGAAGAGAGCACAGTAAGACTTTCTGCTTATGTTTACAAAGTAAGGAATGAGTGATAAACTTTGAGCAAGCCAGAAGCTTTTAGGCCTTTTGACTGAGGAATTTTGAGTTTACCTCATTTTTGGAAACCGGATTTGTGATTAGATTTCTGACCTGTTCCGTGCTGTAGTTAAGACCAGAAGTTCACAGCAAAATGAATTAATGCTCTAAAGCAAAACTCTGCTTAGCATGGCAAAACAGAGCTGCAGAGTGAGATAGTCTGTATAACTTGTGAAAAATTTAAAATGAGGTTTTGATGCATTTCAGCAGTATGTTATGTAGAGCAGCTCACTTATGTGACCTGCAGAACATCAAGCTTTTTTGTTCACTTCCAACCATTTTGTATTATTTTGAATTACTTTTATAAATCTTGAATTACATTTATAAGTCTTGAATACGGGGCTCTCTTCTCCTCACAGACTGTTATGGTGCCTACTCCATAGGCACCACAGGGACATCAGACTCTGCTGGGATCCCTTGGCAGTATAACTATGTAAGACAGGTCCTCTTATCTTGTAAAAATTTCTTTGACAGCTACAGCAGCCTATGCTTGGCTCTCCCTCTTCCTGCGTAATTCTTGGATGCAGGCAGGGGAATGAGGGTAGGAAATACATCTACACACAATAAATCCCATGAGGTAAAATAGCTAACATGCATGGATGGTAGGATCTGTTGCTTGAGGGAGAACTGGAGACACAATAGGGTGCATGCAGGATGCCCTGCTCCGTCGTATTACACATCCAGCCAGGAAAGTTTGTTACCCAGGTCTAAAAAATCATTGAAAATTGAGCATATCGGAAGGGAAAGCAATTAATAGATATTTTTTTTTAAGACCTCCTGCTTTTACTCTGTCATAGGAAACACAGTTGTTAATGTGTGTCATATTTTTTCAACTGGCCATTCAGCTGCTACCTGCCCCTCAGATCTCCCTGTTCTTCTGTCTGATGTGTGTGTCATAGCCAGTGAGAAAGGCAGGAGCTATGTGACAGAAACACAACAAAGAGCTTTGCAATTGATTTTTCCTCTGCATTGTTAGAAAACATCAGATGGCTTAAAAGATCTCACTGGAAATTGCAACCTTCTTCCGCACTGGCTTTTTATAACTTGTTGATTAAACATCCTAGCCTGGCTTTTGCAGTGGTTTAAAACAAGGACTGACATGAAAGTATTTTGTCAAAGGATAACCTTCTCATTCCAGGCATTTTTAACCTTACACTGACAGTGATTTCAGCTGCAATGGGTTCTTGGAATGCCTGAGCTTCCCACTGGTGATATTCATTGCCAATGATGCCAATGGCAAGCCTGAGCCCTGTCTGTCCAAGTCTGGTTCCTCCCAACAAACCCAGTGTGCAGTGACACATGCTAACGAGCAAATGGAGAAAAAAGGCCCAGAGAGCAGGTATTTCCACTTGTTATTGTAAGGCCATCTGTCTGCTACCTGGCAGCTAAATGTTTGCTGGCTAGCACGTGTGCCTGGTTGAAGACTTAATTGTCTACCACTATTATTAGCTACCAGTTATTGAGTGCCAACAATGTGTTCTCCTGCCCCACGGTAGGCGACACAGCTTTCTCATCTTCAAACAGCTTTCAGGAGAGGAGACAAGTAATAAACAATCATAAGCTACTTGGTTGGGCTTAATTCTTACAGAGATAGATTTACTCCCCTGCTTTTCCAACAGATGTTTGTGTTTCAGTAGATTCCCTTAAAAATGCACAAAACCCAGGAAAAATGGATTTATACAGGTTTTTATAATGTGCCATCCTGTTTTATTTGCTCCTAAGCAGTGTCTGGGATTACTGCATTGTCTAAATATGCATAAACTGAGTTTTCAAGCCACAGAGATTTCAGACTCTCTTGTACCTAATTCTTCTGTCTACACCATCCAATTATTGCTGGTCCTATCAAGACTTTCAGACACCTCAGAGAAAAAAATATTACTCCGGGGCCACAGGGACATACAATGGAGCAAGGCGATCTATGTCCTCTAAACACAGGAAATAAACTCCCCTGATTCCTCCCCACACCTGAAGCTTCTGGAAAAAAGATAGCCACAATAAAGGATTTCTGAAGTGATTTTTAGATGCATGACAAGCTTCATATTGCATTGCTTCTATGTGTCAGATTAATAGAAGTATGTTATTAAATAATTCAATAATCACATGAATTTCAGATTCTGTTTGACTGAAGACTATATGAGAGAGAATAAATAGTGTAAGCATCAAGAAAAACACTTTTATATACACTAAATAACTTAGTCACTACTTTGGCAAAGTAAGTTTTGTTCTTAGACTACCTAAAAACATCAGTAAGCAAAAAGAAAATTTAAAAAATTCCTATGTGTTGAGAACCTTCCATCATCTTCTAGCTGAATCTCTAGGGCTTTATATGTTTATATCAATTAACTTAATGCCCGAATGAGGTGATAAAAATAGGTAAGCTGCATGTGGCCTAAAGTCCTTTGGAAAAACAGGACTTATGCCCTTCACACACTGGAAAATTACAATCCAGTTTTAATATTCTGAGGCATAATAGGATGGTTGGCCTGAAATAGGTCATTAAACAAAAACTGCTGTCAGGTTTCTCCAACAGCTACAGTTTCAGTCTTTAATTTTCCACTGGCCTGAACCCCTTTGTCAGACATCCACTTTGTGTATAAATGTGAGAAATGCAGTTGTTAGGTCTGATTACTACACCATCTTCTCAGACAGCAGTCTGGCAAAAGATACTTCAAATGGTGGGCAGCCTGGGGTCCTACTTGCAGGTTACAATGAGAACTAGACTAAAAAAAGTAGTTCATGCAGTGGTCTTCTTCCAGGTATTTAGTGTGAGCACTGGGGAACAAGACCTCTCCATCTTTTCCCCATCACTATGCATGGCCCTGGATCAGATTAAACACTCAGCTGAAGAGTTTGCTGTGGAGACTGCATGTTAAGAATGGGTGATTGATGAAGTTTGTCAGTCATCTTGATACAAATTTGAAGAACAGTTTCTAATTTAAAAAATAAATTTTGAAAGTGGATTCGTAAAACAGCTGGGGAAGCGGAGGCTTCGAAGCATCTCAACAGCAGTCATCCAAAATTCATGAGGAGGTTGCTGAGCACATATAGCCAGGTTTTTCTGAAAATGCTCTTAACATTAAGCCATTAAGGTACAACCCAAGCTGCCCAGCAGCCAGCTTTAGAGGCCTTCTGGGCGGGCAGAACACATTAGATGGAGGCATGTGATATTAAACTTTTTCTCTAGATTCAGGGAGTGAGTTAAACTGTATAACCGGGCAGGCAATGACTGACTCAAGAAAATGCCCACCTCTTTTAAGCACCCTAAATGTGACCAAGACCAGTGTTTAATTCATATCCTCTCTGTGACAATTTAAAGAATCCAGGCAAAGTGAAACAGCTAAAATGAGAAAGGTTTAGAATTACCAGCCATCAAACATAGCTGCTCATGGAGATGTTATGAGGGAGTTGAATTTCCTCCTGGCAGAAGAGGGGAGTGAGTTTGTATGTACTGCTTTCTGGGCAGTCTATTCAGCAGTTCAACCAGTAAAGAGAAATTGCACCAACTCTCGAAGCTTCTGTAAATCTTACTCCATGTCTCTCACTACCTCAGCCCAAGAGATCTTGCTGATTTTCAGACACTTTGCAGAAGTAAAATTGTATTTTCTTTTCAACTGTTGACATGCAGGCCCTGTCTTCAGTGTGTTGCCTTTCCCCTCTTTCCCTCCAGTGGGAAATGCACACTTACGAGAGTGGTTTTCACATGGATTTACGAATAAACCTGGGAGCATGGAGCTGCTATTCTGTTGCCTGTGAGACACAACAATCTGGACTTGTTTTGTCATGTTTCTCCTTCATCCCAAGATGATTATTTCTTAGTCCTCACCCATCTACAGGAGACTATAAAAACTGTCATTCTGATCCAACGCCTCAACCTGTCAATGAATGAACACGAATGTACCTGGCCAGCAGATGACTCCTGCCTCAGTTATGCATTTCTGGCATGCTTACAGCTATTGCTCAGGCAGTCAGCCAAACCTTTGCTCCGTCAACATTAAAAGATTTCCTGAGGCTCAGCAAGCTTAAGGATCCACATGGTGGCAACCTTAGATGCTCTTGTTCTTGCTTTTCCCATATAATTCGTACTTCCTGAGCCTTAGTCATTTCAGCCGTCTTGCAAAAAAATTGTTACCAAGGTGTTGAAATAGGCCTGCTTTGGAGTTGAGATAATACAGAAAGATTAAATTGTGGAAGAAATCAAAGTTATTTCTCTTTAAGACAGCTGAACCTGGAAATTTGAAATTTCTCACTGAATTTCTAAAATGCTGGACATAGACATCTTTTTTATTTATAATAAAACTTAAATACCCTTATTGACAACGTTCTTTATCCTGTTATAGAAAAAATATTCACCCAGAGAGGTTTTTTTTTTTATTTTTAAATTAGATATTTTATTTGTTTATTAATGTTTGAAGATGGCTTTATTTCACAATTTTAGTTTTCAAAACATCTGGCACCAAGCTGGGTCAGAAAAGCCCTATTAGACTGCTCCTGCTGTGAGTAGTTAGAATCTGTGTGTCTACCTATCCATTTGGTCTTTAAATTTGAAACTGAAAGAATTTGCAACATAATGATCAAAATTAAATTATTTCTGTTACTTTACCCTTATTTATTTGAATTCTTTGCAAGTATGAAGACAACCTAGGCAATTAATTGGAAAAAATCCCAAAACCTTGGCTAAGTGAAATGAAAATAACAATACAAAACTAAACAAAAGTGCCTAGGTAAGGCATGCTAGTACTTGATTTAGTTTGCCTGCTTTCCAGTTTTATTCACAGGCTTATCTAGACGGTTCCTATCACTTTGGACAGGAAGTTCCCTGAAAGCCTTGTCACTACATGAATGCAGTGCTTGGTAGAAGAATAATTTACTTGTCTTATGAGCTAACAGTGAACAGAATTCTGTACCATTATGGCTTTGTCCAGACTAATTTGCTAAGGAGAAAAGTTGCCAGTGTAACAGTGGATGTGATCCCATTTGTTATTATTTCTTTTGTATTATCTGTGTTGAAAAATGATGAAATTTACTGGGATTACATCGCAGAGCAAGCAATCTGTATTTCTGTTCCTGTAGGGTTTTTTCTGGAGGTACTCAGAGACAGCTTGCACATACACATTCCTCTAAACACCTTACAGTTTTGTGCCCACACTCACTGCTGTTCACAATGTGTGGATTTAGGGCTCTCAGGCCCCAGGTCCTGGTGTGACATCCAGCTTCCTTAACATGATAGACAGCTGCCAGGGCACAGAATGTCTGAGCAAGCATGGCAAGCCCAGTCTGCCAAAAGTGCTGTGCATGCACTTGGAGTACAGATATGTGCTTGTTGTGCTTGAGGTCTGGGAAAACTGGCACATCCAGCAGCATAATTGCAGTCTTTGCTGGTGTTATATTTATGCAAATAAGAAGTATTTGGTGAATACAATTTGTGTTTCCACCTAGGGAAACTTCTGTGCTGAGATTATTGATTTCTTTCCCATGGCTGAGATAATTCTGTTCACAGTTCTCTTCCCAGGAAATATCTGTCTATCTTAAGACTCTGATAGAAACACTCCAGAAGGTTAAAGTTGAATGATTACAGCATCTTTCTGATGCAGGCTGTTTTCCTTGAAGAGGATAAGATTTAATTTCTTCATAAGCAGCTCCTGAACTACTGGAATATTTCACAGAATGATGAACCAATGTCAATTCCTACTGACTGTAGGACACCAAGACCAAAATTACCATAGTTTAGGAGCGGTTAAGAGGTAATCATAGTCAAAGAGAGGCTGAGCATAAAACTAAATCAGAATGCATGCTGCAGCCATCCATTTTTCATTTATATACTGCCCTATATAAATCAGAGTCCATAGATGCTGAAGTTTATCCGTGGAAATCTACAATCCTACTGTTTCTCTTCCTTTCCTGTCAGGTCTATTTGTTTATGCTATATGTCCTTCAGCTTTCTTTTTCTGTTATGTTTTAAAAGATTTTTTCCCCTTTTTCATTTAATTTTCTGTCTGAAATGTAGTATCACATCATGTCCTCAGGGAAATACTGCAATGAGGAGAAACAGGTGATTAGGTGGTGATGTAGCTTGATCATTATAGGCTTTTCTTTTTTTCTCAAGAATGCTATGCTCAAGTGCTGGAAGATGTTAATGGCTGCCTTAAAGTTTGTCTTTGATCTGCAGAAAATTCCAAGCCTTATTAATCCCCTGGTTATGGGGGCATCCTCCATTCAGTCTAAATAAGAAGCAGCAGCTAAGCTCCTGTATGAAATAAATTTGCTGAAAACAGTAGAAGCCACCCCCCGAGCAGTTATCCTACAAAGACAAGCTGAAGTATGAGCTAATTTGTGAAGAACAAAGAATTATTTTATATTCACTGACCGAGACATTAACTGATAGGAGCTATGTGTTTAGAAATAATCAGAATACTGGGATAAAACAAATAGGCAATGTGGGTGGCCCAGGGAGAAAGCCAAGACAAAAGGCTTCTGTTGAGTAGAGTACCTACTGAAAATGGAGAGCTGGACTTCTGAGCAAGGAAATAACCTTCTGCTGGTTGTTCCTACCACATTCAGGGAAATGGAGCTTTGTGTACATTCTTTGCAAATACACAGGCTTTCATCAGAGACACTTCAGCTGCCCCAAATCCCAGTTTCTTGTATGAAAACAAACATGTCAAGATGGTAAGTGGTGGCTAAATGTTGGGACAGGAAAACAGTTGATTGAAAATGGGAGATATTTTTAAAAGTTTGCTTGTTTACTGAGATTGTAGATTTTTTTCTACTTTGAGAATCTCATTTCACGTCTGTGACTGCCTCAGCGAGGTTGAGGGAATTGAGACATCATGCAGGTCAGACTGCCTTTCCTTTTTCACCATAAGTCACTGCAGAATAAATCTGTCAGATGAATGATCTTCATGATTATACAGGTGAATAACTAAATTCTAGTAGTTTTGGTGAATTTCTCCTTAGCTCTCAATCCTTACAAAGATAGTTCCCGCTTTTATTGCTGTATATGGTTAAGGAAGATTAGAAGACCATAAATCTGCAGTGAGTTGAGCCTAAGACTAGATAGAGATGTTTCAGGCTGCTGATCTGGTTTGGTCACTGCCAGAGCTCTTTTGATCTAAAGATCAAAATTGATCTAAAGAAGCTTTTTGTGTCAATGAAAAGTGGGTCACTGGTGTCATTTTATTAGGTTGTTATCTATTATGATAGAGCTTATTTCTACTCTGATGCCTCTACCAACACAAGGCTTTTTCCTAACTTGTGTGATAATTTTGTGACCTGAAGGACTTTTCAAGTGAAGAATTGTGAGGAAACTTCCCTGGAATTTCTTTCAAAGTCAATCAGATGTTGTGACTCAAATTTAAAAAAACTATTGATATTATTTTACTTTATCATAAATGGCTTTGGGACTAATTTATTTTCTATATGAATCTTTATTTTCTGTAGAGTCATACATTTATTTTGCCATTTATCACTTTGCCTTTAGACTGATAAGTTTTGAAAGACTCTTTGAAGTCCTTGTTAGCTAATATCATCAGTGCTTCCTTTCCTTTGAGACTGCTTATACATATTTAACCTTCTATGCCTGAAAAAAGTCACTGTAAGGCTCTACTGCTGCCCCATTCATACCGTTTTTTGACCCATTTCCATCAGAAAAGGAAATTGCTAATCTAGGCCAGATATCTTAAAATGTATCTGGATCCAACAGCAAGTTGTTGCAAGATAACCTTGGAAAATTTTGCTGCTGTGAAATCAGAGTTGGAATTATGTCTTTTGATGGCAGTATACAAAAAAAACATTCAGGAGAAAACATGTTAGCTGTTAGTTATCAATTGTTACAGCTATCTGATTTTGAACTGCTATATCTTATCTCTTTCAAATTCCTACTGAAAAGAAAGCATACTAAAAAACAGAATTGCAAGGGCCATCTGTAATTTTTGTAGTTTTTATAGACTTGGCAGGGGACTTAAGGCCTGGAAGGAAAAAGTGTCTGTGCTACATCTCTCCTCTGCCTTCCAACCCCTGTGTGCCTGTGAGCACGAATGCTGTGTGGTTTGGGGAGTTTGCTCAACTGCAGCCTTCTCAATACCTGCTCTGCCCAGGGAAACCTACCTAACTTAGCACTATTTAGCCTCCCAGAAGTGCAAACTTTGCCTTGGAAATTCCTAAGAAACAGCATTTTGTTTTGGCTAATTTTGTTCCAATTAATTTTTATTCGTAAAACAAAGAAAATGACAGACACAGTATGCCAATGCATTGAGTAAATATAGCCCAGCTATCACAGCTGACCTGCTGTTGGAAAATCTAAGTAACTCCAATCCTTCCCGTCATCATTCTCTCATCCCCAAAGTAATAAAAGCAGAGCTAGAACAGCGAACACCTGGCATGCTGGTCACGCAGCATGACTTTACATTGTAATCATCTTGTCAAGGAGCTGAAAATAGCATTGTGCTGCAGTGTTCACTAGTGCTTCAGGAAGGAAGACAATAACCAGCATTTGGCAGCAGCCTACATGCTAACTGTGAGTGATACAGAAGTATTCCTCAAATTGTTTCCCTCCTCTCATCCTGAAAACATTCACCCTGCATCCCCTGGTAATGTATCACAGAAGCTCTCACTTCCAGTCTCCAGCAAAAGAAGTGGTGGGCAGTCTCTGTGCTGCACACAACCAAGTAATCTCATACAGCAACACTCTAGTTTTCAACAAAATAGTGCATTAAATTAAATTAATTCTAGCATGCTTAGTGTGCCATACAAATTCCAGGAAAAATGGCAATAAAACGCTTTGTTTGAATGAATTAAGATGAATCGTGCAGATAGAAATCATGATACACAATTATTGAACTACACAGCAACCCAGGAATACAAGATTTGAAATAGAAATTTGGGCAAGACACCTTGCCCAAAGAGAACTTTTGAAGGAGATCAAGAGGGTGGAGAGTGTTGTAGCTAACCTGGCACCAAGGAAATGCCACACAGGATTATAGGGATCACAGGGATTAAACATAAATCAGGGAATAGGCACCATTTTCCAAAAGTGGATGGTATTGTTGCAGAAAAATTTTGTATTAAATTCTTGGGGAAAAAAAGCACAATAATAGGAAGATGCAAATCTGAGTATTTTCATGTTCAGTCACTCATTCATATGCACAGCTAATGCAATAATCAGTAGACTAACAGCACTTGTACATTTTTGTGTTTGGGGAACTGAGTATTTAATTATTTATCATTTAATTATGAATATTGTTGCATCACTTCTTTTCTTGAGCACAGCTCTCTGGGTCACTTTCTGCAGAAATACATTGGAAGTAACAAGCACACCAAAGGTAGGAGGCACAGAAACATGGTGTATTAGCAATGTTTATTCAAATTTGATGCTAGGTTAGCAATTCAACTGTATAGGGCCAGCAAACTTGCATTCACTAGCCTGAGGTGGAGGTAATCCCTGATCCGATTACTAAATTTTAAATTTTGGTGTAATAGGAACAAGCAAGAATTCTGAGTGCTAATATTGTAACAGTTTTTCAAAAGTCAAGTAAGACAACCCCAAGATAATGTGGAGAATTATGCATGTCCTCAGTCCCAGGCATTATGATAAGAAAGCTGCTACTCCACTGATAGAAAAAGATAAATATAATCAGTACAACTCCATGTTATTTTATAGAAAATGGTCAAACAACTAAACTTTTCTTCACTGAGGAGATTACTTCCATGAAAATTCATTTACCAAACTCATAGTCTGCTTTGACATATTCTGGGCACTTGAGTCAGTAATTTCTTTCTTTTTCTTTAAAAAAACTTTCTCTTTAAAAGAAAGAGAAAGTTTTTCTCTTTAAAAGAAAGAGGCTTTCTCTTTAAAAAAACTAATGCTATACGGGGTAAATCAAGCATACTGCATTACATAGGTTAAGAACTAACAAACTGCAGCCCACCAAAACAATCACCAGAGGGAATTGCTCTCATTGCATCTCACTGGAGATGCTTTTCCTGAAGCTTTGTAGAAACTGCACAGAACACCATGCAATGCTTCTTCTACTAGGGATGATAAAAGGAGGGGCAGCATGGCAATTAGGGTAGAGGGTGGGACAGTCATACAAAAAACATGGACTGCATAATAAAATATTAAGCAAAATATTAGTGCAGTCAGAGGAAAACTTTTCCTCCTCTGTATTGTATGGGTTGCGCTGCACAGGGCAGGGCAGGGCATAATGAAGAGCCTCAGAAATAGTTCAAAGACTGAAGAAAATGGAAGGACCATAAAGATGCAGAGTTTAGCTTATTAAAACAAGATGACAGAGTATTTAATTACAGAGTGTAAGTACAGCAAGTAGGAAGAAAATAGTGGTTACTGGAGGGGTTTTTATTCTAGCATAATGAGAAGGCAAGAATGCAAGACAAACCCAAGAAATGTTAAATTGGATTTTTTGGCAAACAATGAAACTGGTTATCTTCAAAAAAATTTTCCAAAGGGAAGCACAAATTAATCTATTTTTCATAAATTTTTATTAATATTTGAATTGGCCCTGATGCTGAAATGATCAGAAAAATGTCAATATTTTTGAAATGACTGACTTATTTTCTGGTCAGAGACTTTTTATTCATCACAGATGATGCCTTAACATCCTGTTTCTATGCAAGCATTTATTATGTATGTACTTTTAATGTAGTTTGCTTGTCTGAGTTGCCCTCTTTGAGCAGCCTGTTAGGTGGTAATCATAGGGGTAAGGTCTGATCTGCACTCTTATTTTGTCAGGCAACATTTAGTCTGGTCTGTGTTTTCTTTCACTTAGACTAACAAGCTCTGGGGTTTTTTTGTTTTTGCTTTTAATTTTGTTTGGGGTTTTTTACTTTTGTTTTTTGTTTTGTTTTGTTGTGACAGGGAACTAGCAGAGGTAAAACATGGTGGAAATTTTTGTAAAATGAAATGCAATGGTTTTGTTAATGTGTTGCTGTTTCACAAGGGTCTTAGAGGAAAAGACTGAGAAGAAAAAATTAAAACCTGATTACTCTTCTGCTCTGAGATATGCTGATGTGCCTCATATGCTATAATTTTTTGTGTTTGGTAAAAGGGCAACTTTAGATAGAGGCATGGAAAATATGTAAAATTAAGACTTTTAGAAAGTGATGAAAGAGGGAATAACCTATGATGAGTTTCCCATGTTTGAATTCTACATGATGCTCAGCCTCATTGTTTTTCCCCACTGAAAGTCAGGAAGTTTTCAAATAATTATGTTTCAGCACATTGTGTACACTGGAACAAGGGAAAAAGAGAGAGATTGCTTATAACTCAAGTGCACATGACTCTATATATGTTTTTTGCAGATTTTAACCTCTTTAACTGTCTCACTAACCAATCCATCACTTCTGCTGATTTTATTTGCTAAAATAATGCAAATTGAAGAAAATTAGCTCTGCACATATATTCTAGAATATAAAGATATAAACACACTGGAAAGCAGCTACCTGAATCAGAGTAGTTAAGTAGTCATGGCTAAAACTTGTCATTTAAGATTGATGATCACTGTTTGTGTTACTGGAAAATGAGCTGAATATACATTTACAGCTGCTTGCATTGACTCCTTCTGGGGGCTGGAACCATAAATGCATAGGTTTCTAAATGGCTGGTACAGAAAAAATGAGTGTTGTGCCTTGTGCCCCTTCCAGGTTTTGGTTTATTGATCCTAGATTACATAGTGCATGGTTTCTGAGCTGCAGACAAGTGGGACTTGACAGTTCTCTCTGTAGCATGTTGCTCTTTGATTCAGTTAATGGTAGAGGAAACTTCTCTAAATTGACTTTTAGCATACTGCAATTCCTCCCTGGACTGCTGTCACAAAACCTACCAGTATGACTCGTGTCATCTTCAGTAATTCTGTGAGAGAGAAAGGCTGAAAAGTCAGGAAGAGTGATTTACCATGTCATTCCTGAGAGGGGTCTCTTCTCCTTTGAGAGTGAGAGACAACTCTCAATAACAAAGTTCGTGTTGCCACTTGGCACTCATAACCTTAATCTGTCAACGATAGTACTTAGCATTTATATAATGCTCTACTGGCATTAGCTAATTAATTCTTACAACACCACTGGGAGATGAGTCACAAAACACCTTTAGAAAGACTTTCCTTTTATACCTCTGGTGATGTTATGTGCTGAAATGCACAGAGTACTGGCACTCATCTCAAAGAAAAGCTAGAAGGTGTTCTTAATATTTTATGGCTGCTTTTTTAATTAAATAAGGTAAAAAAACCCTCAGAAGTTTAGCAGAGTTTAGTAAATCTTGATTCAATTCCACCTTTTGTCAGAATGAAAGGGAATTCCACTGTAAAACATTATTTCAAATGAAATCTCAAGGGATAGTGACTGATGTCAGTTGAAAACCCAACAATATACTTGCTTGTAAAACAGCAACTTCAGATTGTTAATATAGAGGGGAAAACATTAAAAATAGAAAAATCTCCAATATTTTCTCACCTCAACAGCTGGGCCTCCCAGATTGTACTGAAATATATCATCATTTGGCCAGAATAAAGCTACACTGCATGCCAGAGCAAACCCTGCTGCAGCAGTGGAAATTTAATTTTTCCTTACTTAGAAAGCACCATTTTTGGGGTGGGGCTGGCTTGTGTTGGTAAGCCTCATGCCATTCTTCATCAGTGGTGGGCACAGCCAGTTCTCTGCAGGTTAAGGTTTATCCTTCCACCTTTACCTGCCTGACAGGACACTGCTGGAGGCAGGCTTTTTCAGGAGCAATTTCTCCGCTTCCATCCTGGTCCCTACTTCTCCAAGGGCACCCCAGCTCCAGGCCTGCAGTGCAGCCTCCCCTCATGTCTTGGAGGCCACGAGGAGAAGGGCAGAGCACTTATCCTAGTGTTATTTCTAGTGGAGGCAGGTGTAGCATTGTCCTGATTTCAGCTAGGTTATGGTAGGTTCCTCTCAGGAGCTGTTACAGTGCTGTGTTTTGGATTCA
Organism: Leptocoma aspasia; assembly: GCA_013399835.1. Classification (NCBI taxonomy): domain Eukaryota; kingdom Metazoa; phylum Chordata; class Aves; order Passeriformes; family Nectariniidae; genus Leptocoma; species Leptocoma aspasia. The sequence continues at coordinate 506,020 of VXAX01003784.1, forward strand.
GAATGAGAATGATGTTGATAACACACTGATGCTTTAGTTTTTTGCTAAGTTGTGTTTATCCTAAGTCAAGGACTTTTTCTCTTGTCTTTTGCTCTGGCAATGAGGAGGTACACAAATGAAACTGGGATGGAGTACAGCTGGGCAGGTGACCTGAACTGACCAAAGGGATATTTCACACCAGAGAACATCATGCCCAGTGTATAAACTGGGAGGAATTAGCAGGGAATGTTGCTGATCTGGGTTTGGGAAGGGTATTCTGACATCAGTCAGTGGGTAGTGAGCAAGTGCATTGTGCACCACTTGTTTTTCCCCTTTTTATTACAGTTATTATTATTATTATTTACCATTACTATTGTATTTGACTTTATTTTCATTGAGTAAACTGTTCGGGTCTCTACATACATGTTTGGCTTTGATTGTCCTCCCAGTTCCACCAGCGTAGGGGGGAAGAAGGAGGTTGAGTGAGCACAAGCATGTATGGAACAAGGCTGAAAAGACAAATATACTGCTGAGCTACAAATGAATAGATCCTACTTTTAGTCTCACCCAGAACATCTTAATTCCTAGCTGAGTGCTGACAATTTGAACTTAAAAGCAGTTTGCTCTCTCTGCAATCCAGGTATGAAACACACAACCGGTAACTCTCCTGTCAGTGCCATGGCTACAACCAAAGGGAAGGAAGGACTTTTCAGAGGGCAGGTTCGTGTACCATGACATCTGCCTCAGCCAAACAAGTTGCTGTTTGTTGTGTTACTATTTACTTGCACACAGAATTACACTGCTGTACATCAAAGTGCTACTAACTTCTGGTAGTTGTATTTCTGCTATATGCCATTGATTTTTACAGAGAAGGAATTACTTTTTTGAAATTTTACTATTCATAAAATGCATGGCTTACACTCATGCACAAAATAATTAATCTTAAAATCAATGCTTGGCATTAGGAGTCACATATCCACACAACTTTTCATTGATTTACTTGTTTGCAAGGACTATTCAACTCAAAATACATCTCAATTACCTATGACCCTTAAAAAAACACCCAATGGTTACAGTACATAAGCTATTAAAATATTTAACATATAGAAAGTGGCAGCCTTACAGTCTGCATATAATTAGACCAAACATGTAAAAATTAACCGTGGCAGTTCCTAAAGTATTGAAGTTTTCTATACACCATATTTATGCAACATCAATTTAGAAGTTCTCTTAATGGGAAGGCTATTGATTATATATTTTGTATAACTATAGGTATGCTCATAATAAAGTCATATCTGTTGCAACTGATATTTTGGTTTACATAAAATGGGAACACACATCAGTTGTTTGTTGATTTCATGTGTGTAAAACAATAAGAAAACAAAGTATGCAAGTAATCTATATCTGGGTTTTTTTTAACCTCAGAACTTGTATGTCAAAATACTTAGATCATTGACACACAATCAGAGTTGATTTGTTCTTTGCATTAGCTTTAAAATAAATTCCAGAAAATCTTTAACCGAATATCTTCAGAAACTTCTTTTCAGAAAAACAGTTCTGATTTTACTTGCATACATTTAGAAGCAGACAGCAATGTTATACTCTCATGAAAAGGATGTGACTTGATTAACAAACATGAATTAAATCTGAAGGTTTCAGCAGTTTGTAAAAAAGTAGATGAAAAATTAATACGGAAAATGTTTCCACAGAACATTTGCAAACAGGCTTCAGATTTTTTTGAGAGATGACCTTACTCCAATAAAGGATGTCTATGGCAAGAGGCAAACAACTAGCACTACTTACATAAACTCTTTTTTTCAATGTTTTTCAGTGTTGTATTACTGTGTGCCTTTGACACACTGGTCTCTGTGACTTATCTTTATGATTTGTAAAGTCAAAGATGACTTTACTGGGTTATTTAATGAAATATTTTCCACTTTCAGTTGCAAACAGTAAATGATTGATATGTATTGCTTTTTTTTTCCTTAAGGAATGCCAATTTGTCCCTGGTGGAGCCGGCAGTGTCTGCCAGCTCCCTGCTCAGCACAGGAATAGCCAGAGGGCCAGGATGGATGTGCTGGTAATGCAGCACGTGGACTCCGGATAACTCAAACCAAAGCAGGCAGTATGATCAAGATAAAGCTTTTAATGATGTGTTCCTTATTATAGTTATGAATGCTGCGCTTGATCTCCTCCTCATTTACCCAAATTGCTAAATTGTTTTCAACTTCTTCCTACAATTAACATGAATGAAGCTGACTGTTGGCTGGCTAGAAATCTTTGCTACTCAATCTTCATTCATTAAGAGCTGTCATGAACAGTGGTCATACACAGAAAAGGTGCCTAAAATTTATGCCATACATAGAAAGTAAAGGATTGACTAAATGCTTCAGAAAAGGCTCGTTTATTTTAGAATTTAGTTGGTGCAAAACCCGATGCCCTATGACAACAGAACAGGGTTTTGGAGTAATTTGAACAACAAAATAGAGTGCAGAATTGTTTTACTGTGCCAGCCTGAGTTCCTGCCATCTTATTGTTCTAAAAATTGCTGCTGTCTCATTTCTTCAGCACATATATTCCTAGAGAGCATATGAGGAAGAATACACAGGAATTTTTGCTGTTTTCCATTTACATTTTTCTTATTGACTTGGAAAAAAAAAATCACTAAAATTTTCAGCCATACAAAGAATCCTGAGGTGGTATGTAATGGAGGTGTTGGACTAGTGGTCACTGAGTAATTTGAATAACTTGTTGACTGACAAGCAGCCAAAAAGTAGGTGTACTGAGGCCAACAAGAAGCCATGACTTTCCAATTACACATCACTTGCTGCATTTTCATTTGGTATACAACAACAGCAGCAGTTTTTCTTGCTGCCTTTCTTTTGGATGCCTACATCATTGACTTTCTCCTTAGTATTGATGATTAGCATTTCTATCCAAATTTAGCTCTGTTGAGGAGAGGAAGATGAGTGGACAGTTGCTGCTCAGCTTGTTAACAGCTTGCATTGGTTAACTCTACCAAAAACACCTCAAGTTTTAGAAACTCCACCTTTCTGACTTTGGAAAAGAATTGGTGTCATACCAGGAAATACCAGAGAAAGCTCAGCTCATAATGAAAAAATGTGATCTGGAGCACATTTCTGATGAAGGATATACACAAATTAAGGATAAAGGAAAAACAAAATACTTACAAGGACAGCGTCTTCTTCTCTCCTTCCCTCTCCCTTGATGGCACTCCCACAATTGCTCTTATTCCATTAGCTGTGTTCTGGATGACAAAACCTTTTAAAGAGCCATGAGGATGATAAAGATTTAGAAAATATTTGTATAATATAAAACCTAAGCTCAGTCCATTTGACTTACTTGAAGAAAGGAAGAAGGTACAGGAATATGGCCTATAAATTCCTGTAACACTAAGATTAGAAGACATAGCTCTTCAATCTATCCCACAAATGTGTAACAGCTTCTAATAGAAGACAATATTAGATAAATCTAGCCTAGAAATATGATGCAATTTAAAAAGTGCAGGTAGTTAAGCAGTGGACCGATTTTTTTGCTTTAGAATAGATACTGATTTCTCACAATCTTACAACACAAATGGGCCTATTTATAAAATATATTTCTCTATTTTAACTACAGCTATTGAAATCAGCTGGTGAAGTGAGAGATTTCCTATATTCTATATTGCAGGTCTGACCGCAAAAATCCCGTATAGTCTTAGTGTATGTTTTCTGCTTTTACTTCCAGAATTACTGACACTAGATAAGTGCAAGTGTATATTGTCCCAATTGCAAAGGATTTGCTTTTTAAAAAGTACTCTCATCAACAGCCTCTTTGTTAGCACTCCTGCATGGAGATGAGTTGGATCTTACTGAAGTACTTATTGAATGCTGTTAAGCAGTCAGTTCTTATATGAAACAAAACTCTTTAAATGAGAATGTGTGCACTTTGAAATATATAGCATTCATGTTTTTACAAGTTCTTTTGTACTTGAACATTAGTAAACCCCAGGTACAGATGGAGAGAGGGAGAACAGAAAAATCGTGGAAAAAATGCTAGCAGGAATGAGTACACGCACTCTAGTCCTGCAACAGTTTCAGTCCGTGCCTTGGAAAACCAGATGTTGCTTGTTTACCTTCTAGTGGCTTGAATTTAGAATAGCTTCAGTCAAGAATAGGCTTTGCAGAAGAGCTAAGTGAAACTGAGAAGTTATTAGCTCACAATCACTTACTATTATTACAGCAAGCTCTGAAATGTCAAAATGCCTCTGGTGGGAAACATCTGTGAAATGCCACATACTCTATTAAGAATGTGTAAGAGATCAGTGGTACAAGCAGCTCTAGGGAATCCTGATTTCAAAAGGACAAATGTTTTCCAAGTAGATATGGCTTCTCTGATACTTGTTTCTTTTCATTCAAACAACTACCTTAATATTTTTGGAAGTCTTTGGCACTGCTGTGTCTCTGAAACAGTGGTCTCTGTGGAGCTGCTCTACTTAGTGTGGGACGGGTCTCCCCTGGCGCAACTGGGCCTACTGAATATAGCAAAAAAGACTGAGTGTGCTTCACACGTCATAGCATAATTTGAAATGACCTTCACACACTCCTGTCATTCCGTCATGGAATATTTGTGACTAAGGATATAGGCAAGGACTCACATCCACGTTGATGCAATATAAGAAGACCACAACAGACAATCCTGCTCCTGCTGCTACTGAGCATGTAAACACACGTGCCTCTGTTTCCTCTAATGAAGGACATTGATTTACATTGCTGCTAAGGGTTAGACTACAGCAATATGTGAAGCAATGATATATGAATTTACATCTGAACTAACCTTTTATGGTGCGATATTTTAACATGTACAAAACTGCTCCTCTTAGTGAATGGAAACTGCTCTATTAGTGTGAATGTATTTTTTTCTGAAATACATTTTTAGTTTGTAGGACATTTTTACTCCTTTACCATCTAAACTGTATTTAGATTTACATGGTGAGCTTTCATGTTAATAATACACTTGGTTCCTTGTTGAGAGGCATAAACTCATTCAGAGATGACCCTTGTCTGCTTGGATATCAAGGCTGCTGTCAAATCTTGCTGGTCTTTTTCGTCTCTGCTCTGGAAAACTGGTAACTATCTCTGTGCTAGCTGGACTAAATTAGTCTGCACTACTCTGATCCGTTCTGCTGAACACTGAAGGCTTACCAGAAATCTCTGTTGCTTATATGCTGTTCTGCTAAATTTAAGTGGGTCAGAAACTATCACCATGCTGTCACAAAAGCTATTTTTAAACTTAATACAGCTCAGAGCTGGATTAATGTGTGCACATCCCTCTATCTGTGCATGAGCTCAGTATGGTCCAGCAGGAAATCGTGCCCTTGGTAAGCACACGTGAGGAGCATCTTTCTGTGTCAGTGCTCATGGCCACCTGTTCAGATGGCCTAGTGCCCTTTTGCAATGTGGTCAGACAGCTGACTTTGGGTGTTCATAAAACCAAGGACAGGTTTAGAGCCATACAAGGAATCACACTGAAAATGTCAGCTCTTCAAAGGGGCTACATGTGGCAACATACATAGCAAATGCCCATTTCTTGTATGCTTCGTGTATGTATCAGAGTGGTCAAGAATACCAAATTTCTGGCACATAATTCTGGCTGCCAAAAATATATACATTCTGCATTGAGTGAAGATGGGAGAAGAACACAGAGAGCTGGGTTCTTCCTGTATCAATTTATATTAATAATTAGGTAGTCTAATTTCACAGATCAAAAGAGATTATTTAATTTTCACTATGGAAAAACTTTCCATACATATATGATGGATCTTTTTTACATGAGCTACAAACCCAAGTATTCATTTTCTACACAGAAGCCTTCCACAGCTGCACTAAGACAACAAGTCTCAAGTGATCAGCAGCTGTGCCTGTGTGAGATGTGGCAGCAGCACTATGCAACAGCAATACTTCTCCTAGCTGTAGTAAGACTGTGTAAGGATGTCCAATTACTCAATGTATTTTACTTATTTCAGGTTATGAATGAGCCATTATTCCATTAGACACCTGTATAAGAACATCTAAATATCATTCAGTGTACTGTTTGTTTTACTCTTGAAAAGTACCTGGTAGCAAAATTACTGTGAAAGACAGAAAAGCTTTAACTTCTAATTCCATTTGCACCTCAGATAACTGGAAAAGAAACATTTTTCAGCATGTCCAGAGCTCAAATGAGTTTGGATAGTAAAGGTCATAAAAACCAATTAAACTCCAGAGGGGGAAAAGAGACTCTTTAAATATGTCTTCAATAAGTAAGTCCTGCCTATTCTCTAGAGAGTCATTATGACCTACTAACTTATAGGTGTAACTGATAACAACCTGTATAGTAATTCTAAACATGAATCCTAATATCTTTCAGGCTTCTGGCTGGATATCAGACTAATGAAAAATCAAGATAATTGGAAATGCTGCTGTCTTAATGCAATAAACCCAAGATTTTCCTGTAGGAAAAGGTAGGTAAGTGGAGCAAATGACAAGTTAAGATGGCATAAGCCATCATAAAAATTATTAAGAAATTGAAAATAACAGTTTGACTCATCTGCATCAATGATTGGATTGTAATTTCATATTATTTTAGATGCTAAGTTCAAGTAGCAGCATTACTATAGTACAATTTTTTCATTGTTTCCATGTGGAAGTGTCCTGTTCAAAACCAGAACTACTTGTTTACGGTTAACTAGTAAAATTCATAAAATATAAGCTTTCCCTTGATGTAGTTACAAGTTACATTATTTTATGTACATAGACATTGTCAAATCAAAATCTCAAAATACCTTGGAATGGAGCCTCTATACTTATAAATGAATGATTGTGAAGAGAAATATTTCACCCAGACAATAATCCAAATTCTTCAGGTTATCTTCTATAAATCCTGTTCTTAGTTTGCATATGTCTGATGCTTTGTCAGACCCTCCTGGCCTGTCCTCTGCTCACTGGAGCCATATATGTGTCCATAGCAGTCCTCATGGGGAGGGCAAGGCCATTTCATGACTAAGCCCAGAATACCATGACAACAATGAAATAGAGTGAACCAGTCATTAATCACATATGAATAACAGACCCTGGAGGTATTCAGATACTCAACAATTAGGGTTTTTTCTTGTTTTGAAAATTTATTCGCAGACACATCACAAGGAAAGGTGCTGAAAATCTGGTGTTGTCACACAGCATTACCAAAAGACCTTTACATCCTACAATGACTGTTTTTTCAGGAGTATGCTTACTCTTATGTGACTGTTCTAGAACGATCAGAGAAAGTAATGGGACACGAAAAGTCTGCAAATGGTCTCCATGGGCTGCTTATTAGACCTCTACAGTGACCTGAGAGATGACTCCATTGTAACAATCTTAAGCTGAATCTATTGCATGCCTGCGTCTAAAAATCTCTGAGTACTTTGAGGAAAGACTGTGATTAGATATAAGTGATATTTTGCTTGAATAATAAGGCTAGTGTCTGTGTGTGCAGCCTCTCTGTTTTATGCAAATACTGCAAAGATGCTAGTATTGCTAAATCGAGCAAGAAGGATGTTGTTCTGCTTCCACTTCCATCCTGATCAAAGAAAGTAACGTTAAGGCTTTATGATCAGAAATATTTTCTGACAGACAGAAAGAACATGGTAAGAATCTTCAATAAAGTGAGGTTACAGTCCTGTAGTGATTGTGGAGAAAAGACTGCCAAATACATGATCATCAACTTAATGGAAAAATACCATGTTTTAGAGAGAATAAATAGGCCAATATGTTAAGAGGCATCTGGGATCAATGAACTACCACTGACGGTTTACATCCCCCATCCAGAGAGCTGGCCAGCAAGGGTCTTTTCTAATGTTTGTTAAGATAATGTGTATTTTTTGAGATTCATGAATGTTCTCAACTTGGCTTACAGCCAGAAGCCAAGTCATAATGTTGAAGAAGGCTGCTTTTGGCTTTCCGATAGATATTTGTACCAAGTTATGTGCTGTTGGCTGTAAAGGAAGATGTATTGGAGGATAAACTAAAGACAAGGCAAACTGAACACTGGAACTAACAAAATATTCATGACACTAATAAATTTTGTCTGATCTGACAGTGTAGCCAGGGAATCAGGAAGGCTAGAAGACAAATATGTTGAAAATACTCTAGGCCCCACTGTTAAAAAAAAGAGGCTGTAATGGATCTCAGACATCTTTTGTTCTGGATCAAAAGGCAAAGCATTTCCTATTCTCAGTTTTTACAGTCCTATCTATCACTGGCTGATAGCATCTTTGGGATAGATCCACTGTGAGTCAGTGCATCTTTTAACTCCTTCTCATGGCTTGACAAGAAATGCCCACTAAATTTTGCCAATAAAGCAGAAATTACATCAAATCCATGATTTCTTCTCACAAAAGCTAATCCCTGTCCCAGCTCTCCTGTAGCACAAAAACAAGGACAAAGGGAGTCCTTGGAGCATGAACAAGAAACATAAGACTACAGGAACCAATTTTTAACACAGTTTTAAAAGTAAGATTTACTACTAGTTCTCCCCAAATCATTATCAGATTTCCTAAAAGGTACTAAGCTGTACTAGTGGCAGGCTAAACAGAATCTTTACAGCTGTTCTTAAGAGCTCTGGTCCTGAAGAGCTCCCAAAGAAAGTTTCCTGAACTCGAAAAAATTTAGGAGAAAATTTGTATTCAAACTTGCTACCACTCTTAAAGCAATGTTTTAAAAAAATTATGAACAAATCTCTGTTTTTTTTAAATGAGTTCCCAGTGAACGAGGAGGATGATCACTACAATTTCTCACCTGTAGACAAGACTCATGCTTTTCTATGCAAGCATAGCACAAAATTGTCATTCTCCTGTATCAATGCACCTGATTTCTTCACAACAATCCTTTTTGTTTCTTTGTGGTTTTGTTTTGGTTTGGTTTTTTACTAGATAATTCCCTAATAGAAGAGTAGGGGACATTTTTAACTTTTTAGATATTTTATCAATAGAAGTACAGGTCAGAGACCTAGAACTTTTGCAAAAACTTGGAGGGAAAAGCCATTCACTCTTGGGACATATTTCCACAGTCACAGTGATTTTGCAATTCAAGTTTGGAAGAAAAAGAAAGGACAGAGCTCATTGTCCAGAAATAATTAAAAAACCTGAAACAAGGGAGGAGAACCTTGAAATCAATTTCTCTTTTTTGGGTTTCAGAAAAAGATTGAAAGCAAGTTGCTCTCCACATAATTCTACCCAAATACTGGGAATACATTTCTTACTTGACGATGGACTGCCATCTGATGGTTGTAGTTAATAATGCTGAAGGACAGGTTGAAATTAAAAAAAAAACCAACCAAACCTAGCTTACAGAAAACACAGGAAGTCCTCATATAACACTTCTGTTATATTATTTCATTTGACTGGTGATTTACAATTTAGATTAAATTTTTTACACAGTATTTCAGATTTACCAAAGCATCCCTCTGAAAGGTTTTTCACTACAGTGAAGAACATCTAGGAAATTCCAGTGTTGTTCCACAGAACAGCTGTGCCTTTAAGTTGGATTTTCCAGGACTCATGTAACTCACACATGTCTGGCTGGCTGAGAACTTTTCTGGAAAGGAACACAATCACTTCTTTCAATCAGGCTTTAATGACCTACCTCTGGAATATCAAAAAATGGTCTCTCACAAGGGCCAGTTAATGGTGGCAGATGTGTTAATATAGGTTAGGGCTCTTTGAGAAGTAGACAAGTGTCTTCTTCTTCAAAAGCTGAAGAGTAAAGTAGTTCAGTGCATAAAAAACTAATACAAGCTGTTGATGACCTTGCTGGTTATTGCTAAAATCTAATGCTCTTTGTTTAAGAGCTCAGTGGAGAATCTAGAAAAAATACCAATGCCAATTTCTTCATGCTTCAGGGCACAATACAAACCAGACTGAAAACTAACAAGAATACCTTTTTTCATTCAATTGCAACCCCCAGCATTGTCAGTGCTTGCTAAACATTAGAAAACATTTTCACTATCAATGAACTCAAAAAATTTCCCTTTCTCTATGTGTCAGCTGGCAATATTTATTCTAAGTGAAGCACTGACATTAAAGAAATCTCTTGTAATGTAATCTCTGAATTTAAGGAGAACATAAGTATTCTAGCACTAAACACATTTTAGATTGCATACCATAAAAATCTCCTAATTTAAAACAAAGCATACCAAAATAGATATCATGATGAGTGTCTGGCTGTACTTCATGAAAGAAGAATTTTCCAGGCTGGGGAAAAAAAAGAGCCGTGGCACCTTAAAAATATGAAATGTGACTGATCAGCTAATCAACATTCAGGCTAAATAAGTTATTAAGAAAGAGTTTATTGAAATGTGTTTTATTGCAATTCTTTTAATTTTTAATTGTTTAAATAAAACACAGAAGGTTGATGGTTGATAACAGCATATGAGACCCTTAAGGTCTCACTTAAGCAAAGTTTTGGCACTATGTACTCAAGCTAAACGTCTTAGTTCCCCATACGCTGACTGAAAAAGGACAAAATGCAGCAACAGCAAGAGGTCAAGGCATAAACAATCACTGCTTAAATCCTTAAAACAGCCTTCTATGCAATGGATGAATTTTAATTTCCATGTATATAAATTTGAGTAGAAGGTCACATACATTTGGATGAGTAATGCTCTCTAGAAGAAATATTCACTGTTTTGACCACCAGAAGGCCTCCTTACACTGGAAAAGATGCTGTAGAAAAGTCATTGGGCTTTTCTCTCCTTAGGTTGCAAATAATTTATTTAAAGAAAAATGAGAAATTATATATTTTTGAAATATTTTTCTTTCTAACCACTTCAAATTTGGGTTTTAGATTAATAATGCTTTATTAAGGACAATGTTTAGGAACTATTTCTAGTATTACATTTTTTTCTCATAGTCCTGTCTTCTCCACAGAACTACTTTTATTTTTCTTTTGTATGCTTAGTGCTGTAATTTTTCCACACATACCCATCTCTTTAGCTTCTGGGCTTCGCTAACAGATGAGTCACTTGTGCCATATTTAAGGTGGGAAAAGGCCGAGAGTCCTCTCATATTGTGGTCTTTTTACTAACACAAATGAGTTCAAAATTTCAGATAATTCACTGCAGCAGTGTATTGGAGATTACTTGTAACTTATTTTCTCTTCATGAGATGAACCTGGAATACTGAATTTATCCTGAAATGATCTTTTCTTTTTTGGTGTTTTGTTTTTGTATTTGTGGGATTTGAAATGGGGTTTGAAATTGAAATGGGGTTTGAAATTAAAAAGGTGGTAATAGTTACTATTTGTCATTCTACACAGTTCATCATACAAAAAGTCAGCTTTGCAGAACTAGGGAACTGTTACAAATGACATAGAACAAACATTTGAAAAGTGTACACTGATTTGGATTGCCCTCATTTTCAGGTTCTCTAGACCAGGGCTCATTTTTGATACTTTAAAACTTTTGGTGTTTGAAATCAGTGAATGCTCTAAAACTTGAAACTGTAATACTGTATTTCATTTAGTCCTACTGTAGTGTAAAAGTAATTGATTTAAGATTTGGAGGAGAAAGTAGCAATACTTATTATTTTCAAGGATGTTCTCATCTTATTTACTACAGCTATTCCTTTCTTGTACTGGGAAAAAAGGACAGATAAGCCAGAGTTTATTATATTCCATGGTATTTGTTTCATTAAAGTGCTATATTGTGATGGGAGATACAAGATATAGAAATAATAGAATCACAGAATCAACTAAGTTGGAAAACCTGCTGAGATCATCAAGCCCAACCTTGTCAACTAGACCACGGCACTGAGTGCCACGCCCAGTCTTTTCTTAAGCACCTCCAGCGACAGTGACTCCACCACCTCCCTGGGCAGCCCATTCTGATGACCAATCACTCTGTCTGGGAAGAACTTCTTCCCAATGTTCCATATGCAAAAACCTCCCCTCTTGCAGCTTAAGGCTGTGTCCTCTTGTCCTGTTCCTGGTTGTCTGGGAAAAGACACTGACCCCCACCTGGCTACAGCCTTCTTTCGGAGCGTTGAAGAGAGTGATAAGGCCTCTCCTGAGCCTTCTCTTCTCCAGGCTAAACCACCCCAGCTCCCTCAGCACCTTCTCATAGGTCTTGTGTTCCACACCCTTAACCAGCCTTATTATTCTTCTCTGGACATGCTCCAGTGTCTCAACATCCTTCCTGAACTGGGTGGCCCAGAACTGGACACAGCACTCAAGGTGTGGCCTCACCAGTGCCATGTACAGGGGGAAGAATGACCTCCCTGCTCCTGCTGGCCACACTATTCCTGATACAGGTCAGGATGCCATTGGCTTTCTGGGCCATGTGGGCACACTGCTGGCTCATGTCCAGCTGCTGTCAGTCAGTACTCACAGGTCCCTTTCTGCCTGGCCACTGTCCAGCCACTCTGTCCCCAGCCTGTAGTGCTGCACAACGCAGACTATTGTGGCAGTAGGTTACAATATTAGTTATTTTTCCTTTTTATGACTTGTTTCTAAGGAAACATATAGAGCTATTAGTTCAACTTTCAGCTTATTAGGATTGCTTAAAATAATTCTAGTGTCAACAATAGATGCCCAGAGTTTTGAGAGGAATTGCACGTCTGCAAGAGAGCATCTGAGGAGAAGCACAAAGGACTTCCTTCCACTTTAGCCAGAAAGTTGGCTTCATTGGGGACCCAAATTAAATGCCTCTATGCAAATGCATATAGTGTGGCGAATAAACATGAGAAGTTAGAGGTGTGCCCACACCTACAGGACTATGATCATATTGGCACCATGTAGATGTGGCCCTTTTGACTGGATTATTGGAATAGAAGGGTACAGGCTTTTTAGGAAGGACAGACAGGGGAGACAAGGAAAGGATGTTGCCCTCTGTGTCGGTGGCCACCTGGAGTGAATGGAGCTCCCTCTGCCTGAGGGTGGATGAGAAGCTGACTAAGAGCTTATGGGTCAGGATTAAAGAGAGGGCAGACAAATGAGGGTGTGCTACAGGCCAGCTGACCAGGAAGACTGAGCAGGTGAGGCCCTCTATAAGCAGATAGAAACAGCCACACATTCACAAGCCCTGGTCTTCATGGAGCACTTCAACCATCCTCATATTGGTTGGAGGGGCTGCACAGCAGGGCATAAGCAACCCAGAATATTCCTGGAAGGTACTGATGAGAACTTCCTTCTCCAAGTGAGAGAGGAGCCAAAGAGGTGAGGTACTATGCTGGACTTTGTTCTCATCAACAAGGAGGGGCTGGTGGGGAATGTGAAGCTTAAGAACAGCCTGGGCTGCAGTGATCACGAAATGGTGGAGTTCAAGCTCCTTAGAGGGGGCGAGGAGGTTGCACAGAAAGCTCACTGCCCTGGACTTCAGGAGATCAGACTTTTGCCTCTTCAGGGGTCTGCTTGAGAGAGTGCCATGGGATAAAACCCTGTAGGGAAGAGGGGCCTAAGAAAGCTGGTTAATATTCAAGGATCACCTCCTCCAAACTCAGGAGCTATGCCACACTGGCCAAGTCACAGAATACAAAGTCAGGGACTGGTAGAATGAAGAACTGCCTGCTGTAGAAGATCAGGTTTGAGAACATCCTACAAGTTGCATAAGTCTGTGGGACCTGATGAGATGCATCCACAGGTCCTGAGGGAACTGGCAGAGGAGGTGGTAAAGCCATTATCCATCATGTTTGAGAAGTCATGGCTGTGCACTGAAGTTTTCACTGACTGGAAAAGGGGAAATATAATGCAATTTTTTAAAAAGGGAAATAATAAAAACTCACATAACTACAGGCAGGTCAGTCTCACCTCTGTGCACAGCAAGATCATGAAGCAGATCTTCCTGGAAACTATGCCAAGGTACATGAAAAATAAGGAGGTGATTGATGACAGCCAACAAGACTTCACTAAATGCAAATTGTGTTTGCCCAATTTGACTTTCTATGACAGGGTTACAGTGCTGGTGGGTGAGGAAAGAGCAACTGATATAATCTGTCTAGGCTTGTGTGAAGCATTTGATGCTGTCCTGCCATCCTTGTCTCTAAACTGGAGAGACATGGATTTGCTAGATGGAACACTCAGTGGATAAATATTTTTCTGGATGGTCGTGCTCACAGGTTTTCAGTCAACCACTCTGTGTGCAAGTGAGGATCCTCAAGCAAGTGGGGGTTGGTATTGGGACTGGCACTGTTTAACATCCTTGCTGGGGACATGGACAATGGGATCAAGTGCACCCTCAGGAAGTTCTCAGATGACAGCAAGCTGTGTGGTGTGGTCAACATGCAGAAAGGAAAGGATGCCATCCAGAGGGACCTGGACAGGCTTGAGAGATAGGGCTGTGCAAATTCATGAAGTTTTCCATGGCCAAGTGTCAGGCCCTGCATGTGCGTTGGGGAAATCCCAAGCACAAGAACAGGCTGGGTGACAAACTGGCTGAGAGCAGCCCTGCAGAGAAGGACTTGGGGATAGTGGTTGATTGAAAAATCAGACATGACCTGCCCCAGAACTCACAGCTCAGAAAGACAACAATATGTAGGGCCAATTCCAAAGCAGCATGGCCAGCAGGGTGAGGAAGGGGATTCTGCCCTTCTACTCTGCTCTTGTAAGACCCCACCTGCATGCAGATCTGAGGTCCTCAATATAAGAAAGTCATGGATCTACATGCTGTGACCAGTCCACAGGAGGGCCACCAAGAGGATCAGAGGGCTGGAGGACCTCTCCTATGAAAACAGGCTAAGAGATCTGTGGTTGTTCAGGCTGAAAAAGAAAAAACTCTGAGGACACCTTATAGCACCTTCCAGTACCTAAAAGCGGCCTGTGAGAGAACTGGGGAGAGATTTTGGACAAAGGTGTGTAGCAACAGGACAAGTGTAATGGATTCAAACTGAAAGAGAGCGGGTTTGCATTAAGTATTAAGAAGGAATTCTTCACCATGAGGATAGTGAGACACTGACACAGGTTTTCCAGAGAAGCTGTAGATGCCCCATTCCTGGAAGTGTTCAAGGCCAAGTCAGATGAAACATTGAGCTACCCGGTCTAGTGTAAGTTGATACTACCCATGGAAGATCACCATTGGTGATCTAAAAGGTTCATTCCAACCCAAACATTTCATAATTCTGTGATAACTGGGAGATTTATTTATTTGCAGCACATTCAGTCACACATTATTTTCCTCTCATTCAAATATTTGAAGTGTAAAAATTGATTTTTTTAAATGAACAAACACTTGAGAATGTAGGCTGTGAAATTTAAGTTTTAATGCCCATTGAAGTTAAGCCAGATAACTATGTGAAAGTCATTTACATGAGTTTGATTTTGCCACTTCAACATAAAGTCAGTGATAAAAGAGCTGCCCAATTCCTTCTCATATATATGAAAGCAAATAACACCAATGATTCAACCAAGCGAATGTGTAAATTAAAATGGTTTTCTCCCACACAGAAATCTACATAAACCACACATTCCATATTCATTTATCACCTATTTTACAGTGTAAGTACTCCTTAGGTATCACACGTCTAAAGGACAACACTAAAATTCAGTTTATTTATTTTTTCCTGAAACTATTGAGAAGAAGCATGATGAATGCATTCTAGTAACCAGGGTTTTGTTCAACCAAAAGTGTGTCCAGTACTTCCACATCTGGAGGCCAATTTTCAAACTATTCATACCAGGGCTGGATACTTAAAGTGTGGACGCCAGAACCTGAGCAGGTTCTTGAGCAGATCTGAGCCCTGCGATCCAAGGAAACTCCAGATCAGTGTCAGTGTTAGGCAGGTATTTCCAGCACTCCTGAATTTTTAGGTCTTTGAAAACTTACTCTCTTCCTTCACACAGCCTAATGGTCTCATCTTGCCTATGAGAGCACCATCTTCTTCCAGATCTTGTTGGGTTTTAGTTGTCACACTGAAGCACTAATTTGAGAATGAAAACTACGATCTGGCTCATCACTCTTGAAAGATTACCAACTCCCTCTCTTCAGTTATTACGAGCCCCATATCCCAGGGAAAGCATCACAAAGTACAAAATTCACCTCACATCAGCACCAGACATCTCTATTCACTGGGGACGCATTTTGATGGCAAGGGGTGTTTTAAGAGCAGACTATGCAACAGATACCTGTACTACCTGCATGGTATGGGAATAAGTGATCTCACTGGGCTGTTCTCAACTTAGTTGTAGGTTGTATTTGTGAACCTAAGTATCTCCTGTAATTTCTCATCACCTCAGTTTCCCTAGGGTAGAATGGGTAGAATTCATTAGCATTTGAAAAGCCATCTAAGATCTTGAGATGGAAGGTGATGCATAAGTGCAGATCAAAGAGAGCTGTGCCCATAAACTGATAAAAAGGAGAACACCGCAACTCAAGCTATAGCCTTAAGTACACCATTAACTTAACCTCAGTAAAATTTATCCAGATGAGTGGAGGTTGCGAAGGATGCCCAAGGACATGGGTAAGCTCTTGAGGATCTGAGGGTTGTCTTCAAAGTCTCCTCAGGTATCCTCTCACTTTAGTGGGAATTATCAGTGTTTATAACCTGACAGGACTGGTTTGTAGACATACAATATTCTTGTAATTTTATTTAACATCTGTTTAGACAAAGCATTAACACAAAAAGATCCCTGATACAGAAGGAATGGATCAGAAGTCCTTTTATCTGCAAGAAACTAGTTGAAAGGAAGAGTGGCTGAAGAAACCACTTTTTTGAGGTAGTTGATAATTTATGGAATGAGAGATACACTAACATGAAGAACATCACAAACATGCCTAGACTAAAGACAGGTATAATAATATAATCTTCTCTTTTAAGCCCTTATGCAAACAGATATATAAGGAAACATTCTTTTAAAAAATCACCAGAAAAATCTGCTTTTCCATTACCCTTTTCAGGCACATAGCCCATGATTTCATCCCTTGGAAGGGAGAAGACAGGAAGAAAAGGTCAAAATGGTTAACAGAATAAAGTTCTTTTCTGAGCTGAGTCTTTAAAAGCTGTTATTTTTAGGTTTCCCACAGCAAATAGGGAACAAACAGACATATCATTTGTCCTGTGACACTGGACATTGTTTAAAAGGAAACCTAAACTATGTTTTTCTCAAGTAGTAGTATTGGTCTGAAAACCTCAGGTATTTAAAGGTGTTATTTCATTCTTTAAAGTTGTAAGAAAATTGCACACCTTTATCCACAGACTGAATTTGTGAAAAAGAGCTGTGATTAAAGTAAGTGATTAATGTGGCTTCTAAGGCAATGCTGTGACTTATCCTGAATGTATCCAACCACAATGATTTTAATCTCAATTTGGCTATCAAACACCTTTATTTCTACATGAAGCAGAATTACCCTAATTATATGGGGTTCCTTTCTTTTCTTCATTTTTCTCTTTTTTTGGTTGGTCCAAGACCCCTAAGTGCTTCAACAGCTATAAATCTAGTCCTCAGAACTCACAGATGTTCTTGTACAGAAACCTATCCACAATGACCTAGTCTCCTTGCCTGCCCACACTCTGCATTTTGCCTTCTGCAGCTGCCTAGGCAATAGACACACCAGAGAGCATGCCTGGAAATCTGGCCAAACAGAGGCCATTTGGATGAATCTTGTTTGAGAGCAGATGGTCTATAAATGAGAATGCTTCAGCTCAGATGCTCCAGGATTATCCATTAATACTTATCACTGAGAGATGACAAGATGTCATTTTTGCAAAGCAAATCAGAGATTTTCCTTGTGACATCATGATGTTAAGCTTGGGATGTTTCCTGCAGTGCTAAGGAAAGTGAAAAAATGCTCAGATGACTTGGAAACACCCTCTAAACAGTTGGAGACACTATTCCTAAAGGGCAGGAAAGATCCCCAAGCTTCAAGGTCCCTATTGCATACATAGTTACTTCTCTTTTCATTTCCCTAGAACTATTGGTCTCCCTTATTTTTCTCCTGCTTGTATCAGTTACAGTTCCATTGAGTCACCTGTATCTCCACTGAATAAATACATGCTCTCCCTGCCCACTTCTCTCTTGTTAACCTCTGCTTCTCACTCTCCTAAATACCATTTCATCAGTGCTTGTTTTTCTTCTGTATTGTGCCTGTGTTAATGTTCATATTCTCTCCTGCTTGATATAACACAATTGTTTGCTGTCTCTAGCTAGAAACCATACCCTCTTTCCCATTCCCACAACATTTTTTCTGCTAGTGCCACCAGGAAAAAATTCTCTCTATACATCTGCTGCTGGGTACTGCCTTTGCCTTCTCTCAAGTGTCCCATTGCCTTCCTGCCCAGATGCTGGCCGCTGGGGAGATTGCTGATCACTCTTTGGCAAGCATTTTAGGTGAACTGAAACTCCCAGATATGTACGCCAGCACATCCCTGACATCAGGACTGAATAAGTAGACAGAATTTTATATACCAGACAACATGTAATGGAATGACATTTAAGTGCCTATTTCCAATATTGTGTTGTTGAAAACTTCTCAGCTGCCATATAATTTTGAGAACCTCTAAACTGTTTACTCTTTCAGGTGTTCCAGACTTGAAGCTCTGCAGATACAGACCTCACTACTATTTAAATCCAGTTTTGAGTTCTGAGCCATTCAATATACCTATAAACATAAGCTTCAGATCTCACAAAATATAGAGGCATGCATCCCTTTCTTTTGAATTGCTCAAGGTGTTTTCAGAATTAATCCACAAAATAAGACTAACCACAATGTGGGAGGTCTGGGTTTAGCTCTGTCTTCTAAGGAATTCATGTCAATGTTTCCTGTATTTTAGAAATGAGTCCAAAAACCAGATGATAGACCAGAGATGTTGGCCAGAGCCAGTGAAAGGTGATTATATGTGAGACTTAGTGATAGAATTCTGGGAGCTTCAGAAAGAGTTAAGGACATGCACCCTTCCATACTTATATCTGCATACTGAATAACTTTATGGCTACAAAATTTAAGTACCAGTGAGGTTTCCCAGAAATTGGGATTCCAAGTCGTTTTCCCTGTTGCTTGTGCCTCTCTGCAATAATACTTTGAATCTACATAGTTAAAAATATCCTTGGTGCTAACAGAAGTACCGTCCTGGGGATGTATTTGCTTGTCATTCTCCTCAAGTCCAGAAGTTGAGTAAAGCTTTTAGATGTACTGAAAAATTGATGGGGACTGATGGTTTGCATACAAGGATCCCCATGCAGTCCTTTGCTCACTATTGTATCTATACAGTATTTACACAACATTTACTGTATTTACAGTGTATGTATAAAACAAAAGGTCTCTCTGTTGTGGCAGTATTTTATAGTGAGCCAGCTTATCTGTAGCTTTTCCCTCGCTTTCCCCCTTATTGTTCCAGTCTTTGCCCTTGTAACACTGTTCTCCAGACTACCATTGGGAGGGGCTAGGGTATCTCAATCACAAACTGGTGAAGGACAAAGAATATGTGCCTAGGTAAACAATCCTTATAACCACTAGTGGGTACTTTCCTTGTGCTTTAAAAACAGTCAAATTTGATTTTTAGCCATACCACAGAACAGTTTAAAACAATCACGCAATACGGAGAATAAACAGATAGTAAAAGAGAGAGGTTGGGATATTTTTTTCATTATATGGCATTTGTGCTACATATTTTGTGCCCAGTATGATGGTTAAACTTGCAAACACACCAAGGTCAAGTCTGAAATTCAGAATAAAGATGGAGTTGTTTTTGTCAGGATAAATTTGTAGCAACAGCAGTTTTATCAGCAGGGTGTAGCAGCTACAGCAGAGGACTGTCAAACTGCCAGCTGAGTCCCTGGGAAGCCTGTTATCAGATAGGGTGATGATTATTACTACAGTCCCATCATCTTGGTTTTGCTGAAATACTCTTGTAGAAATATGAGAACATAATTGGTAGACACAATATAGAGAATGAAAGGACTTGTCTTTAAGAGTGTACGTTTGCAATAGACCCTCATCTGCTTCCTCACCTTACTGAGTAAAAATGACTGAAAAGAGATGGGCAAAAAGGTGAAGGCAATGAAGAAAAACCTAGACCCTTTCTTCAATATTAAAAACTGAAAATTGAGCGGTAAAATCCTGCACATACTGCCCAGATCCCAACACAAACAGCAGAAAAGGAATCTTCTATGATGCTGATGAAGTTGAATCAGTTATAATATAGTTGCCAAAGACACTAAGTAGTACTTAAAAATGTGTAAAGAAAAAATCTGAGAGGAAGGTAGAGGGAGAAGTATGTAAATCATGAAATTGAGGGAAAATGGTGCCCAAAGACATAATAGCCAAAAACCAAAAAATATGAGACAAGTGAGAAAAAGAGATATAGAAATGAAATAACAGAAGGGCTGGTCCAGCAGATAAGGCATAAGTTCTGTAGTCACAATGGCTTGCTGTGACCACACACGTGCTGCCCACAGGAAGTTCATTCCAAGGTCCTGCCCGAGGTCACTTTCTTGTGATTGCACAAAAGGCAGAAATATTTTGCTTTCTGGTATTGTTTTGGCAAGCAGCTTTCTTCATAGCAGCTTGATACAGCAAGGAATGTATATATCAGATGCCTTAGGATGAGTAATGAGCACCATATACTTAATGCATCATTCTTTTCCTCTAGGTTTCTGTATTGCATAAAATCTAGGGGAAAGAGGAAAAGGAGGGTAGAAAAATTTTACTTTTTTCTATCTCTCTAAGTTTTCTGTACATCTCCAAATGTCACTGTCTGAAATATATGTACCAATCGGCAAATAACATGTCAATAATAGTTTGTTGAAGTCACCAGTTATCTTATCTTGCACAATGTCACAGATGCAGATGGAAAATAATCTCAGTGATTACTATGACTTTTTACTCCATCAATTGTGAAGATTTCCTAGTTCAAATTAAAGGCAATTTGTAACAGAAGCTTCCAAAATTCTCATCCTTCTCTTGTTTGTTTTTTTTTTTTTTGAACCACATTACTTGTTGCAAACAGAGATTTTTCATTCAATAAAAGCAAGACAATTTATTCTCTTAGTCTTCGCTTGGCTCAAGACCACAGAATTTTCTAATATTAGACCACAATTTCAGGTCAATATAAACAAAAAGGATGAGCCTTAAAGTAGCCTCCATTCTTCCTTCTTTCTTTCTTCACAATCTATTTCTCTAATAATTTCTTATCGTTTTAGTGTGACCATTTTGTTTTGATTATTTGCCCTTTGATGTAACTTGTCTCTATCTCCCTCAGACACTTCCTGTGCTGCAAAGATATATAGCTCTTTCTGGATAGTCAATTTACTGCCATTACAGTAAACACATCAATCTTCCAGTATTAAATCCCGTAGCTAGATTGCAGGTCTTGTCAGAGATGTCGAAATTTTGTTACTGATGCAACAAAAGGGAGTAACAAGCTTTACATGATGATTTCTCCCTCTGCCATTCTTTAGTTCAAAGTTCCTGTGTTTGCCAGGTAGGTTAAAGTTCATTAAAAACAATGGAAAAGGTATGTGGTTCCAGCCTTTGCACGCAGCATTGCTAGTATGTGGGCATGGAAGGACATGTATGCCAGTGTTCTCATTCTTCCTTCTATTGTAAAGATTAAGAAGCATAAGCAATCATCTTCTCCTTCTGACTGTTAAATCTGATTCCCCTCCTTAAAAGAAGTACTTCAATTGAAATCAGTTGTACTAGTCATAAATAGGACTGAAACACAGCTATCACAAAAAAGGCAATTTTTTGGTGTGTTTCTCAAATGCTCCATTATTTAAATTATAAAACTGAGTTCAGAAAGTTCATTTCTAGTCAAGCCTGTTTTCAAGTTAGAGGGTATTTTGTCTCTTTTTAAAAAAATTTTTTGATTTTGTAACACATTTAAAGGTATAGGTTTTGAAGGAATATAACTGAGGAAAAGTGATTCAGGATGTATTAACCATTTGAAACACTCTCTCTGCCCCAAACTAGGAAAAATGTTAGGTAATGAGAGGATCAGAAACTGATTATCACAGAAAAATATAGAAGGATCATGTGACCTCAACCATAAAAGTTTTTAAAATTAATTTTAGTTAGACAGCAATGCCAAAAATATGGGCAGAAACAGGAAGAAAAGCCCAATTTGACTCAGGCAGGCAGAAATGCATCCATACTAGCCCTCAGAGTATTTCACAGCTTTTAAATATCAGCTGAGGTCAGAATCTTTCCATGATCTTGCTCTCAGTTACCCCTCAGGACAGAGATAGTGGAAAAGGATGGAAAAAGACCCTACGGAGTGCAGAGGTACCTCATGTATTGAACAGCTGAAAAGAGACCACAGCCATTATTGTTCACAGTCAGCAGTGAACACCATGGGCAAGACCTGGCAAAGTGGAAGATCACAGCTCTTTGTTCCACAGTTCCTATCATACTAGCCTTCATAAACAAGGCATATGGCACTAAGCGGAGATCTTCTCTTTTTTACTTCTTAATGTCTAAAAAAGAAGTTTGCCATTTGTAAGAAGTAACAAAAACAGCAGTACAGCTTCACCAAAGACAGTCTGGCTTCTGAATTGAGGGAGTAAGAGAGAAGACATGGCCTTCCTTGAGAAAAGCAAAGCATCTGTCTGAGCAACTGAGTGAGAAGAAGTGTATTCAGACTTTACCAAAACCCTGGGTATTGATGGCTACAATGTGCCTCTCAAGCACTTCATTTTAACCCTCCCCACATATGAAGACTGACCCCTCGATTTAGTGACAAGCAATATTGCACAGCAGCATTAAAGCAATGTGCTGTTAAGTGTCCCAGTGAATTAAACCCAATGTTTCCAGTTCCCCTGGCAACCTAATCCTAGGGTGTGTGGATATTTCAGCTTTTTCCATACTGCTAAATAAAACAAGGGCAAGGAACAAGCTTGAGCACTGGCCTGGTGATCATCTGCACCTTTTAATTGCTAGCATGCTTCCACGCTGCTTTGGTCTATGCCAGTTCTTTGAGAAGCGATGCTTAAGCCTGGCCAGAGGGATAGCCCATGCAGGGATCAATTCCAGTAGGCAGTATTAGACACCATGGCACCAGGTTTTGTTCCCTCCAGCCTCAACAGTCTTCCAACATTATTCCAGCTTTACATATCAAAAAATTCCTTGCGCTTTACCCTAGAGCAAGCAATGTACACAAGCATGTGTGAGAACATAGATCTCATGTATGAAAACATCATAATTTCATGAATGAAAACATAATTCTGATGAGACCCCAGAAAAATGCCCAGCTTTTTTTCACGTTTTGTAGTGAAAAATAAAAAGAAAATCATAGAAAACAGTTTTGTTTTAGTCCTAGAAGGGTACCTTTCAAGGTTCACAGGCAGCCAAACATTACGTATCATAACTGTGGCTAGGCTGGGCTACCCACTCCAAGGGTCAGAAAATTACTCCATTCTCATTTAGCAATAGTGATGTAGAGATTGTGTTTCTCAGTGGTTCTAGAGAGCATTGTGGCAACAAACAGGCTAAACCGCAGCTAAATTTTGACATAAGGAAAAACAGGAGAAAGGGCTCCTTTTTCATTATGCCACAGAAGCAGCAACATGACCTTATCTACAAAACACTGAGAAGCTCAAGGGAAGGAAAAATCCAGTGCTGTCTGTCATTGCTCCACAGGCACCTGCAGGGCGTGTATGCAGGTCAGTGCACTGACATCTCACTAACTTCTGTTTGAACAGATGGAGTAAGCAACAAAGATGAGCATGTTCCTCTAGTGATCCTCCAAGCACTATGACCTGTCACTCTAGGCTGAAACAGAGGTGGCCTTAACTTAAACTGAGGTGTGACTTTATGGAAAAGAAAAATGAATGCTCACAACCAACCCTTATATAGAAAATACAAATCCCCTGAGCTACCCCTATATCCCCATATCTCAAAGCCAGTGCATCCCCAGACTTGTCCTCTGTACAGCCCTGTATTTCATTTACCCCAAAATCTCTGTCAGAGACACGCAAATTTTAATTACTTTTTTAAAAATTTGCCTTGTATATGGAATGGTACCAAAATTTATTCAAGTAAATTCCAGTGAGAATTAATTTTCCCTAGAAACGTGATTTGGCTGAAACTCAGGGTATGTGGACAGAAATCATAGCTCTCGGCACCCAGGCTGCATTATCATAACACAGATCTAACTAAACCCGTGCAGCCTTCTTGTGTGTTCTCTACCACACAGTGCTGAGTCCTCACACGGCTATTATTATCAATGGTCTTGGTATTCTGACTTTTAGCTGCATCTCAGTACGAATGAGCTTAAAGGTCACAATTAGACTTGGGGACCGGTATGCTGGGGCATACATTAAAACTGCCCACACACAGATAAATCCCTTGGCTCTTCTCCAAAAAGCTTATTATTATAATTAAGATTTATATTATAAAGGCAGTTAGAGGTGCCAATAGAAATTCAGACCCATTATGTCATAAGTACACCTACTGCATATATACATTATAAAAAGCAGTTCTTGCCTTGACGAACCTGCAGTCACGACCTTCAAGCAACTGCTAAACCTGCAACTGCAACTTTAGCAACAAAGTTTGGGACACACCCAGTTTGGGCAGGAGATTAGTGTTTTTGCTGTCAGCTGCATTACTTACTCGTGCCTTCGCACAGGGCTGAATCATTCCTAATTAAAAAAAAAAATGCGTTCTGTTTGACAAATAGCAGAATGACAGGAATAAGAAACTACTTAGGATACCTGCTCCTATCAGATATTCTGTAAAGAATGGCCAAGGGCACAGTGCAATGCTTTCATCATTGACTCTCTTTCAGCTCTCCTCACTGGAGAATTTCCACCCTCTGTGATCTGTAAAAATGTTTTAGTACCTATTTCTTTCATAGTAACCATTACCCTCTTGTCCCTATAAAATCATGCCCTACCCGAGGAATTTTCACACTTTTTCTTGTTATGTAGGGATCGTGCTGAAGTGGCAGGAAGATGGGAATTTTATTTGTTACGTAAGAATCATGGGATCTATTGTGATGTCTTTAAGACTTTTTAGATACCACCAAGACCTGCCCATTGTTTGAGTTTTCAGTTTGTCTCTTTCTCATCCCCCCTCAAGTCAATAGTTTCTAACAAATAGCAAGCCATCTAGATATCTGGGCATTCAAAGAATATATGAGCCCGTAAGCAGAGGAAAAGTGATTTTCTGACTTCATGTCTCCTGGTTAGGACAAAAGTTAATGATCCCATTTCATGCAGAGGTGATAACAGAGAATTGCTCTTAAAGCTCATTTCCTTAGAGGATCTGTGAAGGTACTCAGCCACAAAGAGAGTGAAAGGAAAGGTAAATGGACTGTGTCAGGAGGGTTTTGAATTTACTCTTTCTGGAGAATAAATAGACTTTATTAGTCTTTTTTAATCTCATATACTTATGGTATAGAAGTGTCCATGGCAGCACTGTACATACTGCTTCCCTTCAGTATGCTTACCTGATTTTACAGTTGCAGCAGTTATCTGTATTGGTCCCAATATCTTTGATGTTCTCATGCCTAAGGACCTTGAAGCTGAACACTGCCTTCCATGAGCATTATAAAGCTCAGGTATACAGCAGGAATGTAACACCAGGCACAGCAGCAAGACAACCTGCTCCCTGCACCAACATCCTTGGAGTATTAAGCCAAGTTGAAGTTTAGTATTTAGACTCTCTACAAAAAACGGCCTCACTCCTCATTACAATACCTACTTGACTTTCTGTCTGGGCTAGAATGAGCAACTCTGGGTCATGCACCCTCACTTCTTTTCCCATGAGATGAGAGTCAGAAAAATCAGCATATTTCAAGGAGTTGACTCAAAGGGGCTGATGGCAAAAGCGTAAGAGAGACTCCTGTACTCATTCTCACCAAGGCACAGGAAGAATAGAATTATTTTTCCTTCTAAAATTCATACTATGACTGCAGGGTTTAGCCTATCTCCAGCACTCTGCTGAAAATGTTTCTCTCTACAGTCACATGCACAAACAGAGATCCCAACCCTGCTCTTCTGACCTATTAATGAGGGTTTTTTCCCTGCAGGTTACAGGGTATCTTTGAGCAATGCTTTATGTTCAACTTGGTATATTTTCTCATTCAACTTACTAAATTTTGTATAGAATACTTGATTATTCTTTGAGTTATAAGAAGGCACATCCTTTTGCATGGTAAAAAGTGTACTTGCACAGAAAGTGCAGGTTCCTGAGCTTGACAGGCTAATGATAGGGAAAAAAGGCAAACTGGAAGATCAGAGATTTAAGGAAAAGCTCACCCAGTGTACTGCTAATTGTTAGCAGTACATTGCTAATGGCTAATGCAGTGCATTGCTAATGGCCAGTTATATTGTTCCTTTTTACCTAGACAGTTCAGGAATGGTGATTTTAATTCAGATGTTATTTGGCGATAATTTACAGAAATACAACAGAAAATATCTGAATGTAGAGAAGGAAACTTAAATACCATACCCTGCCCTTTCAACCCAGTTGTAATTTCTCATCATGACTGTATTTCCATCTCCTATATCAGCCGACAACAGAGTAGAAAATTCAGATTTCATCTTTAGATACCTCCGTCATTTCATTCACCTAGTCCCTCCATCCAAAGCACTCAGACATTTGGTGCTAGTACAGTTAAACGATTGAGTTGTTGTCTGGGTTAAGGATTGTTGTCTACAATTCCAGCTGACCTGCCTAAAGTAATTCATGACAGTAGGTCATACTCACTGAGGCACTTCAGAACATCCTGGATTTTTAAAAACAGACCAAATAATCTAAGCACTCTGCTGAGAACAGAATTTCTTCCCTAGTCATGACAGATAAAGTAAACTGTATTTTACAGAGTGTGTCACAGTATTCACAATGCTACTAAGGGCCCGAGTTTCCTGATAGTATGGAAAATATTTGTAATGGAACAAAGTACAATGAAATAAGATATTTGATCTTTCTTCCAGAAACCTGAGATTCACCAATAGATTTTTAAAAGGTATAATCAAAAGTATATTAATTACAAAGAAACATGTAGGATACTACAATTTTTGTCTGCTGCCAGCACCTCAATTATATTCAGTCTCTAATGTGCCTGCAGCCACAGGCATGTCAATACTACACACTGAAGAAAAACTAAATTCATGCCTTATTAAATTTGCAACTGTAGCCGCACCCATTTCACACCTGAATTTCTCATCCTCCAGGCAGATTTCACTTAATGCACTTTCAAGTAAAATGCACTATGTAAGAATCTGTTTTATCATTTAGGCTCTTGAGAATGGTCTTCCCTTCTTCTTTAAAAAATTTGTATTTGGGTGGTCAACAGAGGATCATCAGAATGTAAAACATTCTCTCTTTCTTTCAGAGTTAAATTATAAGAATCTGGTATATGATATAAAGCTCAGGTTGCATAGTCTGTTTTTTCCTACAATGAGAATCCAGGATTTATTATTCAACAGCTTCACATATTTTCTTATCATGTACACATAAAAGTGAAAGGAACTGATTTGTCTTTTTAGTTACTTAACTTATTGCCATATTCTATAGTCAGACAAGTTCACACAACTGACCTTCCTTGTGTTTCGATGCATAGAGGTGAGACCTGGCTCACCTGATATTGCAATTTATTTATATGATGAGACATTTCAATTCATAGAAGAAAAGCAATGGTAGGAAAAAAGACAGAAACTACTTGGTTAAGAATAGATGTGGTTGACAACTACTCATTTTATTGATGGGACACAGGATTTTCTACCTCTTCTTCATTTATTCACTATGAGATAAGACAACAATAGCAAGGGACACCACAGAAGTTTCCTGCTTTCTAGAACATCCTGGCCAGCTGGCTGGAACACTGGTCTTACTGATCGAATGTGTACATTTGCATCCCCTTAGGCAGAAGGTGGTTGTGAATTCAAGTTTCTCACAACCCACCCGAATTTTCTAATCACCCGGCTACTGGATGGGGATGCAAGGAGAAACTGCTTGTGCAGGGCCTGACCAGAGAGAGCTCCTCTGAAAAAAAACACATGACCTGGCCATGAAGGTAGACAAGTTGAAAAACATGCAGTCTGTGAGTCTCAACAAAGCTCAGGTGCCTACTGTCTCAGTATTGCCAAAAAGACCATTCTCATAGAAGGTTTTGTACATATAGGGGTATTACTGAGGAAACCTTAAATACTTTATAGTTTGGGCATCTTTAGTGCCAGATGGCATTTTAGTAGAGGTTTTGGAAATGAAATCTCTACGCTTAAGAACTTGCACACAGAGCAAGTCACTTCCATGTGTGTACAATCCACTTGCATTGACAGGAGATGTGGACCTGCTGGATGGCGGGCTGTTTTCCCTCATTGTGAGGAACACTGGTCATCCTCAGGTAAGGAGAATAGTCAGCACATGCAAAGCTGTCAGGAATCTTGGACAAGGAGATTGAACAGGGCTATAGATCGTGGGACCCCCATATATCACTGAAAAGCCATTGTGCCTGTAGCTAGCTCTTTCCCATTGAACTCATAATTTCTATAATGCTTTTGAAGGGCTATACACTGAGGCAATGTAACTCTATTAGATATTTTTCAAATATACTGTGGTTTAGAAGAGTCATCACTTTTCCAGGATGATGTAATATTTTTGTGATCTATATCACTGGCCCAGGAGGACTGGCTCCTTATACAAAATACAATGCATTTCTGCAAACCTGTAAAATCCTCAAGAAAGAGGACAGAATGAGAGATCAAAAATGAAGTTGGAGTCTGTAGAATTTTTTCTCAAGATGCTTTGTATGGCTTTAATCAAATACTTCTAGCTTTTGAATCAAATTTGCTACTGTATTGATGATTGGAACTGACTACTTCATGCCATTGGAGATTTTGGTCTTATGTTATCTTCATGGTATAATGAAAATGATACTCAGTTGTCACTGTGAGAGCTGAAGTGAAGTTTTGAGAGTTAGTTCTTATTTGCAAAATGCTGCCCAAACGCTAAGTGACAATGGAAGTCACCACAACCTGACTAGTCCCTTTATTCTTTACATCACTATCTTATTTTTAGTTACTCTTCAGTGTTCTCATGCTTCCTTTTCCTTTTCCTGAGACGTCATCATAAAGCAACCATTTAAAGCCAACAGGCTGCTCACAGATCCTGATCAAGCATAACAAATGTAAGTATAGTTCAGGTGTCTGTTTTTCCCATTTGCTTTTAAGATTATCTGCATTCAATATATGCTGGTCTCTTCTTTTAGTCTGTGTGGTGTGTCCAAGTATTTTAAAGCATAAACCAGAAGGACATTGCCTGAGCTGGTAGGAGGGGATGGAGGAAATCCTATACTCAAGGAACAATTACAGGAAGCTGACACAGTCATTAAGAAGTTTAGAAGAATCAACAGAGATGAAAGTAGTTTTTGTATGGTGCCAAGTTAGAGAAGGAAATTACTTGTACACAGGGATAGATTTCAAAAATAAACATTAAAAAAACCTCAGAAATGGTTATTGTAGCATTTGGCTAAAAACAATCTTGCAACTTTGAGAGTCTGTTGTCTAGTCACCTGATTCAAAGGAGGCAAAGAAATGTCAGAAGTCACATCTTTCCAGGGAGGAATTCCCTCAAAATTGGGGATACTAGCAGGAAAAGGCCTGTCAAAACCTTGTACTTATCTTCATATGTCTTGATTATGAAAATGGATGTAACTGAGCTGCATTGTACTTGGACTCTATCCATATGGCACATTAGGAGCTTTTCATGTCTGCCATAATTTCATGGTGCCAGAAAATCCTACCCGTAATCTGCACTGGTCTGACAAATGGGGAGGCACATGTGTCTTTATTCCTCACCTTCAAAATTTTTGTAAGCAATGGTTCTTCTTCCTAGTTTCCTAAATTTTGTTCAGGAAAAAGACCTTGAATTTGCATAATCTCAGTAGAGACCTCCATTTTAAAAGTTAAAATCTTCATGCTCATGAGGCATATTCATATCCTCTGCCATGGCAATACTGCTCAAAAAGTTCATGTTCCGTCATCAAAGAAGAATTTCTTATATTCTGCCACCTTGGGACTTGCAGATGAGACAAGCCTGCATTTTCTCTATCCCTCCAGAGTAACTGAGTATACAGAGAACAGGATGGACAAGTACACCAATGGACATCAGAAAGCACGAGGCTGTGGTACTCTGGCAAGTAGACCACCCTCATGAACTACCCTTATGAGGACTGGAAAATCTTTTTCACAGGAAAAGGAAATAGGTAATAAAAAGTGTTGAGACTGAGGACTACAACTAGTCTTGTAAGGCAGTAAGAGAAATGAAAGGGAGTGATAGGATGACTGGCTGATCAGAAGAGGAGCTAGGAATAGCAGTACCTGGATTTTATTAACATAAAATTAGAAAGTAGTGTACGGAAAACTGGTGGGTTAATATATGGAAAGGCTGGGATTCAATGAAGAGCTGGGGTGTGGTAAAACCATTTGGATGAGCTGGTCTAGAAAGCTGAAAGCTTCCTCCTGAGGAGGAAGAAAGCAAAAAAGTAGACCAGATTCTGGGTAATGAGATGAAGCAAGCTCAAAAAGGTTGCTGTGACAGAAGTGAAATAGCTGAAGAGACTAAGCCAAAACATGGTGTAAGAAAAAGGGTGGAGAAAAGGATGGATTGAGAAGGGAAAGAGAAGTAATGTGTGAACACTGGCAAAAGAGTCAGTCTTAGTTAAAAAGAATTCTGTTCCATAATCTTCAGTGGAGCCTTACTGCTATCAGCCCTGCTGTCAGAAAACATCTGAGATCCACAAGTAAAATGTCAGCCTCATACTGTCATTAGTGATGTCTGCTTTGGAGGACTAATGTACTAAATCATAGGAATTAAGGCTTGAGATATTATTGATTCCCAAATGCTTACAAAGGAATCCACTTTTGGCTGGATGACAGAAGAAGACAGAAAATGTCTAATCACTATTAAAACAAAAGTCACTTCATGGTTTCTATCACAAATTCACCATCTTTTAACTCCCAGTCACAAGTACTTGTAATCTCTCTTTTAAGATAGAAATCTTTCCCACTCTTTTGTTTCTCATGGCTAGAGTATTTAAATTCTAAAAAAAAAAAAATCATGGTTTGATTAGTTTGATTTGTCTGGTAGTATTTAAAGGCTAAACAGATTGAGCCATTTAGGTTTCTCACAGTTTTCAGATGGCAAATGATTTTTGTTGCTATCATTTACACAAAGCCTTTCTCCCTTTGGTGATAGCAGTTGGAATTGCCTATCATGCTTCATTGAACTAACCCAGTTATTTGGTTACTTAAGAAACTGACAATCTAGATAAATTCACACCATTATTAAGTAATTATTTAAAACATTTAGGAGATCATTCAGCTAACACCAGTGGGCTTCACTGGTAGGTCTCTTATAATTTGCCAATGTAAACTGAAACCAAGTGTTAATAAAGAAATTCCAGACTTGCATATGAGTTACTGAGTTCATGACTCTAGTCTTCTGCAGATGTCAATGAGCATGACATTGATCCTTTCATTTAATCCTAAAATAAACATTAGACTTTTAGTGTATGACCATTCCTAGGAGTCATACAGCTTCAATAATACCCCTTAGAATGTTCACATACCCAAACATTTAGCAATGTTTTGCTTCATTTTGTCTGAAAGTAGTAAGAAAAATTCTTAGGAGAGCTTTATCAGAAGTTACTTCTGTTTTAAATTTCATAATATACGTGTTTGCCATTTTATTATAGTACTCTTTGTGGTTACATAATAATGCAATTCATCTAGAGTTATAGCACACACTTTATAGATAAATTGTCAGTAATGACTAAGATCATTATATGGACCCAGTTCCTCAGTTCATTATATGAAACAATTCACCTCAGGATGATCTTATCTTTTCCCTCACAAGAAAGCCTGGCATTTCATTTGTCTGGCATTTCTCAGGGGCAGGTAAGGGAGCTACCCATACATATGTCATTCATACTGAAAACTGTACATTTCTTACATTTGATGCATGAAAAAGTTATGCCAGTCATTGATAATTTTCTATTTCTTCTCTATGAATGTATTTCTCTAGTCATAGATCTGTCCAAAGGAACTACCTATCTCATCATTAAACTTAGTGCTATGTGCTTGTGCACCTTTTCCCCATTTTAGGATTTACAGTATAATCATGAGTAAATTGTACATTGTCTGCTTAGCCCACATGGCCAAGTTTTTATGTAGAAGTTAAAGTTTTCCAGTCTCCTGCTGGTGTCAATTCAGCAATGTTTGTGGCTTTTTCAGTCTTACCCTTTTTTAAAATTGGAAAATACACAACTTCCATGTCTTTCACACTATAATAATACTTTTATTGAGTATTGAATAAGAAGTTTCAGGCATATGTGTATCAGGCTGTTGAGCTACAGTCTTCACCCAGTGAGTTTATTTCATCCACCACTCTGAGGTGGATGTATGGGAGAAACACTACAGTGGTCTCAGGAGGCTAAAAATCAAATCTTTTCTGCCAAACTTTAGAAAATCAGTAATTTGGCAAAATTTAAAACAAACATTCAGTCAAAATGAAACATTTCACAGAGCATTGACTTCACAAATTCTACCCATCCAACCTTAAATTACCCAAATTTCAATAAAAGGAAATTATGAGTAGAAAAGAGAGAAAGAGAAACCAAAAAAGAGAGAAAAGCAAGATAAAGCTACAGCCTTAGATCTTAACATGGGCTCAGCTGCCACAAAATCCAAGGACAATTGAGACTCAATCATGTGTGTATCAGGGCAATGGGTTTTATCTTCTCTGGCCTCCTGTGGCCACCTTACCCCCAAGTGGGCCATCTGGCCACTCTGGGGCTAGATTGTGGTACCAGAGGTGGGGTTTGGGGCATGGCTTCAGGTGTGCCAGATGTGACAGTGTCTGGGTTGGAGTAGAGGCTCCAGGGGGGTGAGGTGTGGAACAGTGCATGTCCCTGCCCCCCCAACACACTCTTCAGTAGTTTTGAGCCAGTAATCATTTTCTCCAATCTGTCACACTTGCCAGTTTAGCAACCAAGATTATACACTCTGTGAAGCAAAGTATTGCTTTTTGAAGGAAGGCAGGAACTTTTGTGTGTGATGATATACAAGGCATAATAATTTGATTTCAAACATTAAGATACATAAATAAAGTTTCTTACTGCTTCTTTCTAACAAAACCTTTCCAATGATACCTGTTGTGTGTTCATTACTTCTGCTTTCTTTCTCTATCTAGTTTTGGCTGTTGGAACTGCAAAGCAATTTGTGAACTTCCCTGTAAAGCACTGCTGTTTGAAAAGAGAAAGCATTTTCTAAACGCCAACATATTGCTTGTAATTAATGTGGCCTGTCATGAATCGCAGTGGATATAGTAAATACAGGGGGGTTATCAGTGACTGTCATGTGAATAATAAGGCTAGGTCATTTTAATATCCTTCTCTGTGAAACCAGCACACATAATGTCAAGGAATACGTCATTCACCCAAAAGATTCATTCAAGCCCAGGCCAGTAAGGCAACAAAGACTGGTACTATTGAGGAGGCAGAAGAGAAAGCCTCAGGCATAACCCAATCATGACATGGTTCAGGAGGCATGGCCTGGGTCAGAGAGCTCTATGGAGAGAACTCTGCCCTCTTTGCTCATAAGAAAGTGGCAGGAGTATAAGATATTTATGAACTCAGGAAAGGCCTGTTGCAAGCAATGTTATTTGGAGTTAGTCAAAGGAAGAAACAGCTGGTGGGGGTTGGGTGGGTGGCTTGCTGCTGGGTGGTGTTACTTTCAGAAGGAGGCAGTGAGTATCTTCTCACACAGTCATAGTCTTTCTTTCTGCGTGGAGTAAAATGTGGAGTAAACACTGGAGAAAGCTGCAAAAGGTCAAGAGTGCCTGCAAGGAAAGCACTGCACCACCCCTTGGTGCACCCACATCTTCTGCACCCCAGTAGCTCCCACAGTATCCAGTCTGCTGCCCCTGCAAGAAACAGAAGGTGCTAATTGTCTGAGCATGATAACTGAGATGGCAGCAGAGCAACTGGTGGCTTACCACAGCTGTCCAATAGCCAACACAAAGAACAGCAATAAAACTTCAGGTTTTTCTGTCTCTATGGCTTTCTGAAGGAATGTGTCCCACTCTAGTCAGGAGTGATAGGTCTACATCATCTTCTGTCTATTCTCTCAAGAAATGCCTTAAACTGTAGGAAACCCTCCTTCTTTCAGTCACCTGCTTGCTAATGATCATACTTTTCCTCAGGAAAGAGTCAGTTCAAACATATCTTGCAGTGATTAAAACATTTTTTACCTTAGGAGACAGTCCAAACACAGTCCAAACACAGTCCAAACAGTGTTATGGCGTGCATTAGCAAAAGCTAATTTCTGGATCTGTTCTGGGAAATATTTTTTGTAAAACTCCAAAATCATATCTGAATTCTACATGTCTGTATTAATTATTGACAAATCAAGTGTGTTGTTTAACCACTAAGTCTTAATTACATGAGACACTTAAATTCCATAGGTGAACAAAGCATCTTATGTCTGTGGGTAATTTAGATATCTTCTGCTTTGCAATGTGAGTGATGTGCCATGCAAAGGAAAAAGGTGCCTGACTATGATGAGGTAAGTCTCCCAGTTAATATATTATTAAAGCATGGAACCAGTCCATGCTGTGATATCTGAGGCTCCTCCACAAGCCTAAGCACTCTAGACAAGCAGTGGTAGAAACATGAGAGCCTGCAGAATGCAACTGCTCCTGTGGTTCTGTCAGCAGCCAGGCTGGTGTTTCTGGATGAATATCCTGTACCTAAAAGTGCAGGAATATATTGTAATGCCCATGTCCTTTTACAGAGACAGCTCTATCTCTAATTCGATACTGCAGGTTTAACACATAGTGATATTTTGCAATGATCACCCACTTAATCCTTTGTTCTCCTTGGAAATTAGAGCTTCCTCATTTTCAAAGTCCTGCATAGCTGGAAGAGTATTTAGACTCTTGGCATCGGTGGTTACATACTCTTAAAAAGGAAATTGATTCTACAGATATAGAGATTGTGTTCAAGGGACAACACATAAAATAACTTTAAATATTACAGATACTGCAATTCATAAATTTGCAGAAAAACTGATAAGAAGAAAGAATCCAAACTACCTCAAATACACATGTATTTTATAAGTGGAAAAGTTAAGGGATTTTTGCTTTAGTTCTCAGTAGTTTATTGAGAAAAGTGCAGTAAATTACTTATTTTACCTAGAAGAGATGCAGAATTTGGTCATCCATATATCTAAAAATTGTTCAAAAAATCAACCACCAAAATAAAAGATGCTTAAAGCTTTTACCGTAACTATATTTTAAGCCTTTATTCCATTCAGAAATCTTAAGTAGGAACTTGTTTGTTATCTATTCAATTAACCAAGGATTCTGCAAATAAATATTTCTTCTTTTTGACAATTATAAAATAGTTTGTTCCAGCCTGTGTCAGGCACAATAGAACTGTTAATGTGATCACAGAAGAATATGCCCCACCAGAAATGAGGAAAATAAAGATTTCCAATTCACATAAGTCTACTACAGTGAGCTTTGAAGTGCCAGCTAACACAGCTCAGTTCTTCAGATGTACAAAATAGTCCTAACAACATTGTGCATGGTAGATAGCTGGAACTCCAGTTCTTTTTACGTTTATATAAATATAAATCAAATTATAAGCCAAGGAATTTTCAATAAAGGATGACCAGTACTATGCTTCAAGAATGTTCATATAAATACTGAAGATAGAATTATTTTTACATTACCGCTGATGAAGTAATTGCTTTTCACAGTAAATGCCTTTCATTCCTGTTAGCAACAACTGTATCTTTTATTTAACAGTAGAACTTAATGGAAAGAATTATGGGCACAGCCCTTGCACTCTGAATAAAACACTCCATTCAAAACAGAAAATGTAAAGTAAAGTTACCAGAACTGTAAAAAAAGCTGATATTGCAGAATTTCTTCTCTGCTTTCCACAGCTTAAAGGCTAATGTTGTCCTTAACGAACAAGGTGGGAGACTCAAAAGTTAATTCTTTTTCTCCCTATGATCTACAGCTTTGATTGACATTGTGCAAAGAACTGAAATCCTTATAAGAGGAAAGACGTTCCACTGAGTTCTTCAGTCTTTTTGACTGAGTTTCCTCACCCCTGATGTAGGGTGTCCATCACTGTTTTGTCTAAGTTCTTAGCTACTAAAATGTTAAATATCCAACACAACCTAGGCAAGATTCTTCAGTGCAAAATACTCATATAAACTAATCTAGGCTACTTGATCTAAGTTGAGTTCAACTCAGGCACCCAACATCAGGGCCCTAAGGCAAGGTTTGTCCTACCTAACCCAGATGCCTGAATCAGGAGTTCAGCCTCCTTAGAAACCTTAGAGAGAGAGACAGAGAGACATATATTAAGGCATTTATGGTGCTGTACTGGGAGATGTGCCTTGCAGGACTCTTCATTCTCCACTGATTCCAGGAAGCACAGAGCAATTTCACTGCCACTGCAGGCTAAAATGGGCTAGATCTGTATCTTAGCTCTGCACTGGGCACATGGAGAGTATCACTGAGATCACATAAGTACCCCGTACAATCTGAACTAGATATGGCTAAAAAATGTGTAGAAGGAAACATATAATCACGGAAATAGAATATGTCCACCAAATATCAAACTTGGAAATTAGTTTACTTACAGCTATTTCCCTTGCCAAATCTGATGTATTCATTTAAGGAGTTAAACATGAGACTTTGCTCTGCTTTACTAGTAAGGAAGGAAAGAATGTCTCTTTGAAAAAGCTTTTCATGCCCTTCTCTCATTCTCTGTTGTACATTTCTGTTGCTGTTGTCATATTTTCCAGTCTTAACATACCCTTGAGTAATTATTGCCACACAATTAAGAAAATATTTAGAATGGAAAAAAGTAATTTGTTAGAGTTGCACTCTAAACCAATGGTGTGCTCCTGTGCTTTGACTGATAACCTTTCCCCTGACAGCTTGCTGGGATCTGATGACTGTTTAGGTTCACTCATTACTGATTCTTGAGTTGAATTTTCTGTGACCTGACCTTTCCAGTAGTATATTTTCTTGCTGGAGCAAACACATTTTGATAGGTCAGTAGGGGCCAGCTTGACACTCCTTAAAGCGCAGAAGACAAATTTACTTTATTTAGAGCACAGAGATTTTTTGAGTATTTTTCTTCACAGTTTGATGGGTTGACCCATAGGATTTTCTATACTAGGGCTGGATTCTGTACTGTTCCTGATATGTTCTCTGTATATTTATGATATGTGCTAAGCAAACTAATGTTACTGTAAAAGCAATCAGTCAAAATTACTAATAGCAAAAATGTTGGATTAAACTAGAAAAAGTGTAAAATATGTCACTTTTTTTTCAGAAATCAGATTATTTAAGTAAAAATTCCATGTGCAGTGCATTAGTGTTTAGAAGACTACATTGAACATGTTGCATATATTCCAAGATTTATAGTAATGTTATTGGATATTTTAAAAGGCACACTTAAAGGTGGATGATCCTGATGATGCTAATAAAATGTTACAAGGCCAGTTCTTCCTTCCTCCCCTCTCTGCTGCTGCAAATTTGACAATGATATTGGGGCTGTGCAGCAACAACAAAAAAATAAAGATATAGGAAGGTTGGACAATAATGGAGACTATCACAT
This sequence comes from Leptocoma aspasia, assembly GCA_013399835.1. Taxonomy (NCBI): domain Eukaryota; kingdom Metazoa; phylum Chordata; class Aves; order Passeriformes; family Nectariniidae; genus Leptocoma; species Leptocoma aspasia. The sequence goes on from VXAX01003784.1 coordinate 543,593, forward strand.
TAGAAATTATCAAATAATGAAATGTAAAACTGCATGCATTCTATCTATTATTCCCATGTTTAATAAACATGCAATGCTACACAAAGGTGGCTAATACAGACAAGTGCTTAAGGCGTTGTATTAATCTTCCTTCTCATTCGCCTCATTTTAATATTTCAGTTACACCCTCAGCTGTACAGTTTTATCATCATTTTAAAAGCTCTGCAGGACTCCACTGTACTTTGCATGCCTACTACTGTCAAGCAGCATTCTGCTGTCATTCTGTTCCCTGGTTTTGTGCCTCTGTGTTTATTTTACATTCTTGACAGGTATTTCTGCTTTTTGTTCATATGATACCTTTTGTGGAGAGTAACCTTTCCGAACACTTTCAGGAATGTTTCACAGAATCACAGAATATGCTGAATTGAAAGGGACCCATGAGGATCATTAAGTCCAGCTCCTGGACCTGCACCAAGGACACCCCAAGAGTCACACCAAGTGCCTGCGAGCATTATCCAAACACTTCTTGGACTCTGTCAGGCTTGGTGCTGTGACCACTTCCTTTGGGAGCCTCTTCCAGTGCCCAACCACCTTCTGGTTGAAGAACTTTTTTTCTAAAATCCAACCTAAGCCTCCCCTGACACAACTTCAAGCCAATCCTTTGCATCCTGTCACTGGTCAGCACAGAGAAGGGTATCATGAATGCCCAGCATGTATCAGGAGTTAGTATTACTTTTTTAATCCAAAATAAATATTCTGAAGTTGTGTGCTGTGACTGATTCTGTACACATTTGACAAAAGTTTAAAACATAATTGGTCAAGGACAATAGACCAATTTAAAACATAATTGGACAAAGACAATAGACCAATTTGCAAAGTATACATAATATGTTCCACTGCACAACATGGAGAGGTTTACTAGGATTTCACCAACAAGATCTGAAGTTTTTGAATTTTAATTCAATTTGAAATTTAATTTTGCCAGTTCAAAAGGAAATACATCAAAGAGAATGATCTGAAGTACTAATGGGCATTAATGGGACTCTAAAAATAACTGCTTATAAAAATGTTTTGAAACATCAAGAAAAAACTCTGCTTTCAGCTGTTTATATTATGTATTCCAATAGTTTACAATCTGTCTGCATTAAAATAAGTAGAAAATAATAATGTGATTATTATCAATACATAATATATAACAATAGTATTACATCATCTGCAGTACCAAGTTCAGTTTCAGTCATGCCAGTATCTTGTAACAGTAGCTGACACAGCAGAGTTTGGACTAGATAATGATAATTACTAGGAGAGGTAGGAAAAAAGTAAAATATTTCCTTAGGAAGAAACAGGAATGCTACAATTCTACAAATTAATGACTAGCTGTCAGCTGAAAATGCAGGCCTTCCTCTTTCATTTTTCCTCCAAAATCAAGAATCAAAGACAATCACTGATATTTTCAGGCATCTCATTTCAAGCTGGCAGATGGAGGTAAGGGGTTTTTTTTGCACAATATGTAATTAATGACACTCTTTGGACCATTGCTTTGGCAAAGCCAAAGACTTGAATAGGAATTTTTTAAGCACTATGCAATTAAAGAGTTAAAAACCTCATTTGATTATGTGTGTGAGATTATAAACACAAAATAACTTCATTGAAATTGCAATGAAATTGCAATAATTCTTTAAAAGAAGTTGGAAAATGCCAACATTAATTTTGCTTGTACAACATTAATTCAGGCTTTTATCCATGTGATTATAATAAAGGATCAAGTTAAATGGTCACATCCTTTTTCCCACAGGACTTCTGCCTAATTTCAGCCATGCTATAGGGTCCTGTCCTGGCAGAGTCAAGTTTATCTGCCTACACACTCAGAAAACCAAGTGTGAAAACCCCAAACCTAACAACAATTAAAAACCTCTAGTCCAGAAGCTGTACAGTCATGTTAGCAAAGTACTGCTTTTGATTTCAAATGCCTCCTGCAAGAAATATGCATGGCTTCCCCACCACAGCTGGCTTGCTTCTGGCCCGAGGAATGCAAACCCAGTATGCAGGGCTCTGTGCAGCTGTCCACATAGCTTTGCCAGCAGTTATAGCTTGCCAGAGCATCTTCATTAGCAGATGCAGATTTCTAATTCTAAGAATATTAAACTCAGCAGTGCTCTCAAGCAATTTATATTTTCCACTCTTTAAATTCATTCAAGACAAAATGTACCTCTGTGTTACTGACTGTTTCACTGAGTGACTGGTTACTCCAGGGAAGTTTACACTAAGTGTTTTGCATCTCTGAACACCTTCCTTCCAACCCCCAACCCTTTCTGGTTTTAAAACAGTCTTAAGACAATTATACCTATGAACAAGTGGCTTTCAAAATGCTGATTGTTACCACAGGGAGGACAGAAACGTGGCTGTCAATACTGTGAGGAGTAACATTCAGAAAAAGATGGTCTCCACTGTGCTTTCTTCTTCCTCTCAAGGTTTTGCTGCAGAAAAAATTTGAATGGGATATGACAGGGATGTGAAAGTGCTCTGTTCTGTCACCTATGTCTCTGAGTATTCCTATATCACACAGTATAAAGTATCCAACTGATATAACACATATGATAAATGTGTGCCAATTTTTAATATTAAAAAATTCTGTTTAACATTAGTCCTATTGAAACTGTATGTTGAAAACACTTGAAAAAACCAGTCATTTAACCATTTTACCCATTAGCATAATTCGCAGTCCATCTTAACTCTGGACAACAACAATAACAACAACAGCAACAACAACAAAACATTTCCAGATGCTTCCATAAAGTTTAGGTGCACAAGAATGTTCTGTTTCAAACATCATCTCCAAAAATGCCTTTTCAATATTTGATTATTTGGAGTTTGAATAAATCCACAGAAGGGCAACATTTCAAGGAAAGTGATTGCCAGTACACTTTCAATGCTGTTTAAAACCTACCTACAAACAAACCGAAAAGCTTACGGGGGAATTGATTAAACTATATCCTCATACCAGAAAAAATATGTGATTCATCCAATCCATTTGTAAACAGTTTTTTAATTTCAAGTGGTGTAAATTTAAAGTAAATCGCCTGACTCAAATTAAGTTCTTCAGTGTAAATAAAGTAAGAATATAGCATGAGAGATCATAAAAATCTTTTTAAGGACAGGGAATTTAATAGTTTGACATAATGGGTTATTCTAATCATTTTTATTCTCCTAAAGGCTAGAAGGATAAGCTGATTAATTGTTGGAGAATTAATATTACATCATGACCTTTCAAAGTTGTTCAGTGTGCTTACAGTCCACTTAAAGTAAGCTTATATTTTTAAAGTCCTCTTAAGCACATGATAATGCTTTGAAACACTAAACCACCTAAAAACTGTTTCTTCAGACCACTTCCTAGGAAAAAAATTGGAGTTATAAAACATTGCAATGTTAAGTACAGAGTGACTGTCTAGACCTCTCAGCTCTTAAAGGCCACCTTTCTTAGAGCACGAGAGCTCTCTATCCCTGTGTGCAAGAAGCTGAGCAAGACAGTCTGGAAACTGGCTTGACTAAGCAAGGATCTGCTCCTCCAGCTGAGCAGTAAGAAGCAAAGGCACAGCCAGTGGAAGCAGGGACAGGTGACCTGGGGAGAGTATAGGTGTGTGGTTCACGTGTAGGGATGGGTTCAGGAAAGAGAAAGCAAAGCTGGAACATGGCTTGACAGATGACCTGAAGAATAACAAGGAGGATTTTATAAGAATATAAGTCAGTAAAGAAAGGGTGAGGAAACTCTATTCCCCCTGATAAGCAAGAAGGGTGAACTGGTGGTGACTGTTATAGAGAAGTCTGAGATACTCAGTGAGTTCTTTGCCTCAGTCTTCACTGCTTCTCTCAAAGTCCCCAGACCCCTAGGTGGGTGGGGGCTGAATGAAACCCTCCCACTATAGGTGAAGAACATGTTCAGGACTATTGATGAAGTCTGTGGGACCTGATGACATGCAACCCAGGGTCTTGAGGGAACTGGCTGTCATTGTTTTCAAGCCACTGTCCATCATATTTTAAAAGTCATGGCAGTCAGGTGAAGTCCTCATTGACTGGAAAAAGGGAGACATCAATCCCTTTTTTAAAAAGGGGAGAAAGGATGAACCATGAAGCTACAGATGGCTGTGCCTCACCTCTGTGTCTGGGATGATCATGGAGCAGATCCTCCTAGAAAATGTGCTAAGGCACATAAAAGACAAAGAGGTGATCCAAAGCAGCCACCATGGCTTTACTGTGGGCAAATTGTGCCTGACCAACCTGGTGGCCTTCTCTGATGGAGTGATGGAAATGGTTGACAAAGACATCTATCTTCCGTTAGGCCTTCAGTACAGTCCCACATGACATCCTTGTCTCTAGATTGGAGACACATGGATTTGATAGATGAACTATTCAATGGATGAAGAACTGGCTGTAGGGATGCAGCCAGAGAGTTGTGGCCAATGGCTCTATGTCCAGGTGGAGGCCAGTGATGAGTCCCATCCCTCATGGTTCCACCTTGGGATCATTCCACCTCAGTACCTTCACTGATGACAGGCAGTGAGATGGAGCACAGCCTCAGCAGGGTTGATGACAGCTGAGCTCTGCAGTTGACACAATGGAAGGAAGGGATGACGCCCAGAGGGACCTGGACAAGCTTGACAAGTGAGTCCATGAGAACCGTATGGAGTTCAACAAGCGCAACGTGCTGCATCTGGGTAGGGAAAATCCCAAATGTGAGCTCAGACTGGTAGAAGAAGTGACTGAGAGCAGCTCTGCAGAGAAGGATTTGGGAGTTCTCGTGGATGAAAGGCTGGTCAACAGTGTGCACTTGCAGCCCAGAAGGCCAACCACATCCTGGGCTGCAATAAAAGCAGCATGGGCAGCAGGGTGAGGGAGGGCATTCTGCCCTTCTACTCTGCCCTTGTCAGATCCCACCTGCAGTGCTGCATCCAGCTTTGGCATCCTCAGCACAGGAAGGACATTGACCTGCTAGAGCCAGTCCAGAGGAGGATCACAAAGATGATGAGAGGGATGGACAACTTCTCCTACAAAGACAGGCTGAGAAAGCTGGGGTTCAGCTTGGGAAAGAGAAGACTTCAGGGAGACCTCATTGCCACCTTCTAGTACCTTAAGGGGACTTGTAAAAATGAAAGAATGAAATATTATATAAATCATAGTGAGGCATTTATCAACACGGAACAATTTTTCTATATAGACATTGCAGCAGCACTAACGTGAGGCTCCCTTCAAGTTAATTGTTCTGGGGAATTCAACTTATTCAAAAATCAATACAGCAGTTGTACAAGATAGAAGTACCCTGAGCTGGTCCCACTTAACCACTTGTCTGTGGGCAAAATGGAAGCTAATGTTTAAGTAAATGCCTAAGCAGTAAAAAGGAAATGGTGCAGCGATAAGGGCATTTGGAATATGCCGAGTCAAGGCAATTCACCTCGTATGGGAAAACTCTGACTGTGGGAAAAAGCTGTGGGAAAAAGCAGTAGGCAGTGAGCTCAGATGAGTAGACACAGAGATGTGTAGAGCCCCAGCTAAAAAGGGAGGTATGTGAACTACGTGTTGGGAAGTTGTAGCCCCTGAAGGGTTTATAAGGTGATGTATCATGGACTGAATAAAAAATTGGCACAAAAACAGGGGTTTGATGCATAAAGGCAGGCCTGTGGCATTCATATATTTACATGAGGAAATCAACTCCCAAGCTAATTAATTTATGTGCTGAGTAAGCAATAAATACAATGCTTATTATCACAGTATCTAGCCAAAAAAACTTGAAGTTTTTTTCTTTGAAAGGTTGAAACATTTTCTGAAACTTCCCCAGAAAGTGGTGAAATTTAATAATCCTGCCATTACTATAAAATTAGTAATGACTAACTTTCTGAAAACTGTCTCACTGTACCACTCTAGCTCTCAGTAAATTGCCCATTAGGCAGTATTGAATTAGGTTTTTGCATTAAAATCTGCCACTCCACAGACAAATTCATATCGAATATGTTTCACTGTAATGCCATTACTTAAATAAGGATGCTTTCATGGAAATAAAGTTTGGAGAAATGCTGTGCAAAGATGTTGCCAGTAAACATCTTTCTCCCTAACTGCTTTCTTTATTTTGCAGTTATTCTTGGCTTAGTTATGCCATGTTTTGCTCCCTCTCTTCATATAGTTTTAAACAAGGATATACAACAAAGGTGCTCGTATGATTGTCTTAAAGCAAGGGTAAACTAAATCAGCCAAACTCTTCTAGTACTGATTACTTATAGTTGCCCATGAAAGCTTTCTTTGGACTGCCAATTTCAGTGAAGTTTCCAGTCACATGCTGCTTAAGCAGACTCTGACAGGAAGACTACGTTCCTCACCGTAAGCAGTTCTTGTTCTAGGCAACACAGATCTCAAGGAGATTGGAACATAAATTCAATTTCAAAAGATATGCTCAATCACAACTTGATTATAACAAAAATCATGGTGCACAATCAAATAGTAGCTGTAACACATGATCTTTACCAAAATTGCTTACAGAACACTTGTCTGTGCACAGCACAGTCACACTCTCTGTGTTTTCTTATAGAGCTACACTTTTTTTTTTTAAATAATTAAATTAAATCCATAAAATGGTTCCAGAGAAAGTTGTGTCATTTTAAATTCTACTTTACAAAATGTCCTGGCCATGTATTGCTCTAATGTTCTAAACTCCTGTGGTTTTCCTTTCAAATGCAAACTTATTTTTACTTTAGAAAAGTCAGGAAGAGGAAGAAAGACTTTAAGGTCTCTATTGAGAGACCCACAAAACAAAATGCACTAAGATCAAGCAATGCTACTGTGACACATTACCTCCATATTGAGGTTACTTGAAGAGATCCTCCTGTGAGCTAGCTATACCCTTTACATTCTTTGTGGATGTCAAAGTCTACATGACATCTGTGAGAGCTAGGAAAGACAAACAATGCTTAATTGATCACACTGACATAAGGATGCCCTTATAGCTTTTCTATCATGTTACCCTGCAAAATAGGCATCACTGTTTGACAGTACTTCTGCATATTGGATCGTACTTAAATGGGAATGTGGCTTGCAGATCACATCTGTCTCCATTTAAACACAACCTTATGGCAATGGCAGCATATGTTTATATAGAAAAATAATATTGGGAAAGTATTTTCTCTATGCCTTAGTGCCATTTAACGTGATTTATTATTAAGAAGGAAGGGAAGTCACACCATGTGTCTGGTGTGAACTTTGCAGATCACTGACTGCAAACTGGGAAAAACTGTTCTAGATCATGTGAGATTTGCAAGAACAAAAGATCCACATCTAGCTGTGTTCTGAGTACTTGCGGGATTTTTTTTTTGCACGCTTTCAGCTCATCAGAGAAAGCCAAGGTCAGTAGCCCATCATACACTAGAGAAAGGAAATTAGTCTCACTCTATACAAGACTATTTCTGGAGTAAGGAGACCAGACTTAGTTCATTTAAAATGTATCTTTAGAAACTGATATTAAATATACTAAAACAAATGGTACAACTGAGTAATTGCCTTGGCTTTGCAGAATACTGGTACATCAGAGATCACAGTTTGAGAGCTGCTGGTACATTACATTAATTTTAGAAGGTGCTAATATATACCTTGAATTCAAAGTACTAAGGAAATGCACTAGTAAGATGAATAAGATTCCTTGATTCATAACAAAGTTTTTCATACTTCCAGGTTCTAAATTTTTCTTTTCATTTGAGTTTATATTACTTGTTATGTTCAACTCATGGTTGAAACAACTGTGTTCTTTTCTTTGTAAATGTAAACTTCAACTTTTTTCAGATGCAAAAAGGAAATTTAATTTATGCTCACAAAAATTTGTAACAGCTTTCAGAGACAGGGTCTTCTTTATTTTTTTTTTTACTAAGTACGCTTTTTTATCTTTTCCAATAATTGCAGCAAAAGTCAATCAGACAGGTGAATCACAGTGGAAATGCTGAGTCCCACTAGAATAGCACCTAGAATTTTACTGAGTCATCAGATGCCAGTATGAAAAGTTGATTTAAAACTCTTTTGATATTCATCCCTTCATTTAGCATAGTTGATTTAAAGCTAACTTATCCCTGGCTGCTCATATAATGCACCAACCCACTCACACTAAAATATTCACATTTGCCTAGGTGTGAGAACTTTGCAACTTCTGCTAGTTATCAAACATATAATTTTATATGTCCCTTTCCTGGGTAAAGTATGAGTGGCCCATCCAACTTTGTCAAATTGGTAGAATTCTTTCCCAAATTCATGGTATGTGACACGTCATGATAAGATTCCTTTAGTTATAAGACTCTAATCTCATCAATACAATTTTATCTTCCAATAGTTTCCCATGGACTGTGGTTGATTGTGTGACCAGGGTATCACTCCAGTCTTAAGGGCTGGTCTGTGTGGCCACTGATATCTACAGAAACCACATTGATTTGCCCTTTTTGTCAAATTTGGTCAGATCAGTCAATTACTGTGATGATGGTATAAGCTGACAGTACACCCTCAGCAGATGTCAAACTGTGCCCAACTAACACCCATGAGCCAAGCTCTGGGTAACAAATACATTGAATTTATTACAATGCATTTGTTTCACTGTATTTAGTACTACAGCTGGTTGAGTGCAAGTGATAGGCAGAGACTAATTACCACTACGTATCACTGGGGAAGAGGAGTTGCCTTCACCTAAGATGGAACATCAGCACCTTCTGAAATGTAAAATTCTTTAAGTTATCTTAAATTGGGTAACCATCAATCCTAAGCCTTCAAATTCTGGTGCTTAATGATTAATACTTAAATGCAAAAGTTTAAAAAATTCTGCTAAAAATAATAGCTAGGTTGAATCACAAAGGAAAGCCTTCTTCATAGACTGGCTAAGTCTCCTTGAAAAGGGGAAGGAGGGAGAGGAAGGTTACAAGGGAGGGACAGAGTCACATTTCAGAGGTTTTCTGGAGAAGATGAACTTTTTGATAGACTATTCTTGTGGAGAGATGAGGAGAATGAGGTCATCTGCTACAGGTAGTACTTGTGGCCAGAAAGGCAGAACCTTCACAAAGCGTTTTGTGAAGACTGGGAAATACAGGTCAATGGAGTGAGTAAATGAGACAATAAGGCCTATGATGACAGAATTTATCCTGCAATGGTTAACACTACAAAGCATTAGACTTGTTCTCTCCACATTAAAGCACCTCTATTCACAGCAGATGATATATGTCAAGACAAACTATGTCTTGAAAATACTTTCATAAGAAAGAAGCGTATGATCAATTGAGAGGAACCAAGAAAATTAGCTCACTTCTCATGATTTGCTGCTTTTTTTTTCTGCCTAGAGAAAGTAAATCTAGGACTACAACCTAGTGAGTTGTGTTGAGTATTCCTGAGCAATAATTAAACAGCCTTATAAAATTTTGTCAGATAAGTGTGTGGAGAAAAATACTCCAGTAACTTTTATTACAGTTTCCTTCGATTTCTTTTGGCTGCTTCATGCCTTTTTCAAATTTCTTCTGTCTCCTTTAACAATAGGCTTTTAGCTTCAAACTTGCTGCCAAAACAGGCATTAAAAATCCCGAGTTATTTATCTGCTCTGATGTACAGTCACTTTCTACAGATGCTCTGCAAATACCTAGACAGATAGCCCGGACAGTATATGTTGCAATTTTTTTTTTTTTAGCCTTTTGGAGACGAGACTATCAGTTACTGTGCAGCCCAGTAACAGGACTCCAGTGACATTTTCAGGATGCTTCAGTTACCATGAACAGCAGGTGGCAACCATGCTCCCTGCTCTTAAAACTCCCCCTAAGATCCTACCTCCCTCATCCTCTACCTAAAGCTGGCGGTACCAAATCTTTTCAGCAGTGTAGACAAAATTGAATGGTAGGGAAATTTGAAGGAAAGGACTTGAACCAAGCCTGTGATGGAAAAGTAGGCATTAGAGTGGTTGTTGATTGATACTTCTATTTCTGCTCTTCTTCTGCCTTCTTAGGCTCACCAAAAGAGTTGTAGCCAAATCAGGTAAGATGTGCTCTGCAGATCCCTGTGCAAATCCCACCCTTCCTTCTGCTCTCTCCCACTGTGCAGTGACATGTTACCTCAGATGTAAGACAGGGAATGAGCTGTATCCCAGGAAAGCTACTGTCTTTGAGGTCCAGCTGCCTAAGTTTTCTGTGCCCAGAATAGGTCCACAAAATGTCATGGGTATCATCAGACTATGATTACAGACAATATGGAAGCTGACATGGTTTTCCACAGAAACTTGATACATGATTGTATCTCCAGAATTGCATTCTCTATAAATCTTTATTAATAAAGACAATAGGTCTTTATTAATGACAGATGGGGGGATTGGGTACATCCTCAGCCAGTTTTCAGATTATATCAATCTGGGTGGTGCAGTTGATATGCTTGAGGGAAAAGAAGGGTGACTTTGACAGTCTAGAGACATGGACACATGCAAACCTCATGAGGTTCCACAAGGCCAAGTGAAGTGCAAGATCCTGCAACTGGGTTGCAGCAATTCTCAATTCCCATCATCACAGACTGGGTGATGACCTGGCTGAGAGCAGCCCTGCAAAGGGCTTTGGGCTACTGGTTGATTGAAAAATAGTACATGAGCTGGCAACATGAGCTTGAAGTAGAAAGGCAACTGCATTCTGGGCTGCAACAAAAGCAGAGTGGGCAGCAGGACAAGGCAGCTGATTCTGCCCTTCTACTCCACTCTGGTGACCCTGCCTTGAGTGTTGCATCCAGCTCTGGGGTCTGCAGTACAAGAAACATATGGTCTCTATTAGTGTTGCTCCAGAGGAGTGCCACAAAAATAATCAAATGGCTGGAGCATCTCTCCTGTGGAAGACAGGCTGAGAGAGTTAAGGTTGTTTCCTGGAGAAGAGAAGGCTCTGGGAAGACCTTGTTGCATTCTTTAAGTATGTAAAGGTGCCTTATTAGAAAGATGGAGAGATACTTTTACCAAGGTATGTGACAGCCCAAGGGACAATTGTTTTAAACTAAAAGGAGCTAGATTTAAATTGGATATGAGGAAGAATTTTTTACTGTGAGATTGTTGACACACTGGAAGAGATTGCCCTGAATAGCTGTGGATTCCCTGTGGTTCCAAGTATCTAAAGCCAGGCTGGATGGAATTTTGAGTGACCTGGGCTGGTGTCCTTGCTCATGGCAGAGGGGTTGAAACTAGATGACCTTTAACAGCCTTTTCTAACCCAAAGCATTCTGTAATTCTGTGATGTCCTGGCATTGCAGTACTTCATTCATATAGATAAACTGGAAATTCATTGTCACAGCTGCAGCTTTTCTTTAGCTTGTTCAATACCAGCAAAAAATTACAATTGTCTTTAGCAAATGCAAAGCAAAGTATCCACATAACAGAATCCAGTGGGTTTTATCAAGTAGTTTCACAGAAAAACAGAATCACAGAATCACAGAACTTTAGGGTTGTAAGGGAGCTCTGGACATCATCCCATCCAAAACCCTGGGAAGGCAGGGTCACACAGAGCAGGTGCCACAGGAACATGTACATCTGTCTTTTATTGTCTCCAGAGAGGGAAACTCCAGAACTGCACTGGGCAGCCTATTCCAATGCTCTGCCACCCTCAATGTAAAGAAGTTCTTCCTCATGTTGAGATGAAATTTCTGGTGGTTTAGTTTAAGGCCATTGCTCCTCACCCTATCACTGGGAACCACAGAAAAGAGTCTGGCACCATTCTCTTTGGCACCTGTCTTTAAAATATTTGTATGTATTGCTAAGATCCCCTCTCAGCTGTCTCCAGACTAAACAGGCCCAGCACCCCCAGTTTCTCCTTATAAAAGGGGTGTTCCAGTCCCCTAATCACCTTTTGGCCCACCACTGGACCCTCTCTGGTAGCTCCTTTTCTTCCTTGTCCTGAGGAGCCCAGAACTGGACACAGCACCAGGACTGGCCTCACCAGGGCTGAGTAGAGGGGCAGGATCACCTCCCTCGACCTGCTGGCCACTCTTCCCAATGCACCCCAGGATATCACTGACCCTCCTGGCTGCAAGGGCACTGCTGGCTCATGGTTAACTTTTGATCTACCAATAAGCTAGCCACATCTGTGGTTCTCCTAGTGTTAAAGAGAAAATCCTAAAATAGTCCTCGGAGTACAGCAGCCTATTTTTGTTCTCAGTGTATTATTACATTTTCCTGTATATCATTTCATAAACCTCTTTGGCCTACAATTTTCTGATGCTTTGAAAGAGCTTGATGAAACTAATGATGTTTCTGAGAATACTAGTAACAGTGGAAATGCTTATGAAGTATCTAGAAGGACAGCTAGGTGTTCTCTAGTTATTCCTTGGTAAAGGGTACAGTTAAAGTATTGTGCTGTACATTATCTTAGGTCTTAGGCAAACATGATTTTTTTATTATGTTCAGAGGCCAATGACACTGGATTTATGTTCTTAAGGTCATAGCCTTGGAATGGACAAAGAAGCCAAGAACTGCCTATTTAATAGATATGCAGGATATCATATGATGTAATGTCTCTTGTTAGACAGAAAACCCAGAAGTTTTTTATTTCATCCATCATGCACTCTCAACCTTCCCTGATTTTTAGTTATATCATATGGTGTGATAAAACGTGTCACTTTCTTTTTCCACAAGTCTTTTGCAATGTCTTGCGAAAGAAGTTACTGTAGGAATTTGCCCTAATGGCAATGAGCAACCACCACCAAATAAAAAATTTGCTATTGATCCCTGCTGAGCTTACACCTATGGACATTAGAGAGAACACCACTGCTGAGCTACTGTATTTTCATATGGTCTAGAGTTTGTTCTTATTTCTTTTCACCCATTTGACATTGGTTAGGAGATCAGAATTCTTAACTGTTTTAAAGTGAATTAGGTCAATGATTATCTGAAATGTTTAATGACCCTTGAAGAAAAACGCAGTAAGTGCAGACTGTGTTGTAGTAACAGATTTTTTTCTGCTCTTTACCAAGACAAGGGTTACAAAACCAGGTTTCAGCTCATTTACCTAGTGAATAAGCATTTTTGTGACCTAGTGCATTTTTCCACAGCTTTGTTCTGCAGACACTTTGTCACAATACACATTTTTATCTTAAGAACAAGCACCAGAGCCTCTCATAAGGACAAAGTAGAGTTTAACTGCAAAAATGTTTGGCTACATAAAGTAATGCTTTTCTATTTCAATATTTGATTCTAAATTACACCATAAAAGATACTTCCATTGAAAAATGGTAGGTATCAGATAAGTATATAAAAAATTATACAGTCTAGGATCACATTTTCTTCTTGAGGGGGAGGGCAATTAAACATAATATTGGGATCACAGTTATTATTTTATTAGTTCTCTCAGCATTAATGTGCGGTCTGATGACAAAAGAGAGACATTTCTCACTCTGCTTTGGTAAAATATTGTTAAATATATTGCTTTTATTTAGGTTGTAATAACTACTGGAAACATCAATCAGCTCAGGCCTCCACTGTACGGGGGATTATTCAAGCCATGCAGCAGAATTAAAATTAGCTTTACCTAGTTTCCACTGTATGAAAGATGGACAAGAGGTGTACATTCCTTATGAATACTCCCTCTGCAGTGAAGAGAGAGAGCAAGAGAAAAAATTGGTTTAATTAGTTCCATCTGTCTAATACATATGTTATGAAGGGGTTGAGTCATTATTTGAAGGTGTCTATTTATCTCTGCCAGTTACAGGGAAAGCCTGAACAAGTACCTGAGTCTAATTTTATACTTAACTTTTAAATATCTAGATTATCAAAGATAAATCACTTGCTAAATTACAATTTTTATTCAATTTTTATTAAAACAAATAGGTGGAGAAAATAGATGATGAGAAAAGTGGAAACCAACAGTGACAGCAGTCAAGCCGACCTGAAGCTAAAGCATAAAGTATATTATTAATACACAAGCAGTATTATCTACTGAAGGCACTTTTTTCTTCATTAAAATGCACTACTTGATTTCCTGCATCTGATGGAAAGTACACAACTGCTTTGAATAGTCAAATAAACTTATCTAACTTTTTTTTTAACCTACCTTCCTCATAACTTCTTTCCTTCTCACAGAAGTTCCTGGTATGTGTGGGTCTCCTTTCCTCCCCTGTTTGGATTCTTGGTGAAACTTATTCGACCTTTTGGAGCTCAAGTTTGTTGGGGCCCCAGTTCCCCACACAGAAGTGCTGGAATGGGTCCTTATGGTCCATATGCTCCTAGGTTGCCATAGTAGTTAAAAGACTGTGGTCGACCCTGCCTCAAGTGCAGGTTGCTTCTCAACCATCACTACTATTGAGGGATTCCCTGGTCTTCAATAATGTAAATTAAAATCAGTTCCATAGTTTCAATGGAAAACTTGAAAAACTTAACTGATTTGTTTCTTACTCCAGGCATCTCATATGCTCCTTCTTGTTGTTAACTGAACAGCTCTGAAGGGTTTTAAAATCTGGGGGTTGACTTTTCTAAGGATTGTATTAAAGAGCCTAATCTCACACCTAATTTGCAATTTACATTAATTTGTAGAGGAAAAAGAAATAAAAAGGCCACAACCCAATGTCAAACTGTCATCCTCCAACATTTTATTTTTAAAAATAGAAATAAAAGCAAATACATGTAAAAGAAAACAAAGTTCAATATGGAATGCTTTGTTGGTACAAAGCACTGCCTGTCTGACTCTATTTGTTTTTAAAGCTGCCAAGAATTTCAGTTACAGTTAATTCAGCTCAAAGCACATGGAGGCTTGTTTTCTTTTGTCTTTTTCTTCTTCTTCTCCTCAGTAAGAACAACACAGGTTAAGGAAAAGGAATAACCCCAGATCTCAAAATTCTTGATTTGATAATATTTGATCATAAATACAAAGTTTAATGGACAGATTCTATCCTTCACTAAAAGTACTTCTTCCATTTGGTGCGAAGTCTTCATAGTGGGCTCCTTTCTAATGCTATCCACATAGCAGGGCTATTCACTGGCTGTTGCTAAACCTCAGTAGCAGGACACGGCAGTGACCATAACAGAGGGAGGAAAAAAAGAGAAAAGGTAGAAGAAACAAAACTTAACAAAACTGCTTAAACTGAGAAAGAGCTGTAGTGTTGAAAGGTGTAGTTTTCATACCCAGATTGTATTTCTAGTCACATTTTCTGTATAAGTTTTCAAATATCTAAGAAATTAATATAATTGAAACATCCAGCTGTTGACCTATCAATATGCAAGTGCACATGATGTAGGAGAATAGTATTTTAGAAGAGCTTTTATGCTAACTCTTGATATCTTTTCAGCAGAAACCAGTTGCCAAGATAAAGATATTTTCCCAAAAGGGCTGTTTCAAAATTGGTATTTATAACATTATCCAGTGGTTTTGTGATGGGATTAAATATCCACTGAGTACAAGGTCAAGTCTACAAAATGAATTGACTTATGACCTACTTTGGATTTCAAATTGCTCCACCAAGGCTAGGTAGCTCATTGTACATTGCGTTTTACTTCTTAATCATACCTCTGTCAGAGGTTTATGGACTTTCTATACCAATCACCCTTGAAAAACACTAGAAAAAGGGAAAGCAAACTGTAGGAATCTGTTCCTTCCTACATATCACAGTATAATCTTCTGACCAATTGGTCTCCAGTGCTGCAGTATTCAGAGAGGACTGAAGTCCCCAGAGTTTGCAGAGCCCAGCTGATTTCGCACTTTTAAGTTTAAATCTATTTTCTTAAAATGATCAGTTGACAGGTTACCTCAGTCCCTTGATACCTTGCTGTAGAACCTAAATAAAACAACTTATGCATGCTCTCTGCCTTGAATATAGCCTGGGAGAAACTGGCCACAGATTTAAGCAGGACTTTTGCAGGAACATGCTGTACCAGATCTCCCAGATATTGTGAAACTAACAAGAGGCTAGAATTTCAAGCATTTTAGATGACTGTCCCTTAGCCAGAAACAATGTTTCAGTTAAACCTTTTCCTCTAGGCATTCAGGGAATACAGGAATAGTCATTACGCTGACAAATGACATGCTTTGGGTGTATTACCACATGCAGAGATGGATAAAGTCTGAGTTATCTGCTGCCAAAACCTTTGTTGGAGTATTGAGTATAATAGTAGAATATGCCACTGTTTGGTCTACATTTAGAATAATTGTCTCAGATACCCAAATAAAATATGTTTAGATGAACATAAATCTATTTGAAAATTATATTGGTTAACTGCATTTTTTGTTTTCATGGTTACTGTTTTTGTGGTATTGCACATCTGCCCATCTTTCCCTAGAGAGAGATGTAGTGACAATATATCTTCCAAAACTGTTGGAAGGCTTAGTGCTAACAATTATGCTTCATTTAAGAAAATAACTGTACAAAGCAGCATGCTCCTTCCCTAGGTTAAGGAATGCCTTTCAGCACATCTACGTGGAAGCCCATTATTAGATGCACCCATTAAAAGGGAGGAATGTTGAACACTTTGGAACAGTGGGTCTAAAGAGAGAAAATACTGTTTTCTTTGCATAGCTGTTGAGGGAAGAGTTTGATGATCCTGACAATGTTCATATGCCTGGAAATATTTTCAGTTCTATCATTTTTTGAGGATAACGTCTTCCTGAGGTACTGTTCAGATATTACATTCTCATTCACATCTATGATATGGACACCAGAAGTTATTACTTACACCTAAAAATTATTTTTCCAGCTAAATAGTATAAGAGAGACTGCTGTACAGAAAAAACCCAGAAGAATACATCCCTTATGGATGAACCAAACCCTTTTCCACCCACATACCTCCCTTGATCTGTTAGGGAAAAACTGGCCACAGAGGTTCCTTATGTATTAATTTTTGCATTACTTTTTTAATACCAGTCAATCTATGCAGCTGCAGAAATGCACTGAATTAAGTCTACCAGAGACAAGGACTGAACAACAGAAAAAGCTGGATATAACTGTATGGTAAATGACTGCTCTTGATAAGGAGAAATATTCCATTTTTAGCAAGGATTTTACCATACTGGTTTGTATCTGAGGTAATAGGGAGAAAACACTAGACAAGGAAAAAGTAGGAGAAAGAAAGTGAAGCAGGAATTACTGACTGCGTGATTAAGGTAAATTTGAATGGTGAATGCTCTAAAAGTTTTTGTTGTGCTATTTGTATAAGATCTGAAGAAGCAAACCTAGGCATTGTATAATGGTGTGAAAATACAGATTAACTTCCCAATACTGCCTCGCTCATATGTAATTTGACTTTGTCTTTTAATGAATATGAATTAGTGTTTCCACAAAGGTATCATTCACTCCATGGAACTGTTGTGTTGTCACCCAGTGCATTTAAGACACACAATTCCCATATTTATGGACTGCTTTGCTTTCTGCAGTCAGGTACCTTACTGCAGTTGAGATTTAAAGCCAAACCTTGTTCAAATACTGGTAACACAAAACACTCCTAGGAGAATACAGAAGAAAAGTTTGTTTAACTGGTGATGGTGTTTTGTTGCTTTATCCCCTGGTGGGAATGTCTGTCTCAGACTTAAACCACACATCTGGGAAAGACAACCTCAGTCTCCAGCCCAGGCTGCCTGCATACAGAGACTGTATTAGTCAGCCAATGTAATACATGCTAAAGAAGCCAGAGATTTCATGACTTTCTGCTCAAAAGAGCCTGGGGCAGCCTCACTTAAGACTGTATAGCATGTGCAGAAGAGATCAGACAGTTCAGCCAAAGGCAAACATTAGTATACTGGTTATACAAATGTACAGTACAGACTTAGAAGCTTTGTGTTATCCCTTCAGAGCAACACCATTTTGTACTGGTGAATATTAACTAATTAAGCATATTAGCTCAGTGGTACAGTGTAGCACCAGAGTAATCTGCTCACTAGTAGTAGCTTACAGCCAATTTGTTCTCACAGACAAGCAACTGAACATGGTGTAAAAGAAGGAAACTGAGAACACGTATTATCAGTGCAGATTATCTGGGGCTAATCTAACACACAGAGTATAAGGCTTTCTGTCCTCACATTTAAGCCATGAGCATCTGGTCTTGGCCATATTTGGTCTACTACCGATGAATGGAGAAATCTGTCATCTGTGGATACCCTAACAGAGCTATTATCTTCCAAATAAATGTCTGAGCAAAATAAACGACTGAGGCAAAGCTCTGTTCACTGCACTGCTCCAAAAATAGGTGTATATTAAAATAGAGTCAAGTGTTATACAAAGTGCCCTGGCAACAAGAACTAATATTGCAGTGAGTTGTAAGTCCCAGGAATGCAAAGAGAGTTGGGCAAACAAACTGAACTGCTCAGTTATAAACACAGGCTGCTGCTGCGAAGAGAGGCAACAACCATATTGAAACATGAGAGAAACCTCAGCATGCTGCGAATCTAATGTGCTACCTTCAGGCAAAGTACTGCAGAGGAGATAAAAGCTTTAAAACTTTTAGACAAAGAAGATGGGTAATGTTAGCTGGACCAGAGAGACACAGCTAACAGAGTGGGGACAGCTTCCAGAATGTGACGGCGCATAAGGATTTTCTGGTGACCAGGAGAAGGAAGAAGACTAAAAGCTGTGAACATTCTAGTCTCTACATTTGTTCTTGTCAGAGCCTTACTAGCTGTGCACTATAAAATACCACCTCTGATATGCTGTGGTTGCATATTAGCCCCCTGCCTATTTCCCCAGCTGCATCTCTTCAGCATGTGTTGCAGTCATAAAAATAACTTAATACACTGATCTGATAAAAATATTTAGATAACTAATAATTTTGTCTAACAAATATTTCATATGCTTCTTAGGAAGATTATTTTTATTAGATGAAAAACAATTTCAATGAGGTTCACCCACAGTGTGCTTTCCATATGGATGCTGAGACTGAATACAACAAAGCCAGTCAGAAATTTTACTTTGGAGAGAAGCACAGCTACACTAATTTATTTCATGAGACATGGTTTGTGGTAATGCATAGCCTCCTTTATGAAGATATTAGGTTGGGTATTCTGAGTCCAGGAACAGGTATTTATACAAATACACTTTAAATCTGGTTTTTATGGATGCTAGTGATGAATACCAGAACTTCTGGGAACCAGGTAGTTATAATTCTCCCTGATAAACTTGGGTTTCCTGAACTATTAGCTAGGAAACTCCAGTCTAAGACTCAGACTTCAGATGTAATAATTCTTATGAAGATCCCTGTGAACTGTGTGGCTATTGACCTAGCTTCAGATTTAAATACAGGTTTATCTTTAAAGTGTCAGTCTTTTCACATGTGTGATTTTTCATAGTTTTGCTATTCACAGTTACCAATAAAGAAAATAAATGAAAATTTGGCACAATAGGTGACTGATAAAACAAAATTGTTGGTTTGTGTCTTGATTCAGAAAAAGGAAGGAAGAGACAGAAAAAATTAGAAAGAGACAGAAGTTACAAGAGTTGCCAGATATGTACACACCCTTCATTTTAGCAAAAATACACAGGTATTTTCATAAAAATGAGAATAATATAGAAAGAGTTACCTATCTTCCCACTAAAGACGTGAAAATCATTAGTGGGAGTATAAAGCAATCCAAACATTAGGTTACAGACATGTATTTTTGTTCCTATAAAGCACACAAAAAAAAGTTAGTCAATCATTAAGATGATGATTTCACTAGTTTCTGGAAACCATATACCTGCTCTGCACAAGAACAGTGAATTAAACAAATAGTCTGGATACTAATATGTTTACACTAGCTACAATTTTCCCTCAGAAATTATTTCTCCCTTTCAGTTTTATTTCAATGGTTTGGTTTTTTCTCATTGTAAGTACTCAAGACCTACCCATCATTCTTTGGCATCTGAAGCTCATTAGATCTATCTTCAAGCAAAGCATGATATTTTTCGTCTCAATTTTCAAGTAAGCTTCTCATCATGACCAATATTACTGCAAAAAAAAAAAAAAAGCTTATCTCAATTATGTCTATTACCTCTGTTCATATACAAGGCTGTTTTACCTGCTTCTGAACAAAATGCTTTGAATACCTTTGCAATAAAGTCATACAGTCTTATACCATTGCCTCCACAAAGATAAAACCAGGAAGCAAAAAACAATTAACACTTTTATTGTGATATAGTGTTGAATACATTATCTCCATGCCTCAGAGGACCTTAATACTTACCACTATTTTTGTAACCTATGTAAGCTACAGAATTCTCAGGAAGAGCAGGGTAGGGTTCAGGAAGAGCAGGGTAGGGTTTCTGCCACCTAAATAAATGCTTATTACCTTTAATAAAACAAATGTTTCATTGCACATTTTCTAAATTTTAATTATTTCTGCCCTATAATAAAAATGCTCTTTCTCTGAATAAATCTCAGTTCCCATTATTATCAGTGTAGCCTATTCAAGAGAAAAAAGTTATCTACAAATACTGAACTAGCTGCATGATCCTGTGTCCACCAAGTACAGTACCACCTGATTTTCTGAATAATCTTGTTTGAAATTACATTTCTTGTAAGGTGACCTTTATAGCTTTATTGACTGTGAAACCAGAAAAAGTGCTTCATAGTCAAACTTGTGTGACATGAGCCATATGACATTTCAGAGTAATTTAGGGCTGAACTGGATCACATGAATTTAGGAAAAGATTTTTTTAGGTTTTATATTAAATTAAATTATATTTAAAGATATTAGCAATGAAGAAGTTTGACTGCAGTAGTGGCAAAAAGTACATATGATATTTCTACGACCTTTCTTCATGTGTTAACCTATAGTCACTGTTCTAAATTTGCTTAATAAAGTAAAAAGCTCTCCTGTTGAACTCATGATCGAGCCTTTACATTATTTGTAGCTAAGCAACTATATAGAGGTTGGATTTCCATATGCTGAATATTTACTCATCCTTTGATTATTTTGTGTGAACGTTCTTGGAAACTTCTAACTTATATACACCCTTTAGTCTTGAAAATACAAGACCCAGTGTCTTTTTTTAGTCAGTCTCCCTAGAATGAGATGACAGCTTCAAATAATTTGATTTCTTTATTCTTTGGAACACCAACTGGGGACCCCACTTATACATAAGCCTAAGCCACGTTTGGTATATGATAATATATGTCTTCTCCTCAGAAATTTTTGAACATTTGGACTTATATGTGTAAACTGAAAGCAACTCTAATTTCAGGGAATTGTTTCCAATTTCTGCTGAGATGTCAAATAGCAGTTGCAGCGATATTTTACACTGCTTTATCAGTGTTTGTGCCAATTAAATAGTTTGTACACCTCTACAGCAAAAACTGCCACTTCTGAATTTCTTCAGGTAAGAAGAGAAAAAGCAGTGTCTACTTTGGCCCTCTAGTACACCCTTCAGTACCTTAAGAAGAACTCAAATTAGCTCAAAAGCTAACTACTAAAAAAAAGAGAGAAAAATATATTTAAAACATTTAATGAATAAATAAATCAATAGTTTTTCTGAAAAGTATTTCTAAAGAGAAAGGCAAATTAAGAGAATTATTTTATGATGCATTGTGTATTTATAAGCACAGTCAGGGAGCTATTTTTTTCCCAAAAACTAAGATCTAATAATACTACAAAAAACCCCAGCTCCTCTGAACTATACATCCCTTTAATAGGCAGTGACAACAAACCACACCTTTTCATGCAGCTATTATTCTGATCAGATAGAAAAATATTAATTTAACTTAGACATATACACACAAACAAAAATGGAAAGGATTACTCTGGATATGAATACAGAAATTATTTGTAAGGTGAAATGGCTAATACTGTTTTTCCATTCTGTCCTCCATCTCTTTTTCTTAAAAGGGAAAATTAGAACTGTTGTTACAGAGGTCATGGTGTCTACAGGGATTAACAGAAATTTCCTAAGGTCATTTCTGTACTTTGCAAAAATATTAGTAACATTTAATTAATAGTCTTGATGGAAACAGATTAAGTCGACCTCATTGAGTTTCTAGCCATCACTTCTTACATTGCTTCTGGCACCTTTGGGATTCTGTGTGAAGTTATAACAGACACATTTAACTGAGACAATTTAATATTTCCCATAGAGAACACAAATCCATTTGCATTATTATCACCAAATGAAACCATATTTCAATAATATTTAACATAATTAAAATCTATGAATATATAGTGCAGATTATATTATGAGAGTAATAAAAGATTAAATATTAGAGTGATAGTTCTGATTGAATATATTCATTTTTTTAAGTTGCCAAGTGACCCTATTTATGATTTGTGCTCATTAGATATTTTTAGTGTACTGTTTGCATTGGATGTAGGTGCGAAGGTGTTGGCAATGAGGGAGATGCAGCAGGTGACCTGAAAAACTGGGGGCTGCCCCATGCCAGACATGGCTGGCTCCAGCCAGGTCCAAAAGGGACCCTCCCCAGGGCACAGCTGATCCTGTCAGCTAAGCTGACAGCACTTCTGAGAAAACACATTTAAGAAAGAACAAAATGCCTCACAGGCAGTGAGGGCTGAGGAAGTACATGTGTGAGAATCAATCCTGCAAATCCCAAGGTCTGAGAAGATGGAGTGGGAGGAGGAGCCCCAGGTGCTGGAGCAGGTTTGGCTGTTGCCAGTGGGCCATGGTGGAACAGGTGAATATGCCCTGAAGGGACTCTGGCCTCCAGAGAGGAGCCCACACTGCAGAAGGTTTATCCTGAAGGACTGCAGCCTGTGGAGTATCCACACTGGAGAAGGGAAGAAGTGTGAGGAGAAAGAAGGAACTGTTACGGGCTGACTGCATCCCCCATTCCCCATCCCCTTGCACTGCTCAGAGTGTATAAAGTATAAAAGAGCAGGGTGGTCTAGTTTTGGTCTTTGTATCTCACCTTCCTGCTGCAATTTCCATTGGCAAAAAATTAATTTTCCCTGAGTCTCTTAAGCCCAGGATAATAATTGGCAAGTGATCTTCCTATCTTTATCTTCACCTTTATCTTCACCTATTCTATCTTATTTTCTCCCTCATCCTGTCGCATATGGTGAGTGACATAGTGATTAGATGGGTGTCAGGAAGGCAGCCAAGCTCAACCCAGTCCCCATTGTATGTTATCTTCTGGGTAGAATGGTTTTGATTAGTAGGGCTCAAGCTAGAGTTGCTAAAGGAAATTCCAGTGTGAAAATCCCATTGAAATAAATACTCATGGCATGGGTGCATGAAATCAGAATGCAGAAAGTGAAAAAGTAAGAAAATGAAGGAGAAGCCACAGTAACTCATTTTAGGGTCTAGATTTCAGATGGCGAAATGTAGTGCTGAGGTTTTAATTTTTCCCATTTCTTTTGGAAATTAATTAAGATTTCTTTTTCAGAACTTAACTAGCAAAACCAAAGTCTCACAGAAGGGCAACATTTGTTGTAATTAAATAGGTACAGTAGCAATATCCACAAATAGGCATTTTCTAGTGACTACTATATATGCATTGCACTGATTCACATACATATCAATACAAAATTGAATTTAAAAGTTCATGGAAATTCACACCTATAAGAGTACTATAAGGTACTTATATTCCTATTTTGTATGCAAGTGCTTAAATGAATGGCTTGTCACTGCTTAATGAATTTTCAGAATTTATATGATGAAACAAAATTTCTCTGCATGCAAATACAGTACAAACAGACAGCTTGCAAAAGACCACAACTGATAAGTTATAAACAACGGAGTGAAGATATTAATTTAGATAAACCAAGCTTGTTGAGCCAAAAATATACTATATGATAACTTACCCTATACACTTAGCTCTTCAGATGCTGTTTATTGTCAATTTAGCAACAGTGGCATATTACTTCAGTTGGAGAAAAAAGCATGGTTTAACAAGAATATATATCAGATGCAGCCATGATGTTCCCCTAAAAAGAGCAGCATATTTCCAACATACTTTTTTAAGCTGAATTACT
This sequence comes from Leptocoma aspasia, assembly GCA_013399835.1. NCBI lineage: Eukaryota > Metazoa > Chordata > Aves > Passeriformes > Nectariniidae > Leptocoma > Leptocoma aspasia. The sequence goes on from VXAX01003784.1 coordinate 567,463, forward strand.
GGTAAGGTTCTTAATTTTGGTCATAGCTGACTCGAAGATTTCCAACTGTTTGGATTACTACTATTTTTCAAATTCATGGGAATTTAGAAACAAGATCATGAAAAGCTAATCTAAACAGGCATATAAATGATCCATTTGGGAAACTGTGTAGTAAATTTGCTGAATTGGATTGCACACATCAGAGGTTTCCTGAGCTGTGAATTTCCTAAAAACTGAAAAACTGAGGAAGTGAATTGATGATATAATGCCAATGCTTTCCTTCATTTTTGGTAAAGAGTAAGAAAATTCCTTGGCAAAAGCCAATATGTCTGATATATGTTTGCTACACTGAGTGTTGTTCTGATGAGAGCAATTATAAAGAAAATGTCTGCTGTAAAGTCATATACTGTGTAGGTAGCAGTTCAATGAATAATAATTTTTAACTGGGCACAGGCACCTTCACCCACTCAGCTTAAGTAAATTACACCACCTTAAAAAAACATCTCGTACTTGATAGTCATTTTGATTTTGAGCTAATTTGGTAGGGAGGAAGTTAGCCTAGAAAATAAACATTTATAATCTTGGAGAAACTTATCTTCAAGAGAAGTGCTTGTACACTATCTACAAAAGAACTACTGTAATTTTAGAAAATAAACACAGAAATACTCCTTACCAAACTCCAATGTGCAAAGAGTATGACACATAGAAGGAATATCTGGAGTGAGTTTAAACACATCAGCTTGAAGTACATTGATTCTTTTGTGTTGAAATGGAGTAATAAGTTTTAAGCCATTTCAAAATCATCATATGCACATCCATAAACAACCACATAATTCACACCCTGAATATGTTTCAGGCAACTAGGCCAACAGTAGCTTTTAAAATACTCTTTTAATAAAGCACTTTCATGAGAATGGAAGACTTACCTTTTGAGAAGTCCCTGAAAAGAGCAGGTACTTTTATTTATATGCAGCAGGTACACACTCACCAATCTGAGCACTCAGGGAACTCCACTGTCATTCAGGCATCACAAGGGACAGTCAGTAATTTATCTCCAACAAGTCTGCTTGTAATTGTGCTTCAGTGTCTATTGCTTATTAAGGCTTGCCTTGTGGTCAGGCTGAGGTTCTTAAATAGGGTGCACCAGAGGTAGCAAGCATAACACTGGCATTGGTTATCAAAGCTCAAAAATAAGGTGACTGGAATGCAAAGAGTAAAACATTCTGTTTCCTTAGGCAAATAATTTTTTCCCATTATACAGTCTTCCAGTAGTTATTGCCTTCTTTCACAGTTTTAGCAAGCCCTTCTTAGCTGGCTAGTATCCACACATTAAGCATACAGTCAAATGCCAGCAATTCTTATCATCATACATTCAGTTCACGTGCTAACCACAAAGCAGCAAAAAACAAATTATTACATTTCTTTTTATATATACACCATTGTGCAACACCCTTTTCAAGGGTCACGTTTCAGGTCACAAATATTGATTGCTATTCCCTGAATTAGCAGGACATTCACCTTGAAGCACTTAGTCATATATACATACAGAATAATTTTCAAGATAACATGTATTTCACTGATCTTGTTTTCATTTAGTGATATTACCCATTTAATACAAATACTTATGCTCTAAAATGCTTTTTTAACATCTCAGTTCTCTTGATGCCCTCAATTTTATTTCTGTTTTCTATAATCAAATTCTGTCATACTTCAGCTTACTGGCAACAGTCCAAAATCATACATGATTCCTCAGCAAGACTCTGTTGGGTTGACCCCAGCTGGACACCAGGTGCCTGCCCCCCAAAGCCCCTCTATCCCTCCCCTCCTCAGTGGGGTGGTGGAGAGAAATCACAACCACTGGCTTCTGGCTCAATATAAGAACAGGGAGAGAACGCTCACCCATTGCTGTCATGGGCAAAACAGCCTTGACTTGGGGAAATTAGCTTAATTTTTTACGTTAGCAATTCAGAATAGGGTAATGAGAAATAAACCCAAATCTTATAACACTCTCTCCTCACCTCTCCCTTTCTCCTGGGCTTAGCCTTACTCCCAGTTTGCAATTCCTCCTCCTAGCCTAAGCAGTGCAGGAGGAGCTACCCCTCCTTCTTCCCTGGCTTTGGTATCTGCAGGGCGCTCTCTCTCGCATAGTCTGACTCCCCTCTCCAGTTGCTGTTTCCCAGAAGTTTTACCCCTTTGTAAATCTGTTACCCCAGGAGTGCTACCTCTGTTGCTGAGGTACTTGCCTGTGGCTAGGAGGGGAGCTGTCTGTCATTGGCTCTTTTGGACATGGGGGGAGCTTTTACCAGATTCTCACAGAAGACATCCCTGTATCCTCCCAGTACCAAAACCTGGTCATGCACACCCAGTACACAGGAGCTTAATTTTTACAAAGTAGGGTAATACATACACTAAGAAGCTCTGAAAAAGAGCAAAATGGTTTAAGACTATGAAGTATATTTGTTATCTGTTTTCCAATATTGTTGGTATACCATGTTTTATGCAATACAAGTTGTCCTAGAAAATTTAAGCACCACTCTGACCTTATTCATTAAGAAGCAAAAAATGTTCATAGCACAGCAAGATATTATTTTATTATATCCAAAGGTTATAATAAAACCTCAGTTTAAAAGTTTTAAGTGAAGAAAAGATCCACAAAATATCTTTGTAAATTTTTTAATATTTAAGTCTTCTTAAACACATTCATACTGAATGAGTATATTCTGTATGGATTTTTTTTTTAATTTTAAATATTCCACATTTTAATGGTTATTTTAGTCTATGGAGTGTACTGGTGACTATAACTGGCCTAAAGCAGTGTTCACTCTTTCCTTTTTAGTTTATTTAAGTTTGATGGAAAAACTAGCTAGTAAAATTCCACCTTACCACTCTGAGAAACATTTTTCTCACTCTCATGCTTACCTGCTATTACTCTCTACCATCATATTTAACTCACACATGTTTTTACATTCCCTTAAACTAAAAACACAAAATACTGCTTTTATGCTTTTAGACTCACCATCTAACTTGAAGAGAAGTTTAACCTCATTACAAAACAATGGTAGGCAACAGCCACTTTCAAAGCAAATACTTTAAGAAACTCACTTTACAAAATAAAATTAATTATCCTTAGTGAATAGGAAATTTTAGTTGCATGGAATTATTATAAGATAAGATGATGTGATCTTTCAAAATTGAACAAGCTAGAAAACACAAACATTCTCATACTTCATTGAAAAAAATCCCAGAGGAAGATTCAAAATCTGTATTATTTGTTCTTTCAATCGTTCAGCAAAATTATAGTTCTTAACTTGTCCCCAACACTACATTTTGTGCAATCAAGTCAGTATGTGCCAAATCTAACCTCCAGAAAACCCTGTCAGCTATTCATACATCAGCCTGCTTGATAAAGCAAGTACTACCAGTAACAGAGAAGGCACACCCTGAATGTCTTGACAGGCAACAGGCACAGCACTTACAGCTTTGCTATTTGATAAGCTTGTTCTAGCATTTAGCAACCAGCATCAAAACATGATAGAAAGTTACTTTAATTAGCAATGGAACAGTAAAGAGCACTCCTTCCACAAACAACACAGATCTACATCTTCATCTTAATGAATGGACTATATGGACCTGTTACCTTGAATCACCAAATTAAGTTGATTTTTAGGCTGTGAAAGACTTTTTTGCTCATCTTTAACCTGTCCCACATGACAGATTGTGAGGATTACCTGAGTCAGTCACTGCATCCTGTCCAAAAGCTATAGATGAGCTACAGTATCTCTCTTTCTATCACGTGCAACCTCAGTTTAAAAGTTTCAAGTGAAGAAAAGATCCACAAAATATTGTTGTAATTTTTCCATTGCCAAATTATTTCCAGTACTGACATTTGTTTACTATTTTATTCCATTCTTGCTTTTAAATACTGCTTTGGCTGTTGGAATGAAAAGCATGAACAGATTTATTATTTATCATGAAGAGGTTATCTTCAGGAAAGACTATGCTGTCACATCATCTTTCTGTCTTCTCTAATAGGAGATAAAACCAGCATTAGCTTAGAATTGTCATGGCTTTTTCTCAAATTTTGAGTTTTCAACTTCCTCTTTGAACTCTTAATTCTCTAATTTGCTGCAGTATTCCAGCAACGCAATGCCAAAGGGAGTGATATAAAATGGTTTTGCTTCTCTTTGCAACAAACTTCATGATTTTTGTATCCAGCAGCTGCCTGAGCTCTTCTCAGTACTCTGAGTATGTGCTTTCATTGTGACACAGAATCAGTTTAAGCCTCTGTGTTGGGTGACTATATTGTCCTCATACCTCTAGGACGTGGCCTTTTTCATCCAGAAGCACAACTTCATACTTGGTTGTACTTTACATGGATGCTTTGATGGCATCCAGGTTGTTAAATGATTTAAATTATTATATAGCATTGATTTGTCTTCAAGTGTTTCATTTGTGTTTACCATTGTCATGGCTACAGCTCTGTCAGTGGTACTTTCACACCATATCATTGATAAAATATGTTGAAAGTGTTGAACTAAGTTCACGTAAGATCTCACTAGAAATGCCAGCAGTTGCAGGTCTGTAATTTGTAAGCCACTGAACTCTTGGTATTGCTCTCACATCAATCCGTCTTAATAAAATATAGTGCCACAGTTCATTATAAGTCTTCACAAACAATGCACCAACACCTTTACAAACCATGCTTTTAGCTCATAGGGTGAAGTATCAGTACATATATATGACTGTCATTATTTATAAATCCATTCTGACTGGTATTTATTAGATTACCCCATTCAAGTCTTTTGTTAATAATGTCTAATTTTAGGTACTTTCTATTTTGCCTTTAATCAAAGTTGGATGGGTGTGCCAGTAAATATGCAGATCATTTTGTTTAGTTATTCAACAGTTATTGAGCAGATAGTTCCCTTGAATGTTTTATCAGCAAATTTTTTCCAGTGTCTATTTATTAAGAAAAGGAGTGATAACTTAGTACAAATCATTTATTTCTTATTGTACATTAGATAATTACTTACCTTTATACTTTCTACCAAAATCTTCTTTTTGTGCCTTTTATCTTTGTCAAGAGTTTCCCATACTTAGTTTATGTTTGATGTTCAGTAGCATTAGCTTCTCCCACCTTCCACTTCTTATAAATATTTTTGTTAATTTCTTCATTTCCACTCTAAATGCTGAGGCCTTTTGTTTAGTCCCGTTTCTTTGGTTTTGATAAGAGTAATTTTCCTAATGGACTGATAGCAAGCTTGACAGCACCTAGTAAAATGCTTTAAAGTAGTATCCAAATGTCAGTCGTGCTAAGTTCTTACTACTATCTGATTTAGCTGTAAGTGGTTTTTTACCTTTATGATAGGATCTTTTTAAATCATTACATATATATATTTTACTTTTATTCTTCTATTCTCTATGCACATTGTAAATGTGATTTACTGGAGCATAATGACAGATGAAGGAAGAGGCTGAGAGAAGACCTTGCCTGGCATGAAGACAAGAAGGCTTTCTGGGGACTTAATAGCATCTTTCTAGTACCTCAGAGGAGGTTATCAACAAGATGAACCCACTCTCTCTACTGACGTGCATGACAGAAAAAAAAAAAGGAAAATTGAGATGCCACCTTTACATAAGGAAAAAAATCACTGCAGCACTAACCAAGGATATCTAACAGAATGCCTGGAAAGCTCAAGTAATCTCTGTCCTCTGAGGTTTGTCTGACTAGATGAAGACGTGAACAGCCCAGCCTGATCACAGAGTTGATCCTGCTTTAAGCAGGAGGGTGGATATCCAGCAGTCCCATGCAGCATGAATGATTCCAATTCTGCAATAAGATCACTTACAACTGTGCCAGTATTTATCTTTAATTTCGTTTTTAATTCCCTCTACCTGTCAGGAGGAGGATAATGTTAGCATTCCATTGGGTTGGTTATGACCATGCTTTAGGTTTCAATTTTTAGAAAGATACTTAGAAATTCTATGATGTTTTAGAATTAGTCACAAGACCAGTTCTTCTCATTCTGAGTAGATTACCTAAAATAACACAAGTTCATTAAACATGTGAATACCTCTACCAACTTTTCCCTTGTTCTTTGTTTTGTATAGTAGATAGACTTTCCTCTATAACATAAAATCACGATTACATGTGCAGTAGGGTTTTGTCAAACAATCATTTAAAAACTCAAATTCATGTACATTGCCAATAGCAAGCTGTGAAAGAGTCACAAATTAACATTCAACAGTTGCATCAATACCTTGTCAGAGGAGTTCGGGTAACACAGGTTGAGCAGTACTCTGTCGCCACAAGTCACCTGGTTTTCAAGTTCTAGGACAGTTCTTTAACCTTTATGTAATTTGGCTGAAGTCTATTTCCTATGTCCTGTATGCTACAGGCTGGCTGATATCGAACATACAATATTCCCTTGCACTGAATGTTATATACACAAATGTTTTCTGCTGACATGATGAGGGCCCAGATGGTGCAGACTCAGTTCTCTGTGCTACTAAAGAATTTTGGTTTCAGGATTTAATGATTTAAAAAGAAAAAAAACCAACCCAACTGTATCTTCTCCAGTCACTTTTGCTTGGCTTTCTAATCAGTCTTTTTTTGTTGATGAGGAAAATGTCTGAACATGCATACATTTGGAGAAAATTTAAAGCTAACACCTTAAAGATAATTATTGCAGCATTATACTGACCTTTTCAATGCGGTGTTAATGTTGACATCTTAAAGGAACTTAAAACATTCATGCTATTGAGAATTCCTTTGCTTTCATGTCTGAATTCGTGACTCCTTGCCATGAACAACCTCAGTAATATGCCTGTAGGCTTATGACTCTCCCATAAAACCAATCACACTAGCAATCTCATTTTGAAGCTGCTATTAAAAGTGGGATAGGCAATGTTTCTATATTAGCATAATCCAGACAGAACTTGCTGCATACAGCTGAAGCATAAAACTTCCTGTTGCATGGTCTGACAGCCGAGATGAAGATATTTGGCAGGACTTGGCCTACAATTTTGCAGGATTCTTTCTGTAATACCTTACTATAGTGGTCATTAATTCTCCAGGCTTTGGCTTTATTATTCAAAATCTACAGTCACTATATATTTTCTCTACGTACACTGGGAGTAAACTGAAGGGGCTTATGGTATAATTTATAGCTGAATTTTTACAATGTGACATAAGAAAAATGCAAGAAAATATGCTTCTTTCACAGCATGCACAAAAGCACACTCTCAGCACTTCCTAAATAGACATAAGTATCTTGGTAAATGTTATTTCCTTTTGTTTAATGACATGGATCTTCTTTTCAGCTGTTGTTTTATATCTTTTCCTCCACTTAATGAAAAAACATAAACAACTACTCTTCTTTGTGGGAAATAATGAGAGTATTGTCTTTAGTATAGAGTAGATTCAGATCTACATCTCTGCATTGCTTTCAAAGCCTTCAAAACCAAGGAATTGATTATTTAACTCTGAATATTTTCAAACAGTACTAGGTAAAATGATTTGTAATGCAGGACAAAATGATTTTTGCATCATCAGAACCCTTTAACTCAGCCAGATGAAAATCCCTTTCCTATTTACCAGTAGATGCCTTGGGAAGGGAGAGGAGGAAGACAGGGAGAAAGAATTTGCATGCAACTACTCCATATATAATTTTTCTCTAAGAATCTTCTGCCCATTTTCAGAAACAGAAAATGTTGGAAGTTTTGCATTCTTTTGGTATCTTGCGGATTTAAAAAGGAAATAATATCTGAATTTTAAAGACTGGGAAAAAAACCCCAAAAAATTAATTTGGAGGAATGACCATGTATCAGAAGAAATTTTATTACTATTCCAATGAAAAGTTCATGCTAATACAGAAAAAGAGGCAGCTCTATTAACCTGTGATGGTTGCTAGCTGGCCAAGTAATTGTTGTAGACAAGATGTATGTTTTCAAATGATATTGAAGCAATGCCAGCCATAAGTAACTTCAGCCACCTAAAAGCTAGGCATGTAAACAATTTGTCTTACATATAGTTCTTTTCTTTAAATATTTGGTAGTAGTAAGGAGAAGTTGTTGCTTCTCAAATTCCAAGTTAGGTACTCACATAGTGGATTTATGAATGAGAGTACATTTAGAGACAAACTAGAAATTAAAAGACAATGAAGTATGGTTATTAGAAGATCAAATAAGTTAAAGATGGGAACTATAGCTACTATTAATTGAGGAATCAAAATTTCAGGCCTTAAAATTTTATATAAACAAAATTTGGTTCCTAAATTTCTTCTCTACTTGAATTCTCTACTGAGGATTCTTGTCTAGCAGGAGTTGTTAGCCATATGAGGCTCTCTTCTGTGTTTTTATTTGTGCTTTCAATTATAGTGCACTTCTTAGTAGATGGGCAACACATTTTATACCAGAAAGCTGCTGAAAGTACCAAGCCCACACTTAGAGATCAATTGTTAATTATTTTAATTTTTCTGATGTGGAATAAATGTATGTGTTATTTTCACTACAGATTTTAATCAGTCCAAATCAATTTCATATATAAGCTGTCAGTGGAAATGCCCAAACAATTTGTGAGAATATAGTTACTTCATGTAATGTGAAGAGGCCTCTACCTGTTATTATTTTGTTTAGCCATCATAGTTGTTTAATTACATTCTTTTGATGTCAGTAAAATAATTTAACTTCCCCTGAAGACATTGAAAGGCATCTGCTATATTGAAAAAAACATTTTCCCATGCCACAATTTGAGTTTTACGCATAACTACTTACAAAACACATATCTGTATCTTTCTCCGTTCAAAATAATTTTATGCTTTAGCAAGAATTCAGCCATTATATTTTGCTTTTGAAGTATAGTCACCAATGCGCATCAAAATGTATGTTTTCATAACAAAGAACCCAATAGCTGAAGATATATTTAAGATAAGAATAAGAATTTTTGTATATATCCAAACAGTAGAAACCAGAGCACAGCTGCATAATTCATAATCATATTTGGAATTTCGGAGCTGGGTCAACATATTTGATGGTGTATAAAACCAAGAACTCAGTCCAGGTCCATGATTTTCTAGTGCCTATTTTGGAATCAAATTCCTTCTATTCTATAAATATCAATATAGAAATATAAATATAAAAAATAAAGCTTGGGTGATTGTGCTCATTCCTATCCATTAACTCCAGAGGAAGCCTCAAAATTTTACATAGAGTAGATTTAAAGACTAATAATAGGTGAGACATATTCCACTGTAAATATTTCTGTCCTATTCTACAAAAACCTTGGCATAGCAAGTAAATTAAGATGCAAGAACCGGCCTTAATTTTTTTTATTGGTGACTTTCATTGTTCATTTAATGCAATATTGTTATAAAATATAAAATTATTGTATATGCTATAAACACGTGCTATAAAGCAGCAGTAAAAGAATATTAACATGTAGAAGGAATGAGAATTAAAATTCTGTCTAGCACCATCGTCATCCTCTTGGGTACGTGTCTTATGTTATTATCATCATAATGGTTATCTGGGTTTTGAACATAATGCATTCACTATTAAATATTTTCATGGTCTATAAAAATGTATTTTAGTAAAGCAAACCAGTGAATGATTTTCATTGCATACACCATTTGTTTAATATGCAGTAAAACCCACCTAAATCTTGTGCCTAAGAAACTCAACCAGGGAAACGCAAATACAAAATATTCCATTTTTTTTTCCATATGTCAATTATAATGTAGTACAAGCTGTGAAACTTATATATAACTTTATTTATTCTTCAACTATTAGAATTCATTCTACTGGGTCTAGAGCTAAATGCGAATACTTAAGAATGAATGGCATTATAAATTGCTATTATAACTAAAATTTAAGATATATCTACTTAACATAAATAAAAATGTACACTTATCCAATGCTTTAAGTAGCCTAACTATTAATAACACAATACATCAACATTAATTTCATTTGAAACTCAGCAAACAGGAAAGATTCAGACACTACTTTCCAAACTCTTGGTGGCATATACAGTTTCCAACACCTTTTTTCTGCCCTCTCAAAATTATGTCTTTTGAAACCTGAAAAAGAAGATTATTGTCATCAGGCAGTTACAGACTAAGGTGGTGGTAGAGGCAATATTTGCAGTCCTAGAACAGCTACAGAGAACACACCTGTTTGCATGTATGTGCACAGGGAGAAGGGAAAAGAAAACAAGAAAGTGAAGGGACAGTGAAAAGAAATCAGCATTGAGCTCTCTCCTATCAGCAGCTGTGGTAATATGAAATTGGATAATACAATATTTTGTAGGCTTAGGTGATTTACATCATCCTAAATAGCTTCTGAAAACAATTAAGCCACCAGTGCAGACCTTAGACGATGCGATGCTGCCTGCCTCTCACAATTTGATAGCTCAGTAATTTGAGTGCTCTATTCCTTATCAGTTTCAGTCCCTGACTGTTTATATCAGCTTGATCAATAGTCGAATTTCAAAGTAGCAAAAGAATAAAAAGCAGTAGCAAAAAGCTACTTTCAAAAGATGGGGGATTACTGACCAAACAGGGTTCGTAATATTCCTACTGGCTAAGTCATACAACAGGACCACCAAACAGTAGTTAGGAAGCCTAAAATTGTCTTAAGTTCCCATTTTCATTAATTTTAGCAAGCAGTGGCAGACTTACTCTGAGTCATCCTCTTTTTCCTTTTTCTGTATCTGTTTCCATAACTCATTATGTGACATCTGAGTTCTGACAATATCAGTCATGGTCTATGTTTCAGACAAGTTGCTCTCTCTCATGCCGCCAGTATACGCAGATGTCTGCAGTCCTTTGCTGCAATGTCCAAACCTCAGACACAGGACTACATACAAGCAGTTCACTGATAATATAATTTCCTCTGCCTCCTAACAGCTCCCCTAACAGTAGGAACAACAAAAAGGGGAATCTATGCTTGAAACTTCTCTTAGGATAGACTATTATCTGAGATTTCATCTAAGGACAAGAATGAAGAATTATTCTCTTTACTTCTGTCAATGTCTTCAGGTGCATCTTAAAGCTAGTCAGCAGAAAAGATCAGCAGATTTCATGAAAGATCAGTGTGGATGTCTGATCATTATCTGTTTCCCAGAGGAAAACCTCCATTGTTTTTCTATGTCTATCTGACATAAATGTTTTGCATGGAAACCAATTTTATAATTTCTGAGCAAGGAAGTTACTCCTCTAAATAATAACCAAACCATAGTTATATTTTATTGATGCTGAGTCAATGTGAGCTTGAGAGCTATGGCCATACACTGAGCAGCCACAATTTATAGCTGACAAGCTAATAAGAGGAGCTGAGACAGTCTTAACAAAGATCAAGGCTCTTTTAAAAATAATTTGTTATTTTATAATACTGCCACAGGTAAAATAATAAATTGTTCATGAGTGAAGTTATGATGAAGGATTGCTTGGCAGTCTGGTTGGATATCAAAACAATATTTTACAGAGTAGGATTAGCTAATAAAAGGTGAAGTGTCAACATATTTAATTTCTAAAGCATCATGAAAAAATATAAGACAATTAATGCAATGAAGTATCAGTGGACTCATTACTATTCTTGACATAATCCTTTGAGGACATGTAATAATTGCCTTTCAAGTTTTAATATTCATTTGCTCATTCATTTTCACAAGTTATAACTGTGCTTTTGTGGCCAGGCACTGATGGTAGTACCAAGGTTGGGTTTAAATATCTAGGGTTAAATTAAATTTAACAGAACCAGTAGATAAAGCCTTACCTAGAAATTTGGGGAAAATACACACCTCTTTTTGGTACGGCCAAGAAGACCAACATCCTGTCTTGAAAGTGTTGCATCTATGGATAAATAAAAACAACTCTAAAGGAACAGGAGAATATGAGAACATTAATGTTGGAAGACACAAGAACAGATCTACATGCCTGTGACAAAAGAACCACTTTGGTGACACTTTCATCCACTGTATCTGGTGGTATCCAACCTTCTAGACTCCATGTCCAGTAGACCATTGTTTCTTTGAAGATTCCTCATTTTTCTAACATGATATATTCAGAGTAAATCAATCACACAATATCTCAGAGAAGCAGTTTATGAGTGGCTGTGTTCATTCTCTTAGGGAAATGCTGACTACCAGACACACCATCCTAGCAGCACCCTCTCATCTCATGCTACTGCTGCACCTAGCCATGATGGTGCAATGACAGACAGAGTAGAGCTTTGCACTAAATTGTTGTCTTCATCTGAACAATCCACACATGTCCCACCCAGTGGAACCATGGGTGTTGGAAAAACAGCCTTGCTCATAAGTCATTATGGTTTAGCACTGTGCTTGGTAGGGAAAAGTAAAGATCAGTGGGGTTTGAAGCAGGAAGAAGCCTGGGAAAATAAATGGATAAGGTGGTAACTGAGTGGGCAGAGCATAAAAAGTAGGTGATCAGTGGACTTGCCTGTTCATGTTCTGCACAAAGGGCTCACGTGCCGGGGTACAACATCTGTAAAAACTCGAGTGAAAGCAAGCACCAACCCCTGGGAAGGGATCAGGGCTCAGAAGCCCATGTGCTCATGGTGTGAGTGAGGGTGTGCAAGCAGGTGTGTGAAGACTAGCAGGGCCTTGCACAAGCTGGGCTTGCTGCAAATACGTGACGTGGACTGGGAGCAAGGCAGGTGTGTGTTTTTCCAAGGGGACACCGCAAGAGCACCTGGCTGTGGAAGGGACTCGGGTAGTCCCTACTGTCAGAGGGACTATAGGGTCTGGGACCACAGGATCTGGGGGGCTCTGAGGGTGAGATCAGCTGGACAGTAGATGTGTATCTGGAGCAGCAGCTGGAGTGGGGTTGCAGACTCAGGCGTTCGTGTGTCCCAGTGGCAGCAGCTGAGGGTACTGGGACCCAGGGGCCACTGCTGGCTTGATTGAATACCCGAGTTCAGCTGCTGGGCAGATCCACCCTGTACATGTATTCCCACTAGCAGACCTCCATCCTGCTCAGCCAGAGAGGGGAGCTGGATGAGGCCTTGGTCCTGTTTATGTGAGTGCTGAGCATGCCTGTCTGTTCTGGGCACGGCTGGCTGTGTGCACAGGAGTACATACACCCATTGTGACGGGTGGGTGTGCGTGTGTGCCTGCTGGGAATGCGTGCTCAGGTAACATTGCACCACAATCCAAATTTATAGATCAATTTATTTAAGTTATAGATTTATTACTTCATTGTAAATAATTACAATGCATGTTATGGAATAAATGAAAAACAATACCAGATACAATCTTTAAGCTAATATTTTGCTAAATATTTAGTTACTGATTTTTTTTCAAACTTTCTGTCTTTCTAGCAATAAAAAGTAAGGAAAATTCCACATTCCAAAAGTTTACTTAGACAACTTTAGAAAAACTCTTCTCACACTGTCCTGGAGAGGTGTACCAGCAGTTAAATCAAACAAAGCTCTACTAAACTGATTTTTTAAAATAACACTTATTTCTCAAAATCTGCAGGACATCCAGTGGCGGCTGGTGAAATGTAGATATCTAAGCCATTAGTTCCCGGTGGTGATGAAAAAAAAATAGCTAAATAACTAATATAAGGACATCAGTATTGTCTAAACACATGTTCAGGATCAACATACAATAGATAAATAACATACTAAAAACTGTAGAAAAATCTATTAGAATTATTCCTTTTTTTAAAAAAGACTTAAGCCTCTCAAAAATATCACAATAGCGATGCTGATGCTGTCATTTACCCTTCATTAAGAGTGGTGATAGTAGTCCTGTCATTGTAAAAGATTTCTAGACAAAAATAAAATCATTAATGCACTCTTATTTTTTTTTTAATCTCTCACAATCTCAGCACCAATTTATAATGGTTAAATGTGGATCACAGAAAGTGCTGTATGACTGCTTTACTAATAGAATTGTGATAAATTTCTTATTTTCTGTTTAAAAGAATCAACTTTTATTTCCAGGTTGCTTTTCACAAGGTAAATGAAGGTATTATGAATTCAGGAACATTCAGAAGATGGGCAAGAGACTATATTTAAGAAATTAAAGCATCTGCTGACTGAAATTCATTAGCAGAAGGCAGAAGAGATTTTTATTCAGTTCAGTGAAACTTTTATTCAGAAAATCAGCCATGCCATGCTTGGTCTCAGTTTTGCTAAGAAAATAGAGAGAAATGTAAGTTAACAAGGCAACATTTCTGTTCCACTGAATCACTGCTGCCCAAAGGTACAACAGCTCAGTTCCTACAGTAAAGCAACCTAGGAATTACAGTTAATTGAATGGATTAATTCCATCCACATTACTTTGGCCACTGCAGACAGCTGATGTAGGCAAAGCTCTGAGAATTTAATGTTAACTTTTAGACTGATCTTCAGGAATGGGTTTCTTCATCTTCTGACATGACTCTCATCAAAATAATCTTCTCATCCTTTTAGGCATTTTTCTATGTGTTCTGTGAAGCTTCATATGTTCAAAGGAAAGTGAGATGAGTCTATAAACGAAGCCTTTCATTTTTGTTTTGCTTATAGCCTATTTAAACAACAGTCTCAGAAACACAATTATCTATGTGAAAGTTTTATGTGCTTCTGCTCCTTTAGTTAAAGCTCAGTTACCCTCTGAGACAGACAAATAGGTAATAAAAACCAGGGGATTTGACTTGAAGATAGGTGTACAGGAAGAAGACTGACTCTGTTAAAATAGAATCTTTCAGACATGTATGCCTAACCATAAAAATAATAATAAAAATAACATCACAGCTTCATTTAAATATAATAAAGACCACAGAAATATTATACCTAAAATTAATAATTGTTTTTAAAACATTTGGTGATTCTGAAGTTGGCTTGATTCATCACTATTTTGCTTCTTAAATATCTGTTTTTTATTTTTTAAACTCATGGGTTTTCTCCCAGACTTTTGAAATCTGGAACCATGTCACACTAAGAATGTCATATACATACCTACAGTTAAAATAGAAACAAATCCTCAGGGGCCAAAGACCATTTCTCATCACCTCTATTTACATAGGTTTAAGAATCCAGATTTTATGCTGCTCCAATATTTCACTCTCCTCAGAGATAAAAATTTTTACCCAAACTCGAACCAGACTTTTTCTTGCTGTTTGTGCCCATCATTTTTGATTCCATCCACCATGGATACAGAGAACAGATTGCACTCTTTTTCTGCAGGTACTTTGTTTTTAAGAGAAACTCAGCAACTCTTGGCAAAACTGCCCATTGCACGAGTTACATTTTCTTGAGCACAAATGTTCAAGTTACTATAGCTATACATCTACTACGACTATACTACTACTAGACTAAGGCAACTTCTAAGACCTACGGTGACATAGGAATACATTTCATTTCAGTCTGCTAGGGCCTGGGTAGACTATAGGGGTGCACAATCAGTGGGATGGACATAATCCTGTGCAACCTGCTCCAGATGAACCTGCTTTGGCATCAGGCATTGGACTAAATGATGTCCAGAGAACCTTTCCAACCTCAACCATTCTGTGATTCCACAATTCTATTACCAGCATCTCACAGTGGAATTCCTCAAGACTAGGTGCAAGACCACATGTTTTGGATTTGGCATAGCAAGTTAATTTCATTCAAATCACCAACAAATGTACCAAAAAATAGCATTTTTTCCCCTTTTTGCGTTGTATTTTTTCTTCTTATTTTACAACATCCAGCACCTCAGAAAATTTTCCTGTACAAACATGTGAAAAAGAAGATAAAGAGTTAAAATGTCATTCTGCCTCTTCCATTTATTCTCCATTTATTTGTGACTCACACACGAGTAATAACTTCTGCTAAACAGAAGGATGAGTGGTAATATTTTCCCATGTAGCAGTTACCTGAACATAAGCAGAATCCCTTCTTACCACCAGATGCATATCTCCCAAACTGGAAGGATATGCTCATCCGGCTCTTTGATTCAAAGTAATTAGCATCAGACTTCCTGAATGAGAACATGTCCTGTGGAAACAGAAGGTGGTTCACAACATTACTTAAGATGTTTGACCTTTTTCCATTCTGAAAGGTCATCTTGCAGAGAGGAGCTTTCTGAGAGGATTTCTATGCTTTTCCTCCTAAAATTCTTTAAAATATACCTTTAGAGTGGTTCCTGAAATGAGAATCTTGTGTTCAGCTCCAAAAGCTGAGGACAACCTTACTTTCCATATTTCCCCTAAATCAATAGGAAGATTTTTCTTTTCTCTGCATACCATGGTAATATTTGGATTTCATCTGCCCAGTGTTTCCGATAGAGTATGAAGGCATGATAGACTAAAATATTTTCATTAATTAAATGTGCAAAACACGTTAGACCTATTTTCATTTAAAATCATGTATTTCTTCCACTGGGTCAAAAATTATTATTTTGTTTCTTTTACAGTACATGGATGAGTTTCAGAAAGTTATTGGATAGAAATATCAGAAAAATATCAGAAATAGCTGAACAGGCCAAGCAACATAGTTTATTTGTGTATTGTTAGGAGGGGGTTTTAGAAGGATACATGTTTCTCTGCAAACTCCTACTTACTGTGTGTGATATTTTGCTTGCAGCTTCTGAGAGACAATTCAATTTGTATTTAGTATCATCAAAAAATGCATAGGGAGAATTAGATGTTTTGGACTGCTGTGTGTAAAAGCAGTGCATTCAGCAAGGACAAGGCTTCAGAAACCCTGAAACTAAAGTGTGTACTATAAATCTTTCCCCTTCTCCAGAATTAGTATTTATAGAAGGCAAGGGATGATAGCATAATTCTTGATGGAAGGGATCCCATCTGCCTCTTCAATCAGAGGGGGAAAAAGAGTTACCTTTTCAAAGAAGAAGGAACTGAGCACTTGGACAGCAAACCAAGCCACTTTGAGTTGCTGAACCCATAGCAGAGTCAGCTCTCAGAGTTAATACTTGCACAGTGTAATGCTAGCATTTAAAAGCTGTCTTGTTACTCAGCAAATGCAAACACAAGATGAACTGCCTTGAGCCATCCAAGAGTCATGTGACCTTGGGAAAAAGGCAGAGATCTTGGAAGGATCACAAAATCCCAGAACAGCCCAGGTAGGAGGGGACCTTAAAAGGATCACCCTGTCCAGCCCTTCCTGGGAAAGGGAACTTGGATGAGATTATCTAGCGCTGTGTCCTATCCCATCTTGACAACTTCAGTGAAGGTTTCAGTGAAAATCTTCAGTCTTCCCTCGTAAGTGAGGTTCTCTGCCTTGCAGCAGGGCTGATCAGGCTTGGTGGCACATCTTGTTGTGCAGTCTCCTGGCTTTGCTTCCTTTGGAACAGAAGCAGGGTGAGCTTGTGTCTGTTGAAGTGGCTGTAGGTAATATGCCCTACAGAATAAAAGTAGAGGATTAGTTTCTTCAGGAATCCTGAAAACCGCAGTACTCTGCAGAGAGTTCCCTAAGGTAGGTTTCTGGTGCTTCAGAATTTTTTTAGCACTTGAGGGAGATTTCTAGAATGTCAGGCTTAGGCACATACATAAATCAAGTTATGGAACCTTGAGTTCTCCTCTAGAAATGAGCCTTAATGTAGTCCCATTTTCTGTAATGAAGTAAAATACTGACTGGCCGGTTTTAAAGATATCAGCCATCCTACACACAGAAGGAAAAAAGCTATTTAAACATCTAATTAAAGACTACATCACTTAATATATATTCATAGATGAGGAGGGAGGATAAATTAAATTTATCCTAGGTATCTTGATATGATGTTTCCTGATTTCTCAATATAATGAAGAACAAGTAAGATTTAAAAAGACATTGTAGGAATAGCAAGAGAATTAGCTGCTGAGAAGCTGCACTGTGCAAGGGAAGACACTAGAAAAACTACAAGGAAAGTTCAACACAGAAGGTATAAGGAAAAGAAGTTTACGGCAGAAAATGTTAAAAGAGAGGAAACTGTTAACAGCTGAATAAATGAGAAAGACTTGTTCTCCATTTCAGTTGATATTTAATTACTGAAACCACACCTTATATAAGTAAAATTATGCTATATTTCAGGTTTACATATTTTATTATTTCAATATCTATCTGAAGAAAATAATAATAGTGTCAACACTCTTTGGAAAATGCTTTCACAGCAAGAGAAACATTAGGATATCAAACAGTAATGCTATTGTTTTAAGCACATATATAGCATATAAACCTGATATTGTCATAAAAAATACTAATAAAAATTAGAATTAAAGACTAATTTAATTATAGACTTTACATGTAGCTTCTCAGGATTTTTACTGACTCAAATTTAGATGTTCAAACAACTACGCAGTTCCCTCTATTAACACATGATGTACTTCTGCAGACATCAAACTGAACACTCAATAATCAGCAGTGTTCCTCCATATATTTAATGCTGTCTATAAAAGGAAGAGATACAGATTAATACACTAACAATCTCTTTTTCATAATACATCAATGGCATCTCATTCTGAGCAACCACCCATTTACACATCACAAAGATTTTGCAAGACCACCTTGTCAAATAAAAGTATTTAATCATTAAAGAGTTGATTTTTTACTGCTTACCCTTTTCATAGAATGAGGCAAAGTTATTTAAGGGAGGCCCAAGTCTGCAGGGTGTTTCTGTACTAATACATTCTCTTGAACAAGGAGTGGTAATGATGATTAAATTTCTGGGCAATTTAGACAATCAATAATTCAGATATTGTCATGTTCAACAACCATTTGACTTCCCTGAAAAATATCAAGACTTTCAAATTCATGTACATCCAGTAACACTTAAATATGAGAACAACATACTTGTAGAGAATTCTTCACAGATGGTATGAGAGATCTGAATATATTGCTGCTAACAGAATTAAAATATGGAAACCTCTGATCTTCTTTATTTGACTTCTGATCTTGTTCCAAAAACTTGTTACAAATGTGTACAGCAGTTAATTTCTCCTGGAATATCTTTGAAATATCATACCATTGTCTATTCAATATAATTTTGAAAAGTGATGTACTCAGAGCACTCAATATATTTAATGATGATCATTTAATAATTTGATAATTATAGCAAACACTTTCATATATGCTTCCAAATATTTTTGGATTCTTTCAGACCTGTAGCTGTAGTTTTTGAATATTGGGAATATTTCTGGCTATAATAAGAGGACTGTTTTGGAAACAGTTCCAGTACTGGGTTTTTTTAGTGTTGATATAATAAACTTCAATATTAAGAATGTACATTTCTGTTAGTTTGGATTTTTTAATAACTTTGCTTCACATATTTGCAGTATAACATGGGGAATAAAGAAACAGAAAGCAGTAATTATAGAAAGTACTTATAACTTCTATAACAAATTTTCATATTATTACAAGCTTATTAAGGAACCAAAAGGAAGATAAAAGTTTTCTAAAAATGCCCAAGCTTATCTGCATGGTGAGAAGTTTAGTAGTAAACAAAACATTTTCAAAGCATTATGATGTGTCTTTATTAAATGATGATTTTCCCACCTTTTCTCAGACACTGCTAAAAGAGTTCCCTTAAAAGTACACTCTGCAATGATGCAGAGTATCAGTGATTCAATATAAAATTATAAACTATAGCATACACATTTGTTAACTAATTGGACTGATATAAGTGAATTATTAGATATATGAGCTTTTTTCTATTCCAATAAATACCTCTCACTTACAAAAGGCTATCTTAATTATTAGTAAACAATGCAGAATACTGTTGGGTTTTTAGATAATTTTTTCAAGGCAGAAATGTCTTGTCAATTAGATCAATAATGAAGAAAATTAATTTCTTTCCCAAAAAGCCATGCTGCTATTTCACAGAAAAGGGGACTTTTTTCCTGTTACATCTTCCAAAACTTACAAAATATTTGTGAAAATTTTCTTTAAGCTGGTCCTGCTAGCTGACATGTACCATAAGGCACAGAGTTTATACACATGCCCCTGTGCAGCTTCAGGGTACAGTTTGCAAACACACATAACATTGTGTCTTACAATATTCCATAGATATATGTGACTTGATTTCTGAAAAAAATACATAAAATCTTTCAAATAGGACTTAACACCAAGTCAGTTTTACTGGGTAAAACTAAGGAGAACATGGTGGTTGGGTCAGGACTCAAACTACTACAAACTATAACCTCTCTCTAAATCACAGAGAAATTACTACCAAGCAAAAGGTGACTCCACAGGCTAAAACAGATTTAGGGAATTTCATTGTCACCTGTTCTGACAAGTTTCTTTCTTTTTCATACATACCAGAGGCTAAAATGAATTCTGGAATTCCTGTGGGCTGATTCCTGGGGGCTCCTCCTGCGAAGAAAAAGAATGGTTACACACTATATATTTTGTTTGGGTCTTTTATATTTTTAATATGTTTTCAAATAAGATGGGGGACATACTGAATAAGCAATTTCATTTAATTCTGTTTGAAAAGAGAAAATTAAAACACTGCATTACCCCTGAAACTTTCTGGGCTATTGCTTCAGTAATGTGCCAGTGAAATAAGGCTGTCCATCAAAAATGCTCAGGTTTGGAGGTTTGGGATTTTTTTACCTTTTCAATTTTTTCCTCCCCGATGAGAAGTATAGCAGTAATGCTTGGGGTAGCGTCCACCTAGATGGGAACCTGTGCATAAAGGACTACCACAATCATACCGAGTCAAATCAGCTTTGATACTGCTTTCTCAAAAAGATGTTCATAGGTTCTGCCACAGTAAAAACCCTTGCACACTGCTGATGAATCCTTGTTTCCTTCTGTCACCATTGGATATTATGAAACACCATTGGACATTATGAAACATATTATGATTCATAATATCTTCACAGATATTATAAAAATATCTTAGAGCAAAGACCACACGGTGTTAGAGCACTGCCACTGTTAGACTAGGATTGACTACACACAGAAAAAGGAAAGAAAGGAAAGAAAGGAAGAAAGAAAGAAAGAAAGAAAGAAAGAAAGAAAGAAAGAAAGAAAGAAAGAAAGAAAGAAAGAAAGAAAGAAAGAAAGAAAGAAAGAAAGAAAGAAAGAAAGAAAGAAAGAAAGAAAGAAAGAAAGAAAGAAAGAAAGAAAGAAAGAAAGAAAAGAGAACCCAAGAGGGATAATTCGTTTCTTCAGGGCAAATGATAGCTACAGCAAACAGCTTTACAGGCTCTCTAAGGATACCAAATCTCTACACCTCCGACATTAGGGTAAGTATACAAATCTAGATAAAACACCTACATGCTTTCCCTTGTCTCAGTTTCCTCAGCAGTTTGAAGCACTACTTTGATCTCAGATTAGAATCCCCTAGGGTTTTTTTGATGATTCCTGATCTGATCCTGTCTCACTTGTGTATCCAGTTTTCTGCTTCTGGTACTTTCCCCTTCTTTTCTCTTAAGCATAGCTTGGTCACTTTACTTGACACTGTCCTAATAAACTTCCAAAACTGCTAGCTGTTTCTTAGTAATCTTCCTCTGTAACTTGATGTTAAAAATTGGCAACCAACTCAAAGTGTCAAAAGGATTATGCAATCAGAGGCTTCTTCTGAAGACAGTGGCCCACCATCCAACATTGAAGAGGGAAAGAGAGCACAAGCAGACCCTAGTTGCAACAACTTTCTTTTGTGTCCAAGTTGTAAGCCTTCTGTATCTGATTCAGTGTATAGAAGTGATTACTGAAACAATCATGGGCAGACATTTGAATTATGAAATACCTTAAATTTGGGTCATTTCGAAGAGCTCATTTTCTTGATGAAAAGTTGAAAATTTCTTGGAATGGCAAAGTATGCTTTGCTTTTTTTAGACAAAATTTTATTTCTACCAAAACCAAGTTCTAATTAAATGCTCTAAAATTGGGAGGTTTAATTACATACCTTTTCTTTGACAAAGTTGTAAACTTATTTTTAAAGATATAGACAAGCATACAATGTTAACAAACTAGATAATCTTTGATGTGAAGCACAGCAAACTTTTTTGGGAAACTTTGGGAAGCAATTATAAGGAAACTGAGGGAAAATTAGTAAAAAAGAGCTACAGTTAATAACACTTGCAGAGTAGTGGGTCTGGGAAACCTGATGAGATGTAAGATTTATTATTTCATAATTAGGACCAAAATTTTGAAGGGTATTCAAAACAGGAATGGTAAGCTTATTCCTGATGCTGTAAAATATGATGAGTTGATAATGTTACTCATTCATAGGAGAATTCAAATGGCAAAAATATTAAGCTTTGAGAATAACATAAATAATATTTTGAACAGATTTGTATAAGGCCAAGAGGCAACTGCAGTGATAACAGCAGGGTAAGAGTCCGGCAGTTAGGTACATTTAGGTACTGGAAATAAATAATTTTTAAAAATCACTAAATTTTATATGAAATTTGTATATCTAGTTGTGTAGGAGAAAAAGTACCTTAACTAAAAATATTTCTGAACCTAAAAGCACTAGTATTGCCAACAGGTACAGAGAAAAATTAATGAAAAGGGGCTTAAAAAGAACATAAGCATCTACCTCTGGTTATCTTACTTTAAATTTAAGCAAGCACACTAAAAAAGAGAAAAAATCAGCATTATCAATGATACAACAGAGATCAGAGAACAATAGAGAAGAATTTGGGGATTGTGCTAGAAAGGGATTGAACTAGAAAGGAAAAATGAGAAGAGGAAATTTGGCAAATTAATAATACTTGAAAGTATTTAATTTCTGGTTGATATGAGTTTTTTTCTTTCCCCCCTCTCCCCAAATCCTTAAAACACTTTAATGACGCTTTAAGTGATTCTTCCATATATGAGGTCAATTTTGAAAAAAAAAAAATCACTATTTAGCATAGATATATATGTTTTTCCTCTGTAGATTTCATATCAGACTTGCATATTCTCTTGCTATGCATTAGATTTAGATGCCATTAGGTTTTCCTTATGAGGTCAAAATAGGTATAATACACAACTTTGCTGAGCGAGACTGGGCTAACATGAAAACTGGTATAATTGCCACAATAATTGAGTATTTTTAAATGAAGTTCCTAATACTGAAGAAGCAGGAAGAATTTCCTCACATTTGTATTTGCTGATGGCTACAGTTGTTAGGAGCAGATGCTCCCATACTAAGGCTGATAATGGGATTCCCATTGGAGCAGATGGAATAAGCATTATTGCTAGCATAGCATAAAATAGTTTAAATTCACAGGTTTTAAAAATGCTTTCTAAAGGAGTTTGCAAAATGCATCAGCAGACATGCAGCTAATGGTATCTGAGGTAAATAAGGGCATTGCTTGATGGGAATGTAACGACACTACTTCTGTATGTGTGGGAATACAGACACGGCACTATTGGCAAAGAGAAATATTTTAATGTCCTTTGATCAAAATGAAAAAGAAAAACAGCTAAATAAATTTTGAATTTAAAATACTAATAAAGCTAAAGTGTAACAAAGATGTGGGGTGAGAACTCACTGTACTATAAAACAGATTACCTTGTTATCCATAATCATAAGCAACTGTTCATTACTTTGCCAGTCTGAACTCTTAATTTGCTTGAAAGAGTCTGAGATTTTGCATTTATACCCTGGAGAGCTAATTTTCTCTCCAGGATGCCCCAAAAGTTTTGGCAGTTGCTAGTGCTTTTCCTGCCCCTCCAGAAAATGAATGAGTTGATGAGGACTGATAAGAGGAACTATTTGCTGTTCCCTTGAATACTGACTGGGCTGAAAGCAAGTTGTTTTCCTGGATGGGACAGGAAGATGATACATGTTATGGTATCAGTCTTTCCCACAGCAATCTCGTTGGACCTCAGCAGCAAAGACTTTTTGGAAAATCTTTAAACTCCCTCTCAGACTTCACACCCAGGCCAGAACGAGCATGTGTCCTTTAAAGTCACAAACTGTCCCCAAATACAGCAGTCATTTCTTTTCAAGCCTTTCTTCAATTCTGTGCAATCCAGGCATTTCTTCTCTGCTGACAAAAAAAAAAATATTTGTTTTTATTTTTGAATTCTAGCTTCTTTACTGACTAATCTTAATCATAGGACAGATTTGGCAGTTGAGATTCATAAGTGAGGCTCTTAAAGAGCACCCCTTACCTGTTCAGCCATTAAGACCCTACAGTTATCTAAAGGTCAGTTGGTTTCCTATTGCTATATTAGAAAAAATGCTGCTTACACAGAGGTGCCAACAGTACTAGACTATTTGCATTTGAAACACTTGAAAACTGACATCATCAAAGAAGCTTAGATCTTTTTAAACATTCAAACAATTAACATTAAAGACCTAACATCTGAAAACAGAATTGCTACCTAAATGCAAAAAAAAAAAGTAAATTAAAAAGTAAAGAAAAATTAGACAAAATACATTTTGGCAAATGAAGTCTTGCACTACATTACTAGAAATCATTTTCAAAAATAGTATTTTTTAAAATAGTTCATAGGAGCACAAGAAATACTTTTTCTGCTTCTTAATGAAAGAAGCTAGGCTTTGATTGCCTTGAATAACTTTCTGATCAGAGAAAAATATTCTATATGGCTTTCAAAAGCCCTTCTGCTTATTTGAAATAATTGCTAAAATTGCAGTTTACTTTCATTCCTTGCCTATAAACTGCAATTAAAATACACTCAATCATACCCCAAATTGTAAAAAAGTAACAACTAAACAGACATTTCTTACATGGTATACTGTTACAGAGATTATTAAGAAGAAGCATCTTTATAAAGTGCATGTCCAAATCTGTTCAGTGGAGCTTTCACAAAACCTGTGGACTGTGAGATATATGCATCTCTTGAACCATCAAGATAATAAACTTTTCACCCTACCTTTTTACAAACTAGAAAGAGATTTTACAAAGGAACCTATGACCTCTTCAGTCCTGCAACATCTGTAGAATTTTTCCAGGAACTCTTTTTACATTTGAGAGGCCATAATTACCCCAAAAATTAATCTGAAGCAAGGTCACAAAAATATGCTTTTCCAACTTAGACCTTTGGTTTAGTCTTTCTCAACACTGTTGAATTTCCCTTTGCACTAAGGATAACAACATATTATTGTATGATGCTGAAAACTGTGAGATCAGGGTGGAATTTAAAAATAATTTTTAAAAAGTTATGTTTTCTAAATTATTAATGTCTAATGCCCTTAGGCTGTAAGACTTTGCTCAAGTGAATCTACATCAAGGCTCATCATTTTAGAGATTAAAAATCTACAGGAGACAAGACTGGAAAGAATAAGTTTGGGACACTCATTAATGAAAATATTGAAATGAATTATATAAAAAACTTCAGTGAAGGCCTTAATTTTACTTAAAAGCACAATTATGAGCAAATACTAACTAACCTTTTAAAATAAAGGTTTACTTAACATCCTGAATCTGTAGTACCTATGTCAGTTAAAGGAATTTTGCATTACTCTGATTTCAAGGTGAATAGCTCATTATTAGCTTCACCT
This sequence comes from Leptocoma aspasia, assembly GCA_013399835.1. Lineage (NCBI taxonomy): Eukaryota > Metazoa > Chordata > Aves > Passeriformes > Nectariniidae > Leptocoma > Leptocoma aspasia. Next base: position 592,835 of record VXAX01003784.1, read on the forward strand.
TATCTTCACATATCTTGAAACACTTCAAGATATCAGCATAAATTTTGAATTAATAAATAGAAATTAAGACTAGAAGCACCATAGGACCAACAGGAGGTTGAAGGGCAAATCTCGGTCTCACACCCACTTTTACATTGATTTTATGAGGTTTAAATGGGGATATGAGGATTAAATGGGGTTAAGGAGAAAGTTGCTTTTCCTTTTCTGTTTTACAAAAAAAAAAAAAAAGCCACCTTAGGTTAGTTGATACAGACTCAAAAAAGCATAACGTTGTGTCATTTTATCAAAAATTTTTTTTTCATATTATACACCGTCTCCAAACTCACAGGATTGCAGTAGCCATCATACTGCTTGTGAAAAAATGCATTTGAAAACATTCTTGAAATTAGAAAATTAAAGACATGAGGAGACAAACAAGTTATTCCACGGTGCATCAATGTTTGAAACTTTGCCACATTAGTTTCTCTTCAGGAACTACCATATGCAATGCTCTTACCCTGAAGCACATGTAGGTAAATGATAGGGAGGTTATTCCTCTCTCCAGAGGATAAGCTCTCTCATGTTTCCACAGAGTGAGAATATGCAGACTGTTCCTTTGGAAAAGTCCTGTTGTACATTAGTACATAGCTTCACTTTGGAAAAAAAAAAACAACAACCCACCTATATTCTTAGAATTAAGATATCAAATGGCTTCTCATGGTAGAGAAGAAAGCTAATGTAGAAAAATATAACAGCTGATGAATTAATTCCTGATACTTTGACTATTTTGCCATATTGGAAAAGATTGGGACACAAAGAATGAAGTCATCAGAAATAAATACTTGACATCATTCCATATTTCCTACAGAGGTGTTTGCTTTGTTTACAAAAATTAGCTAAATGATACAAATTTATTAGATCAGTGTGTCTTGCAGACTGCGCAAATAATAACTCCATTACAGGTATAATAACAGGCATTTATCCACAGTATAATTAATAAAGGCATTCCACTTGGGCAATAAAAACTCCAACAGATGGAAGTATTTTAAGATTACACTGTCTTCTAAAATCTTGAGCCGTATTTTTTCTTGAAAAATACACCACATTTCAATCAGGCATAGGTTGAACCAGTCTCTTCCATGTGAGGAGAGTCTTATTGAGTTATTGCTTCATCTCATTTGTAATAATGAGGACAGACTGAACTTCTTGTATAGAGCAATTTTCTGATATCAGATAATTTTCTTGTTTAGCTCCTATACCCTTATACAATTTTTAGCGTACTTTTAAATTATCAAGTATGGTATTGCACAATGGGGCACAACTATAAACAGAATTTTCTTTAACTCATTACTGCTTTTTAAATATAGTCTATACATCTATATATTTTTTTTCTCCTCTGGCATTCATGCTAGCAAGACCTTCCAGAATGACTGTCTCACCTTTTTTTGTAAATGGTAAAAGAAAATTTGGAGGAAAATTTAGAAGTGGAAGAGTTGGTTATTCAGAAATTTCTGATAAGTACATGTGTGTGTGACTGGCCAAGAAAAATAGAACTACTTCTTAAAATGTTGAGATGCAGTGCAGTGGAGGCTGGCATCAAAAACTTAGCCGAGTGAATAACCAGCACTTCAAGACTAAATGAAAAATGACTGACAAAGTAAGAATATCCCATGCAGAATTTGGCCAGCATTTGGACCTTCTTCTACATCATGTTGATAACCATCAATCAGTATGATGTCGGAGAAGAAAACTAAATTGTACAGACAGAAAATATAAATACAATCAAAGTGGCTAGGAAAGTATTCTTTACATTTGCTAAGAGCAAAAAAGGGTTCCACAAAAGCTAATCTGGGAGAAGAAAGGTTAGAAAGAAGTTTGGAGGGGAATACACAAGTTAACATCAAAGGGCTGTGCAAAAGCAAGTTGTTGGCCTTTGACCAGCTCACCATTCCACAGCTGAAAAGGTCAGAACCTCAGACTTTTTTCAGCAACACTTAAATGGTTTCACGGAAAAATGTCAGCTAGATAGATGCAAAGCAAGCACTGTTACTCTCTGACAAGGTTGAAGGAAAAGTTGTGGAAAGTTAATGACAAGTTTGAGCTACATGTAATATGCTATCTCTTCTCCAAAATTATTAAGCCTTTAATTTACAAGGTTATTAAGCTTTCCAGCACACTTAATATCCAGTTAATGGTGAAGTTTTATTCTGAATAATAAACATAAAATTAGACATCCTGCAAAATAATTAATACCTTCCCATTTGGCCTCCCACCTTACAGAAAGCATGTTATTGCCCAGAAGGTGGATTTGTGTGTTTAACTCACTATTTTCATGAGGAAGACTGATAGCAGACCCTTCATTGCTTAGATTGTTATGTACTGAAAGACAAGTTCAAAAGGTAAGACAGCTATGCAAATTATACTCTTCAAATACCAGAGATATTTTCACTTTAGATTTTCTGTAAAAATACTTTTGATCTGCTGCATTAAAATCACACTAAACACAACAAGTTGAGACACAAAGTAGACTTTACAATAAAGTCCCTAGGTTCAGTTCAACAAATTTCCACCAAAGAAGAGTTTTCAGTGCTAGACTTACTTGCTATAAAACAAATTAATTACATTTTAATAATGTGTCAGTTATTAGCACAGGTAGATTTTTTTTAAAGCATCATGTTGACAGTCTTCTGAAAGTCATTGCACATTGCTTAAAACTGTTCTATATCTACTTGAGTAGTGATTTCTCTACATTTAATTACACTCCCTTCGTGAATTCAGGACAGTCTCTAGCCTCAGTAGGTATGGGATGAGCTCAGATAAGAACTTGGCAATCTACTTTTGTATACTGATTTCCATAGTAGCTGCACAGAAATATAATTTTCTACAGTTGTGAGAGTCTGGCAGTCACTAATGTAGTTAAAAATTGACCAGGTCATTTGTTCTCTCCATCTAAAAGCATTGGATTCAGGGATAGGCATTTAGTGAGAGGAAACCCATTAAAATGAATGGGAAATCTTATTTTATAAAAACAATAAGGAGATGCTTTCCAGATTCCTACTACAATTAATTTCATTTGATTTTAAACCAAAACTTTTAATAAATTATTTGACTATCAATGTCAGTATTTTCTTTTCTAGACAGTATTTGGTTTTGGGTTTTATTTTGGGGTTTTTTTTGTTTTTTTTTTTCTTTAGGTCTTTAGGTACCTGCATGCAAATATCCTAATGTAAATGGAGATACAAAAAAAAAGTCCATGAAAACACATATCAGATGTTTTTAATTTTTTTTTCTGCAAGAGAATATTTCCAATCTGTGGAATTTGTATATAAAGATGAAGTGGGGGCTGAACCAGTGCTTTGCTTTTAAACAGAAGTGTGTATTTCCTATTTCCTTTTTAAAATGAAATTACCAATAGACAGAAAATGCAATTCACTGAACATCTGTTGTTCTTCTCTTAGATCAAATTGTTTAAATAGAGAAAGTTATTCTGTATGTGGCAAAGCAAGGGGAGCATATGTTGATCAGCAGGAGCTGCTTTTCAACAAGAATATATTTTAAGATGGGCAACTCTTGTTGCCCCATTCTCCTTTGTTTGTCATGTTCTATATGAGAGGACATTATTTGCTGGACTCATCCTTGTACCAAATTTTGGTTGAATTTAACTTTAAAACGCTGGCTAGCACTTTGCATTTCAGAAATTCTTTGCTTCAGGACAGTGCTAGTGCTCTGTACTCAGTAGTTATTGTAATTAGAAATTCATTCAACATATTTTAAACCAAATATATTGAAATTATACTTTATGTATACTCATGTGCAAGTATGAAAAAGCCTAACATTGTAGGTCCGTTTGTTCCTTCTTCTTAAAAGAGCTTAAACCACAGGCACTTACATTGCTGACCTTTAAATACCTAACCCTAAATACCTAATTTCAGAGGCTAATTTTCCTGAATTATTTGTCTAGCCAGCCAAAAGACTCATACATGGAAGCTTTACCTTAAAGATCCATAACTTAATCCAGTCAAAGTGCCCACTTTGGGAGATTACTGGAGTCCAGACATGCCATGGAAGATGTAGAGAATGGAACTCCGAGCTAACATCTTTGTTCTACAGTGTCCACTGTGACATGAGAAAGCAGCTGCATGTATCAGAGTTTCAAGGTCGTTCTGTCTTTAAGTCTCTCTTATTGTTCATATTTGGAGGGTTGTGATTTAGTTTCTTCCTAGCAGTAGAATCATCTACTTTCCATTGTGGTAATATTCCTTGGCAGAGTAGTAGGCAACACATTATTTTAGAGCATTAATATTTATATTTGAGGGTCTTATTTAAAGTACATCTTTGTGAACGCTGTTCAGACTTGCATCCAGAAAATATTTTTAATTGAAATACAGTTCTTTCTTAGAACATAAACACTCTTCTTTCTACAACGTACATAAACTGCATAAATAAAATGCCTTTTTCACCTCTGATATTTCTTGTTTTAATACATTTTTCATCATTATGAAGAAAATTAATATGGCTTACCATATGTTAGCTGCTAGCTGTAGGCTAAGAAATGCCCTCATGTGCCATAGAGACATATTTTCAAAAAATGTAATGGAGAACCTTCCAGGTTTAGACCTGAGATTCACAGTGTTCATGACTGACCATGGGGCCCTGATCTTACATCGTCGTCATTCAATTCACAAAACTATATTTCCCATTTTAATGATGGGCTTGTTCTCATCAAATAATCAAAGGAATCAAATAATCAAAGAATGAGTTAAAAATTAAAGCAGCGCTTCTGCAGGTCAGGATAGAGACTGTGTTGTATTAAACAAAGGAGATGCAGCTCTAGCTTCATATCATAGCTTCATATCATACTGCCATAAAACTTAAGTTACAAGTCTTCCATTTTCTTCAGTTATTAAAGCCAAAGAAGTTGAAAAAAATGTTGTTTTCAAATAAAAATGCATTTTTGTTTATGCACTCCTTACTCCAGATTTTATTTACAGAGGCTAATAAATGCTGTTCTGTTTAAATATTTTCTTCTTGGGTAAGTGCTAGATATATGATAACAGTAATAGTCTAGCATCAGAAGTATACATTAAATAAACACAGATTGCATTTTCAAACACATAAAAATACTTTCAATGTTTTGTCCCTCATTAGGTATTTAATCTTTGGTTTAGCTAATTGTAGATGTCCAGAGGCTTATACAAGCTTATTGACTCCTTTCTTTATCAAAGTTCCTGTAAGAACTTGTTTAAAAAGGGTGTTGATACTATATACTTAAAAGCTTTTTCTCATTTAGTAATCCTGAACGTGACAGCCAGCTTTGGTTATGCAAACAAAACTCAGAGCTTTGTTTCATAATATTTTCTTCTGATTATTTTTGATCGCAAATAATAACCGCTTCCCAATTTTCTCTACTCTTTATTTTGCTGTGTGTTTCAATACTAAATGATACTATTACCCTTTTGCCTCTTTTCATCTTGCTGTCACATAAGGATTTGGTCTTTCTGGAAGGAGTCAGTATTCTTAGCCGTTCTCTGGTAATACTTTTTCACACTATGCAAATAAAATAATGCTAAAATAAGGAAAAAAGTTGTTTTTCTTTGCATTTTTTTAGAATAGGACAACAGATATCAAAGAAAGAAGGTCAAGAAAACCCAAAGTGTCTTCTAATTCAGTCCACTGTTCCAAGGCCAAACCAACCATCCTTAAAAACTTTCTTGATGTATGTTCTTCTAAATGGTTTTGGGGAATTTTCAATGACATGCATTTTTCTTTTGCTAGTAAACACTCCAATTGTCTAGAGATTTATAAAAATTAATAATATTTTCCTGCTTCTTGACTTTCTGCTCTTTAATTATTGAGCACTGGTCTCTGGAATTGAGTAAGGACTGTGATCTGTTTGTAGCAGAAGTGCAGATGAAGTAAGGAATATTACTTCTTTTTTAGAAAACTAAAGACATAAACCCCAAACTGATTTTATGCTTCTGCTTGCAATGGGACAGCCCACAACAACATACTTCCCACTTATACTGACAACTTTTTAAAAATCCTAATTTTTCCTCTCCCCATCCATCCACTTCACAGTAAGAGCAGTGGACATGACATGAGAAAGGCTGAGAGCACCAGGGATTAGCCTTCTTCACCACCTGCAGACTGAGACGACTGGAAGCCCAGCATGGGGCCCTTCCCTTACCACCTTCTCCACAGAATGGGTTCCAGATAAGTAGGACATTGGAACTCTTGCAAAATGAGTTGTGTTGAGCATATAGAGATAAATACTCTTATACTGGGGCAAAAATGTATTGGAAGACGAAAAAGCTGATGTATGCAAACTTTTCTTCAGGGACACCTCCTAAATGAGTCATTGAACAGGTCTGGCAGCCAGGACATGAAAAGCAGCAACATTCTGGCAGAGGGAGAAGACTTCAGCTTCCTCCCCTCTGCCTCTCCCCACCACTCCCTTCTCTCTGTTGGCTCCAAAGGGGAAATCAAGGCCTGACTTGAGAGGGCCTGGGACACAGGGACTACATGGCCCTTCCTCCTCATAACAAAGTATGCCACATCCCATAACTGTGACCCACGCTGTCCACGCATAAGGGACACCATCAAAGTATTCTTGGGCAGCTGTCAGCAATTCTCAGAAAAATCTTGTCAATGGCCACCCACATCCAATGGTGTTGTCTGATGGCACCAGATGCCACCACACTGAGTTTTGTGTCTTGACAGAATTGTTATTTACTCAGTGATACTACACGCCGGTGATTGCAGCCCCAGTCTTCCCTCAGCATTGTCCTGGTGCGTGTCTCTCTCTCCCTCTTTCCACAAAAGCAAGTGAGTGACTAAAGCATGCAATCTCCTCCTTTTCATCACTTCCCTCACCAAGAGATGTTTGCCTGACATGTCCTGGCCATGCTCTGGAGGCTTTCCCATTCCACAGCAATCTGTTACAGGATTCAGAATTGAGTTGGCTTGTGCCACCATATAGACACCACTCCAAAGCCATAGAGAGTACTTGCAGCCATGTTCAAAGCCAAAACCATGCCAAAGACCTTCCTTGCTAATTTCAAAGAGGAGGTGACTGTGTCCCTGTGTCCCAGAGTGCTTTTGGAACTGTTTACTAATAGTGTCATAGGCTTTAGATTTTACAGGAAGTACTTCTTCCAAATCAAATGTCTTTAAGTGTAAATGATGAAAATAATAATGAAAATAAATAGTATATAAAGACCTCAAAGTCTTCTCATTTACTGACTGTGCTGCTTGAACACTGAGGATATATCAGATTATCATACTATTTTCTTCTTTGTGTCTTCTATGACCATATTATAAGTATTCAAATGTCCCCTACTTCTTAGTTCTGTTTACCAATTTGCCTTGTTAACATTGATGATGTGGTGCTATTCAAAACCACCAGTCTTATTTTGATGCTGTCCTCACAAGTTTAGCTAATCTGCGTACAAAGTTATTCTCTGCCTCTGCTCCTTCTTTAGAATTTCACTCTTGATTGAAGAAACCAAAGCCTTTCCCACTACCATAATCTAAGAAGTAAGACATTCATGTTCTAGGTTGTCCTTGTCTTCACCTGGGCCTTGTTCATGTGCCACCATGTTTGGTGACTAGCAAATGGTGAGTAGTGCGGATCCTGTAGAGAAGTTGTTTCACCTTCTGAGGTTGTTTAGCAATGCCCCTTCTAGCCAATTTATCCTTTTTATTGCTTTGCCATTGTTTACACTTAGTTGATTATGCCAAATACCATTGAATGCTTTCCAATTTAACTTATGTTATTGGTATTTTTACCCCTGCTTCCTGAGAGATTGAGTAGGAGGCATACCAGGCAGCTTTCTCTTCCGTGCTTTCATTGATAGAAACCTTTGGCGGTAGTGTCCAAAAGCAGATAAAAGACAAGGATTGAAATGTGTGAGAAGAAAGGGGCAGGAAGCACTTAGAATTTTTGTATGATGAGGTATTCATGCTAAGAGAACCTTTGTCATCATTGGTTGTGATGATAATCATAATCTTTGACCTTTTTTTCATCTCTGAAGATTTTTCTTTACATTATTTCTCAAAGCTTCCTTACTGCTCATGGTTTCTCTTCCACTGTCTGTTAAATATAATATGTCTGTTAATCTGTTAAATGATAAGCTCTTTTCTGCTTACAGCAAGTCCTGTCCTTTTGCTAGGTATCACCAGAAGCCAAAACCAGTGATGACAGGACATCCAGCTACACTGTTTTGTTCTCAGCCTCACGCAGGAGGCCTGATACTGTCAATCACACACACCCCCCTCTATGTCTTTTTGTCCTCAACTTCTAAAAGGGGGTAAAGAGGGTAGATTTAGATTACATATTAGGAATAAATTCTTTACTGTAAGGGTGGTAAGGCACTGGAACTGGTTGCCCCGGAGAAGTTGTGGATGCCCCATCCCTGAAAGTGTTCAAGGCCAGGTTGAATGGGACCCTGGGTAACCTGATCTAAAGGGAAGTTCCCTGCTCATGGCAGGGGCTTGGAACAAGATGTTCTTTAAGGCCCCTTCCAACTCAAACCTATGATTCTATCATTCTCCCTTTGCAATAGAAATAAATAAAAAATAAAAATAAAGATAGAAATTTCTTACAGTATTCCAGGAAATTTAAGAATGCTAATATTACTTTAGTTTTTCATTCCTGAGTAAAGGATTGTTTTCTTCATTGCCAGAATTCCAGAAGTACTTACCTCTAGCTGACAAGAAGCAAGTTAATAAAAGGCATGCTGCTCTATATGCAGTCATAAAGGGAGAAAATGGTAAGTTAAATTTCAGAGGAACTCTTGTATCTGTAATGTCACACCTTTTGAATAGTACCTTTGTCAGCTTAGGTATTAAAATTATTAACCAAATTTATTAGTCCAACTGAAACCACTGCTCTATTAAAAATCTTGCTCTTTTACTGCACAGTGGCTTCAATTACCTTTGAGAAGACATTTTTTATTTCTTCTTGAATGCACAGAGATTTGTTCAAATCTTCATCTCTGAAATTCTTTACTCTAACAAGTACGTGTCCAAGTACTTTGACACCTGCTTTGCTCAAGACACTCTAAACACAAACAATTGGTTTTTTCCTGCCATTGTGACCTTTCTATGCCTATTCTAAATTCTCCATTGAATAAAATTCAAGCTGCTGCTTCTCAGCACCAAAGGTTTTGTTGTCTCTGCTAATCTAGTATCCTCAGCAATATCTCAAGACACCTTCTGCTCTTCTGGAAATGCAACATTTGATTAGATGTAATTCCATTTTCTACAGTTCCACTTTAAAAAATGCATTATTTTAAATTTATTTAATTCATTAAAACACTCCAATATTCTTTAAAGAATCCATCAGTGCTTTCCTTAACTCTCCTCATGATACCTCTAAGAAAGTGAAGAACTCCAAAGAAGCAAAAGGGTAGTCATATGATATTTTTCCATGCATCTATAAAGAAAATACATAAAAATATATAATCATACATCTATTATCTGAATTATCCTAATTTTGTGTATTACATCTTTCTTAGTCTTTTGAGGTTTCTGCAAATACCATTAACTGCAATATCAGCAATATATAAAATAAATTACAAAAATCGTAGGTTATAATAATTTAGAAGTTTCAACACAATTGAAAATAATAGATTAATACAAAGACCTGAGTAAGGTATAAACATGAGCAGAATATCTCAAGAAACAGACCATTAGACATTCTGACAATCAGTATCATATTACTATCAAATCTTCTGAAATAAAATGCCAGTTGTACCAGCTTTATTAGAACTATCAGAATCTTATCCAAAAGCAAATAACTACAATAAATTTTGGAGAAGAAAATACAGAGACAACATACTTGTTGAGATGTGTTGTATGACTGAAAGATGCCATGTTCGATAAATTAAATGTGAGAGATTTGGCAGCAAAAATACTGGCACCATCTAAGCTTCACACAGAGAAGAATTGTCACACTACAAGGAATTATCCTCTACTAGTGTGGAGACACATGGCGACACTACATGTGTAATAAAATGTGTGTCAAAAAAATAAAAACATGGACAGACTAGCAGGTGTTCAGAGAAGCACAAAATTTTAAAGTGCTTAAAAGAAGGAAGACTTACAAGAAGAAATTAATGGAGCTTTTCTTTTTTCTTTATTAAGATATGGTTAAAGAAAAGAATTATTATTCACAGTTGTTATTTATGTCTAAATGCTTAGAAACAAAACCTCAGCTCATATAAATCTGTGCAGTTTATTTGAGAACACAGTAGTTATGCTGATTTTTTTAGTGGAGGGTAAGGCACTAAGAAAATAAGTGAAATATAAGTTGATACGGAGATGAAGGAAGAGAGTTTTAGTAGAATATAATGAAAAAATCCAAACTGTAAGCAACCATTACATTTTAGAGCAGATTCACAAAGGAATTTGACCAATTGAGACTGCTATGTCTAAGAAAGTGAAAGGTATCATAAATTGTAATTCTTAATGGCACATGTGAAGACCAGCACAATGTGACTGTGATTATTTCTTTCCCTGTTTCAAATTTCTGGGGACAAACAAAAAGACTGAAATAGAAGATTTTGAGACTGTGATGTGTTCTTCTTACTTTTCCACACATTTATATATGGCAATAAGCACCACATATTCATAGTCTCTGAAATTATTATTCTGGCATTTATACAAACAAAACCAAATTGCCAAAGTTTAGAAAACTACAACAAAAATATTTTAAAGCCCCGCTAAGCAACCTTGTCTGATACCTGTGAGAAGTGTTTATTATAGTTTATTAGGATTTAACAGCAGCACTCTTGTTCTCAACAATCTTAATTCTGGCATGTGCTAAAAGGAGGGCACTCTTCCTGTGTCACAGTCATGTCATTTAGGAATTTTTATTATGTTCTCTTTTATATGGTGCCATTCCATTCGGCAGACTCACAAGTTTTTCAACTCATTCACTTTCTTACCACTCCGCCCTTGTAAATATAACTGTTCCCTACAAAAATGGAAGACGCAACAGGAGAGACGAATAGCTACCTCTGTGCTGCTCTATTAGCACAGGCTCCCTGTTCACATTTGAGTTCAAATTCTACCATTGTGCATTCTGTTTATGCATTGAATCAAACCATGTTAGCTGACCGGCTCAAGTACTTGGTGAAGCACTCACATTTTTGCAAACCTCTAGGTGAGTAAACAACGGAAAACTGAAAGCAGGCCCTATGGACTGTTGAGGCATTCAAGTGTGTCCAGAGAAGGACAACAAAGATAGTGAATGGGCTGGAACAAAAATCCTATGAGGACCAGCTGAGAGAGCTGGACTTGTTGAGCCTGGAGAAAACAAAGCTAAGGGAAACCTTATTGCTCTCTACAACTGCCCAAAAGGAAGTCGTACAACTGCCTAAAAGAAAGTTGTAGCAAGGTGGAGGTTGGCCTCTTCTCCCAGGCAACTAGTGATAGGACAAAGGGAAACAGCATCAGCTTGTGCCAAGGGAGATTCAGGCTGGATATTAGGAAAAAATAATTTGCTGAAACACGGATTAAGCATTGGAACAGGCTCCATAGGGAAGTGGTGGAGTCACCATCCCTGGAAGTATTCAAACAATGAGTACACATGGAACTTTGTGATGTCGTTTAGTAGGCATGGTGGTGCTTGGTCAAAGGTTGGACTTGATGATCTTCAACGTCTTTTCCAACTTTAATGATTCTGTGATAAGTCTGGCACTAGGACAGGCTGAAATGTATAGCTGCAACTGGGGGAGTGTAGCACAGAGAGATAGGAATGATTGAAAGCAGGACAGTGACAATTCTTAAAGCAGCAGGGACAAGACAAGATGTGGTGGGGACCGGAAAGGTAATCTGAGGAGTTGAAGAAGGATTGATGAGGTAGAATGTGGAGTTGAGAGAAAGACTGTAAGCAGAAGACTGTTGAAAGGAAGAGATATGTAGATTGGAAGACACCCAGAAAGAAGTAGAGTTTTCTGTGCCAGAAAAATGGGACTGGGAAGAGAATCAAGTGTGGGAAAGAGATAGGGATGGTTCTGGCTTCAAGTAAGAGAACACAAAAAAAGAAGAGAGAACAGGCTTTGAATGAATGGGCAGAAACATATGTATTCACAAGAGATATCTTTTCTGAAAGCCTTCAGTGGAGCTGGCATGGCCTGAGTCTCACTCAGCTTAATGCTGGTAGTGTTTAGAATGATAATATTCATGTTTAATCTTGCAAGTTGCCTATAATCAGAATTTCTAAAAGCCAATAACAAATCAGATGTATAACTCTGCTTGTTATTAATAAATGACTGTATCATGAAGTTCTTTAAAAAAATCTATTTAATATGTTTAAACAGAAACTGTAAAAACAGAATGTTGCACAATCTGCTTTGCTATACTCTTGGCCAGAGTTAAATAAAATCTCATAATGATGTGGTTCAGTTCTAGCAACAGAACTCTGGTGTCTACACAGTAAATGCTAGTAGGCATCTTAAAGGTTTCCTTTAGTTCTGCTGCAAAATGTATGGCTCTATGTGAACAGCATGGTAACAGAGGTAGAACTAAATATTGATTTAATCTCTCAGATGGCCAAAGGAGAGTCATAAGTGCTTTTACAGTTTTCTGTCCCTGAAGTCATATCCAGGGTGGAACAGCCAAGGATGATTATATTATTCATTACACTTCTAATAGGTGTAACTTCCTCCTCCTCTCCTATATAGAAAGGTTATATGTAATATTTTTGTCATTATTGTCTTAGGAGGAAGGAAATGAAGTAATTCCCTACTCTGACAACATAAGGAATCTTAATCTAGCCTTTCCCAAAGAAAGTTAAGTACAGAAGATGTTAAAAATCACCTCTTATATCTGCACATGAAAGGAAAGACTGTTTTTGTTTCTATCTAATCGTAAAGGTATGTATGTGGTTTTAAAATTATAATTATTATCTTAAAAAATGAATTGATGAACTGGCATCATGCTTTTTTTTTTTTTTTGGTGTTGTATCTGTTCAGTTTACAAATAATAAATGTTCTTGTAATTCTGCCAAACTTGCATACTCATTCTGAAATGTCACACTGTGGACTTTCTCATGTGTGTATCAAAGACCTGGCACAAAAGTGACTTGAAGTTAGTAGGAATATATCCATTGAAATGTATTCAACAGGCTTAAGACGAGACTTAGAGGTTCCAGTGACAAAATTTTAATCTAAATACCAGGAATTTCAGTGACCTATACAGGTGTAAATAATCCCAGAATTTCACAGTGTAACATGAATTAACGTTTTTGTCACAATAGACAAGATAAATATCAAATATGAGTATACTCATTTCCCTGATCCAATTAGATCTCAATGAGCTGTCCAAGTGTCCAGAACAAACGCAGAAAAATAATCTGACACACCAAACAGATGACAGTGTGCTGATGTGACATGAGCTAGCTGTAAACAATAATCAGAACATACTTAGCCACAGACACAAGATCCAGTGAAACCCACTGTACTTTTTGTGTCAGAGATTTTTGGACTCACCTGAGCATCATGCCAGAATGATGCCATTATCTTCAGAGCTGCCTTGGCTGTCCTCACACAGCACTACAGCCTGGGATGCCGTCCAATGCATAGCCCCTGTGTAGAAGTGCTTATAATCGTAGAAAAACTACATGTGGAGGGCAGAGGAAATCACAAATGTTAATATATGTGATTTTGTCTTCAAATTTCCATCACTGAATTTACAAACCAGTTACTTAACTTGCACAGCAACACATTAAAAACACATAAAAACCAGCTTTGACATTGAAATAAGCATTAGTTTCTAATATGTGGAAATCAGATGCAGAGAGTAAGTGTGCTGCTTTTACAGTCTAATTTTAATTACAAATCTCTCTAACACCAGTTTCCAGGACTCTGTATCGCCAATACAATTATCAAAATCCTAAAAGTGGTTAGGTAAAACAACATAATTATTGTAAGTGTAATCCTATGGTAACGTTAGGGAATCCAGAACTGAAATTTTAGAACAAGCTTTTATCCTTAATCAGAAAAAAACCCCTCAATGAACACTTTGTAGTGTTACATCTCATTAGTTAAATTCAAAGCACCAATTGTTGTTAATTACATTTTCAATATTCTCCATCTCTCTCAGTCTGTGATGGCATCACAGGTAGAGATGGGTGTCTAGCTATGATATCATCAACCTAAAAACCAAACCCAGTCACTAGCAAGGTTGCTCATACAATTAGCAGGTTGTAAAATTGCTTTTCACAAGGACTAAGCCCTCCTCCTTCAGACTTTTTTCTCTTCCAACCATATCAGGAGCCCCACTTCCAATCTACCTCTCGGGTCTGCTCCTAGCTCTATGCACGAGCACCCCAGTCCCCTTCCTCTCAAGCTGCTTCCTTAAAATCCCCACACCACTTTCTTTCTGTCTTTTCAGGGGAATGAGGCAAAGAAATTCCTTCTGAGGTTAATAGGATTAATGCAACAACAGAAGAAAAAAAAAATTCTTTTTTTGACCGATTGAAACTTAAGAAAACTTGTTGTTTCTTACATGAATTTATAATTCATGGGTGTTTTTAAAAAAATATTGTGTCTTCTATTGTCCATTTTGTCCTGCTTCCGAAATAAAATTAATCTAATCCTGTTAAGATTTTTGAAGTATTTTAATGCATGTCCCCATTAGTTTCCTTCCTTTAGCATCCTCTGACTGCTTGCATTGCAATCATAAAAGTACCAGGAAGATAGCTTAGCTGAAAACTAAAAAATTTTTCATTTCTGCCATTACATTGCAAACTAACATTGTAGAAGATTACACTACCTTTGGGGTAAACAATAAAGCTAATTAAACTAAAATATTTGAAATGCTTCCCATAGTCATCTTGATGGTAAACTGGTCTCTAATGTGAATTTCCAATTCTAAAAACAGGAGACTAAAGCAAGCTGTTTTATTATATACAAAAAAAGAAAAGAAAGGAAGATATCAGTAAATTAAAGATTTATATTCTCTCTTCACCACACATGAAGATCCAATCCAAAATATTTGGGAGTGGAAGCAGCCAAAACTGAGCAGTCATCCAGATACACTGTGAACCAGCAGGTAATGATCTTGAACACAAGTTTATTATTTAACAGTTCCATACTTCAGCTACAGACACTGTACAGCCAACAGTGGCTTTAATGCAACCAGTCCATGTCTTCTTCTTCTTCAACCACTAGACTGTCATTCAGCTGAAGCCCCATTCACCAAGAAAGACCTGCCTGAGGAATACTAAGGAATCCCTGAGGAATCATCCTCTGGGCAACATACACTATTACTCCTTCATGTGAGGGGAAAGTGGAAAGAAGGAATTTTTTTGCAAACTCTTCTCTCAAACATGATTTGTTGTTGGTAAGTAGCTGCAGTAGCAATCGGCTCTGATCAAATGTGGTCCAGCCACTGAAACTGGGAACATAAGAGAATTAACAATTTTTAACATAAAAATTAACATAAAAAGAGAAGGGACGAATTCAATAGGCAATAAATTCAAATAATACTCAGGGGACTGTCATATGCAATTGCAAAGGTAGTACATGATGAGAAATAAGAGAGATCTGATATCGACTCTCTGAGCTTTCAATTTTAGTAAACAGTCTTCATTTTCTGAAGTACATTGTGGGATAGTTTCTGTGGCAAATAGGGAGTTAGCTTTCTCTGTGACAAAAAGACATAAGTTCCAGACTTGGCAGCTAAATACATGACATCCCGGACAAAAATGTGAAGATTTCATAATCATTTGAATTGCACAACTCCTGGTGTGCAATTTTCTCATAGCTTGCCCTTTCATTGAAAGAAAATGTTCTTATTTTTTCTTTCCTAAAAATACAACATGTAGTGAAAACCACAGTAGTGCTAATCCCTTCACCCAGATTTATTCTAAAATGTCTTCTGCCAACTGTATATACAGGGAAAATAACTGTGGTGTCTCACTGAATATAGCAGTTCTCAAGGTTGTGAGAGAATTTAGAAAATGGCAACATTTACAGTTTTATTAAGCAGGTTGGAAAAACTGTAACTGAGATCAAAGTATTTTTGAAAACTCTTGTTTAGACTTCTCCTCTTCTTCTAAAAAAATATCTCTCTCCACACTTCAAAATACAATTTTCTACCACAGTCACTGCAACACATCACCTTTCTTTGTTGTTGTTTCCGGTTCTTTTCCTTTGTAGTGGCTGCCATTAAGTACGAATAGATGGTGCCTTGGAAGACAACAGTTAACAATCTCAAATGTTCTACTAATACCCATTGTCACAAAGATCTAGCTAACAGTGAAGGCAAAGTCTGTATATGTTGGATACATAACTTCAGAAACTTCTGCTTTTACTGTTTCCTCCTCTGAGTTTTCCACCAGTTCCCACTATTTTCTAACTCCATGGTGATCTGAAAGCCAGCCCAGCATAAAATTAATTCCTTTAAGTAAAAAAACCCAAATTTTTGAACTAAGCATTTCTTTGTTGTTGTTTGTAAAGTTTTGTGGGATCAGAGGCCTGCAAATGCTGGCAAGTAATGCAGTACAGAGATGGAATGGACAAATAGAATCCTGGCAATGCCAGTAGAGATTAGCTTAAAAATTATGTTACAGCCTTATGCGCCTGCTTGAAGTCCTCCAAATTAAATGTATGATGCAGTTTAACTTAAATACTTTATAATTTGTTCATTCCTGGGGCTATAAAGGGTTATTTAAGCAAGGACTCCAACTGGGCTGAAGCATATGTGTTAAAAATATACAGGTATAGTTTGATTAGCTGAAGAAGAAACTTCTTAGACCAATAATACTAGGAAAACATTAACTTACCTGTCTAGATTTTTTTTTTTTTGGAACAGAAAATACAAAGCTATACAGTTTACATTTAAAGAAAAATAGTAAGAGTTATTAATTCTGTAAGAAACATTAAGAAAACAAGCTGAGGTACTCTATACCATATGTTCAATGACCAGTGAATCTCATCCCATACTGATAAAAATAGTCAAGGGTGGCCAGCACTAGTAACACAACAGTTTTTTAGTTCATTGGAAACAACGGTGAAATTTGCTGTTCTGAGGATACCACAGTGCTTGCTAGAGTACATTCAGCAGGTTATTTCAAGTCAGTTATGGAAGACAAGAGGAGAAATGTAAAGTGAGGGCAAAGGTAGATATGATCAATCCATTTGAAACACATAAAATCTTTTTATGTACTTTGAACATATGCTGTTAATTATATTTAAATTATATTAGTGAGATTGCAGTGAAACAAAAGGGCTATAACTGTGTTTTACAGAGTCTCATGAAGATTTCTTCAGGTTAAGTGAATCCCTAGGGTCCAAGCATCCTGTTTTATTCTGCTATTCTGACATTTATTAGTATATAACTATGCCAAGACATAGGCAGGATGCTTCTGCAACAGAGTATAACAAGATATACCAAAACATTTCAAAATAATTGCCTGTATGCTCCTCTTGCACTCTTAAACAGATGCTGATGCAGTAGATTGCACTACACAGAATTGTTTAGCCTGTCTTTAGCCTGGAGCTTAAAGGGAAGTTTGAGTCCAAAATGAAGAATTCTAGGAAAACTTATAGGAGAAATAATTGTACTTAAGAAACTGGACAAAAATTTTTTACCCTCTGGAGGTATGTTCTATTTCAATTAATCTCAGATATTTTCATCATGATTTACTGACAAAGAACAACTCTACGAAAGTGACCACAATATGCTTTAAAGCATTGGCAGCAACAACAAAACTAAACAAAACAAAAGTAGCAAAATAATGATTGCAGTCAACTTCAAAAAGAATTACCTAAGAGTAAGGAAGGCTGTTAAAAATATGCTAAAGAGGGTAGCTAAAAGATGATAAAAAGCTGACTAAAAGAGTTAATCCCTGCCAGCAGAATGAGCATAATTTAGAGACTACACCGAAGGTAAAAAGGATATGCATACTTCCTGTCATGAAAGATTTGAGAAAAGCTAAAGGAAGCCAGCATGGCTAAACAACAGTACAAGAAAGATTAGCAAATGCAAGAAGGCAAGTTTGAAAACGTTGAAGTGGTGTCCAAATATGGAAACTAGAGAGGATGAAACTTTGGCAGGTTAAATATAAAAACAGAGTAAGGCAAACCAGAAGACCACTGGGAAAAAAAATTGCAAAAAACAACAATAAATATTTTTTCAAATATATCAGGCACAGGAAATCTGTCAGAGAGTCCAAAGAGCCAGCAGATATTCAAAGGATAAAAAAAGTACTGAGGGAAGACAGGGCCATCAAAAAAAAAGAACCAAAATTGAACCTTAATTTTTTTTTTCTTTACTGTGTATACACATGAAAAGACTTTCAGACCAGAAAACTTCTTTACTAAGAGCTCGTTGAAAAGTTGACTGTAATTTAAGTGCTAGCTAAGGAAGGAATACATAAAAAGAATGATAACAGCCAGGACCAAATGTCATTCATCAAGGAAATCAAGAATAAAATAGTTCAGCCAGTAAGTACAACCTTTAAATTATAAGTGTCTGAAAGCCTGTAGATTGGAAGGGAGCAAATGTGATACCATTTTTTGTAATTAGTTCCATGACAGAACCAATGAACTAATGACTAGTAAGCTTATCATTTTCACTGGACAAATTGGACTAGTGAGGTTGACACACCTGAAGGATGGGATGCCATCCAGAAGGAGCCAGACAAGCTCGAGAAATGAGTCCATGGGAATCTCATGAGGTCTAACATGACCAAGTGCAAGGTGCTGCACCTGGGTCAGAGCAATCCCTGGTATCCATCCAGGCTGGGGAATGAGCAGATAGAGAACAGCTATTTTGAGCAGGACTTGGGGGTTCTGGTGGGTGAGAGGCTGGACATGACCCAGCCATGGGCACTCACAGCCCAGAGAGCCAAACGTGTCCTGGGCTGCATCCAAAGCAGCGTAGCCAGCAGAGGAGGGAGGGGATTCTGCCCCTCTGCTCTGCTCCTGTGAGACCCCACCTGTAGGGCTGCATCCAGCTCTGGGGTCCCCAGCATAGGAAGGACATTGACCTGTTAGACAAGTCCAGAGGAGGCCACCAAGAGGATGAGAGGGATGGAGCACCTCCCCTACGAGGAAAGGTTAAGACAGTTGTGATTGTTCAGCCTGGAAAAGAGAAAGCTTCCAAGGTGACCTAATTGTAGCCTAACAATACCTGAAGGGAGCCTACAAGAAAGTTAGAGAGAAACTTTTTGCATGGGGATGTAGTGAGGGCAAGGGGACAATAGCTTCAACCTGAGAGAGAGTAGGTTTACATTAGATGATAGGAAGAAGTTCTTTACTGTGAGTGTGGTGAGGCAATGGAACAGACTGCTCAGAGAAATTGTGGATTCTCCATGCCTGGAAGTGTTCCAGTCCAGGTTGGATGGCACTCTGAGTAACCTGGTCTAGTGGAAATTGCCTGTGCCCATGGCAGAGGATGTGGACCTAGATGATCTTATTGGCTCCTTCCAACCCAAGCCATTCTCTGAAATTGCTGGTGAATACAGCAATGAACAGAATTAGCAGACACATGAACAAATACAACATAGTGCAGAAGAGCTCAAGGCAGTATTAGAAAGGGAGGCTTTACCTTACAAGCCTCCTGGCATCCTATGAAGGAGATAACAAGGTTATTCATGGGCCACATGTAGGTTGTGCTGTTTTTTACTAGGACAGAGTTAATTTTCTTCATAGTAGCTAGCATGGGCCTATATTTGGATTTGTATTGGAAAATGTGTCAATAACTCAGGGATCTTTTAGCTATTGCTGAGCAACATCAGGGCATGTTCTTTTTCTCATACTGCTCCAGCAACAAGGAGGCCTGGGGTACTCAAGAAACTGGGAGGGGTACTGCTGGGACAATGGGCCATACTGACCAGAAGGATATTCCACACCATATGGCATCACTCTTAGCGTGAAAAGCTGTGGGAGGGTTGACCAGGGAGCTTCTGCTTGGGGATTGAATGGGTGTTGGTTGTTTGGTTGTGAGCAATTGTTTTAATTTGCATCTCTTCTCCGTCTTGGGGTTTATTTCTCTTCATTATTTTCCATTATTATTATTATTATTATTATTATTATTATTATTATTATGCTGTTCTTATCTCAACCCATGTGTTTTCTCACTTTTACCCTTCCAGTTGTCTTCTTCACCATTCTACAGGGAATGAGGAGTGAGCAAGTGGCTGCATGGGACTTAGTTGCCATGGGGTTAAACCACAACACAGCTGCTGCAGTCTACCGGCATTTCCAAAAAGCATTGAATGAGGTCCTCCATCAAAAGCCTTTGTGGGGACATAGAATAAGAGTGAATATTTACACATGAATTAGAGACAAGATAAAGATAAAAAAACAGTGTAGGATCAATTTGATACTTGGCAGAAGGTCTACATGTATGTGTGCTGAGACTGGGCTGCTTAAGCTTTTAGAAAATAGCAGTACAGTATTTCATGTGACTACTA
This sequence comes from Leptocoma aspasia, assembly GCA_013399835.1. Taxonomy (NCBI): domain Eukaryota; kingdom Metazoa; phylum Chordata; class Aves; order Passeriformes; family Nectariniidae; genus Leptocoma; species Leptocoma aspasia. The sequence continues at coordinate 613,245 of VXAX01003784.1, forward strand.
CATTATTAAAGGACAGTGAAAATAAGCATTAGCAATGAAGTGTAGAAGGAAAGCATGAGACATAGTGACTGGATGTTAAAATGGCAGACAAAACTCTGTGAAGTGCTGCAGAAGAGAAGACAAAAAATGCTGATGGACCCCACAGGAATGAGTTCAAGGATGCAGATATTTCTGTGCTCAATGCTCAGTAACTGTCAGGAAAAGCAAACAATATTTAAAAGTACTAAGAAGAAAATAGAAAACATCAGTATGCTACTGAATAGACTGTACCATCTTTCTTTGACAAAAGGAATCATCAAATAAAACTTGTAACTGGCTGGGTCAAAACAAACAAGATAATGTAGCTGAGTTAAGAAGTTTTATGCCAGAAATTTTCAAGGAGCTAATAAAAGATAAAACAGTCAAGAGCAACTAAAAGAAATATCGTCCCTGACAGAGCAATTTAGGCACTGAGCCACAAATTCTTGGAAGTCCAGAGAGTATTCCAGGGAAGCAATACTGTAAGCTCTCCTTAGTTCTGTATTTGTACCCCTGGAGAAGGCTTAGGACGGACTTAATAGCAATCTTCATTCCTTCCAATACCTAAAAAGAGGCTACTGAGAAGGCAGCAATTGAACTAGAGATCTTCTGACGTGCCTTTCAACCTGAATGATTCTATGTTTCTATGCATTAAGTTTCAGAACTGCTAGAAGCATGCTATCTGGGCTTTAGTCCAATCCAGTGTACTAGTTCTCATCTTATACATATGGATGCATTAGAAACACTGTTAAAAACTCATGGTCAAACTCAAGCTCAGTAGGAACTCAACATCTCTGCGAGCTGGATGTGTCACTTATATTTCCAGCTTCAAGAAACAAGACTCACACTCTGAGTTTTACCTTTATGTTTTCAAGAAGAAATAATATTGAAGTCCTCACAAATAATATAGATTCAATTATCTTATTTCAGTCCTTTAAGAGAAGATTTTAAAGACCTTTTATTCCCCAGACTCTCCACAAGATATTGAAATATGCTCAGACTCACTTTTTTATCTGGAAGGTAGAGGGAATTATTAGGGGGCTATTGCCTTAGAGAAGAATAATAGATAAAGGATGTGGTTGAGAATATGAAAATGGAAAATAATTTGCATGCAATTGAACAGAAAATACTGCAGTACCACTCTAAAAGGAAGAAGGAAAGGATGGAGTGAAAGCAACAAAACAATGGCAATAAATCAGTTGTTTTAAATCTAACTCAGGCGTGTGTGGGTTTGATCTCCTGGGAAGATAGATAAAAGGAAAAGTAAAGCATAGAAGTAAGTACTTACTGAAAGAAACCTTATGAAACACACAATTAACCTGATACACAAAGAAAAGAGGAGGAATGGCTTTTGCTTCATTAGGTGCAACTGAAGCAGAAACAAATCATACAAGAGGTAGAACACTTCAAAATAGACATCAGAGAGAATCAGTATAAAGGAACAGCAGAAGTGTATGAGGTAAATCAAGTGTTATTGTTAAGTAATTGAGAAGTAGTAGGTGAAGAGAGCTGGATAAGAATAGAAAGGATTTAGCAGAGTGCTAGAAAACAAAGCAACATGGTGTTAAATGGAAGCCAAAAGGGGAGTGTCCTTGTTTGCATCCCTTAACTCCCAATCCTACAGAAAACTGGCTGTGCCGGAGCTGGAATAGGAAATAATTAGGACCTGTATAGAAACTGCACACCTGAGCCTTTTAAGGATATGCCATTTTTATACTATTTCAGGATTTGTGTCACTTTGTGCAGAAAGTGAATCCAGTCAGACTTGACATCTATAAAGCACAGTAAATTAAATAATCTGGCTCAGGTTCTCCTGAATAATTATCTGTTCAAAGTAGCTTGGCCTGCTGAGTAGTTTGAATACGTTCATCACAGAAATTACTGCACTCACTGACGAGCCTTTTGGGCCTTTACTGGCTGAAAGCTGGAGTTCCCAGAAATGACAACAGCATAGGTTGGGTATACTGTGGGAGGAGTGATGGTGTGATTTGCATTTATATCTTGAAGAACATTCATACTGTCACATCACAGCAGAAACATACACTTCTGCACACATAAATGGTTTCTACAGGAAGGCCACACAAGAGTTATGCATCCAGGGTAACTTCAGCCCAATACAGGAATGACTCAATCAAAATCCAAGAGTCTTTCTTTGGTTTTTACTTGCAATACTCTTAACTATGAGACTCTCTTTGTAGACTGATAGTCATATCCATGAATATATTTCAGTAACATGTGGCTTACTTCATGGGTGTATAGAAGTCTATCATTCAGATTTGTTTTATGGAAGTTGAGGATTTTCTGAATACCTCCTTGATACGCATGAAACTTGCTATTAAGATGTGTCACAATGAAAAATGCTAACATATTTTAGAATGACCTTTAAGGTCTCACTCAAATATAAAATATGCAGCATTGTAAACTGCAGAATTGTGTAAGCCTGTTTAGGAAAAAAGGCTTCTGGTCTTGTTAGCATCAGGCAAACACAGGATATGTTTAATAAATTTGTATAACAATAAATAAAATTATTCCATACATAGGGATAGAAAAATTGCATTATTCATATAGGTATTGAAGTGAAGGTATTCATATAGGAGTGAAGCACCACAGACATTCAGGAACCAAGCAGAAGTCAATAAAAATACTGTCTTAGAATTTATTTTCTTTTATATTCTGTGGCATGGATTTCTTCACTTTCATCACTTTGAGCTAAGCCAATAAACAAGATTCAAAAGGTACATGGAGTCTTATGCCTCTGAGCTTTTTATATCCACCAGTAAGTTCAAGAACTGATCAAAGTTTAAGCTCTCAACGTGGAATGAAAGAAGAGCACCTAAAAACAGAGCATTTGCTTTGTGGAGTGCTTCCTGCTTCCCAGGAAATGAAGGCACAAAGTATGCATTCCCACCAAACAACCTTATAAAACATAAGCCTCTAGGTATTCCCATAGACATCATCTACCACAGACTATTTAGTTTTCCTCCTTCTAGTTCTGGGATAGCTCCATAGAAAGTATGAAGGGCCCATAAATTTCTCTTCAGGCATCTAAGCCTACACGTACATTAACATGCAATTTAGCAAACAGTACATTGGCAGACTGAAGCTACTGGTGTCTCCACATCCACATTATGTGTGTTTCAGGGCTCATCCTTCAGACTAGACCTGGTCTGACGCCTTGAACTGAACATCTCCATCATGTCCATGATTCATAGCTGCTCCAAGGACTGGCCAGTTGTTTGGACCCTCACTAGGGGTTAGAGCACATCTGAAAGTTCCTACAGAAAAGCTTCTGGATGAATTTCACACAGATAAAAACTAGTACATGTGCACAGAAGCTGTTTTATAGCCAAGTCAATGTGCATCAAGTGGGGATGACCAAGAGTTAGTTTCAAAACTATACCTCTGCACTAAATCAAAACATTCAAGCTCATAAAGCCTACCTCCAATACAGCAGTTTCAACAGTCTTCTGATTTGACTGCACATAAAATGAAATTTATGCTGGTAAAAAAATTAGCTTTGAATTTCCTCTGTGCAAGTGAAATCAAATTCTACCTTCATCTTCAGGGCAGTAAAATTTACCTTTGTATGAGAAATGGACAAACTCCATTGACAAGGCCCTTCTGGAGGGTGGAAGCAAAACCCTGCTGAAAGGGCTGGTGTGGCTGCAACACAGACATCTACAGGGGAAGAGAAGGAGGGAGGGCTTATAGCCAGGAAACACATGGTCTTCCATGCCTCATGTTCTTCCTTCCATTGCTGGAGGTCCTCACTATTTGCACAACCTCCCTACCCCAGCACAAGGAGGACAGGGTGAAAGTGAGTGATAAGAAAAGTGCAGGATCATCCTTGTGAGCAGCAGCATTATGGGTGACTGTTACTGGAACAAGAAAAAACACTTGGTCCTGTCTAAGGGTGACAATATCTGGAAAATCACCAACTGTAGCAAGTCATTATACTCCTGCTTCTCTTAGCTTCAGGCACCTAGCCCTAAAACTACTGTAAGGGTGTTGCCTGTTATCCTTAACTTACTGTGTGATAAAATTCTGTGCTTTTTGGACTGCAAAAGTTGCCTGCATAGAGATGACCCTGCTGTGAAAACAAGGCATAGGCAAAATTAACCTGGGGCACAACTGATCTGGCCAAGCAGCATTGACCTGGAAACCAGGAGGAGAATTTAAATGCTATACAAGGTAATGAAGTGAAAGCCCCAAATCTCCAACTCAGGCAATTCAATTTGTATTAACAGGCAACAAAAACTGTCTGACACACATCCCTGCCGCTGTCAAGGAAGAATGGTGAGTGCTAAAGGCCAGAGGTATAATAAAATAATTGTAACTGGAAGACCTGATGGAATGAAAGTTAAGGAAGAGAAGGACAGCATGGCTGTTGAGCAGTTTTGTTTCTCAGGTTGAGAAGCATGATTATAAAAACTTACAATTTATCTGTGATTTTTTTTTTCTGGGTCAACTGCTCTAATGTTTTATTGACTTACAGCCTTACTTAGACAGTAACAAGGAAAACACCAAAATGTCTTTCTTGGTATATGACTTTCTCTATTCCCCAGTGCAAAGTTAGCTCAGCTTTTACAGGTCTAACCTTGGCTAAAATGAAATTGGAGAAGGTCTCAGAAAAAAAAAATAGAAAAAAATGAGAATGTTGTTAGCCCAACTAAAGTGCTTAACATTGGCCTTAACTATTTTTAAAGCCCTTGTTTAAATTTTAAAGCAGTAAGGGATTAAGAACAAACACATGCATATCTCCTCTTGTTTCGCTTGTGTGTAAGTAATTTTAAAGGTCAAGCACAGCTTTTTTGGTCCCTGAAAAAGCACTCTGCATTTTGAAAGTTAAAAAACATAGGCCAGATCATCAGTGAATGTAAACTAGCGAAGTTTATCATAGTCAACACAGCAGGACAATTTACACTGGTTGAGATTCTGGCTGCTGTTTTGTTGCATTCCAGGAGAAAAACATTACAATGCTTTTTAAAGAAATATAACCTGAAAGAGGAGAGACAGATTTCCCTGTTTGAGTCTCTGCCAGAGGGAATGAACTCATAAGGAACATAAATCAAGAGAATGAAGATAGACAGTTGAAGTCCAGTTCTGGTGATGACAGGTAAATTGTTTTTTTAGGTTTCCAGTAGAAAGCCAGGCTGTGCATGCAGGAGCTCTCTACCGAGGCACAAAGAGCACCATAGCTTGAGGATTGCATTAATTCCATTAAACATATTGATTTAGTCACTAGAAAAGAATCACATATGCCTCTGACACAAAAGTTCTCTTAAAATATTTTACAAGACCTGTGGGTGTTCCCTGGACAGAAGAAACAAGTCAGCAGCCCAAAGATTCCAAGAATTAAATCAGGAGTTTCCCAAAGCTGACTTTAGACTATGGGACAAATTATACACTGACTTTAGAATATGGCACTAATTATACTGCTTTCTTCATAATGTCTACCAAGTGTTTCTTCTGGGATATCAGAGAGGATCTTTGTAAATTTTTTTTTATTATTATAATTCACTTCTCAGGTGTCTTTTTGCTGATTCTTGCCATGGTGATGAAAAAAAGCAGAGTAAAATCCCAGATTTCTCCTTCCAAATATGACACTAGTGCAGATCCAAAGGATGCTTAGGACCTGATTCAAAAGGTAATCAAATCAATGATATACCTAATCAATAGAAAAAGCAAAGGTAATCATATCAACAATATACCTAATCAATAGAAAAAGTACAAATCAATATTATTGGCCTCGTCCTGTTTCCATAGAAGTCAAGGAAGTAAATTTTCAATGGCAACAACATCAAATAATACTTTTTTTTAAAATTAAGTTTAAAATTCCTCATAAATACAACACAGAATCTCAGAATCACACAATCATAGAATCTTAGAATGGTTTGGAGTGGAAGGGACCTTGAAGACCATCAAGTTCCAACCCCATGCTGTGGGCAGGGACACCTTCCACTAGACTAGGTTTCTCAAAGCTCCATCTGACCTAGCATCTTCAAAGACTGTATGAATAAAATGAGTAGCTCCCTATTAAAAATTTTTGCGATTGAAATCAGGCTTTTATTTACTTTCCCAGTGCCTCACAAGGAGACATTTGATGCTCTAGGAGAAGGATTTTTGAATCTGCCTTTTTTTCTCTGCTCCCATGCTGTAATCACTGCAGAATTTAAAGAGCATATTCATGTGAGAGCACTTTATTTCCTAATTAGTGACAATTGGTATGTTCAGGTGATTATTTTTCTGAGTGTCTGAGAAGATACAATCCTTCTCAGACAGTCTGGTATCATGGGCTTAGGTCAAAACAAATGCTTTCTCCCACCATTTCTTTCCCATTTCAGTGCATGTAAATAATAGCTAGGCTACAGTCAGTTTTTGACTTATTTTTATAACACACCTGTAATCAAAATTCAAGGATCTAATACAATAAACTCTTCTGTGATTACTGCTAACAGAAGGTGAATAGGAATAGAGTAGTTACATAAGGATTACTCCCAATTAATAAGTGTTGAAAAGTATAGGGACAAATACCCATCCTTCCTTACTGGCTGTTTTAAGAGATTTCTAATCCCAAATATAAGAGCAAGCAAGGCCAAATATTAGGCTGCTGTACACCACACATATAAGGACTCTTTCTCAGTACAAGCATGAGCAGGGTACTAGGATTTAGGCCACATGAATATAAGCCCCCAACAGAATTCTTTAAAGTGTCAGTTTTTAGTATTTTGCATTTTAAAAGTTCAAAGAATTTCTACACCAGGATCAAAGTATGAGATTCAACTCCAAATATATGAATATCAACACACAAGCAAGGTTTGGAATGCTTCAATTGAATGATCATTTGCAACAGAGCACTCTTTCTGTGCTCAAGAGGCATTTCAGATTTCATTTGACATGCAAGGCAATTAATTTCTTTTGGTGCATTTATGTTACCATATTCTGCTCTTTGACACATGGTATGGTAAAAATTCTTCTTTTGTAAAATTTGTAAAATTATGGGGTTTAACTTTGATTCCTGTGGATACTTGTCCCAATGTGACAATTTTCCTATTCTTCTCTGTTTTAACTCTGTTCAAAATCACTAATATATCTATGTAATACTTAATATAATTTAAGCCTTTTGTTTGTAGTGTGTGATACATACTCTGAGACTGTATTAAAATGTTATATATGCATACACGGGGAGGGAAACTTTGTTCTGGGTGAAGCATTTTTGTTGTGTCTGCTCCCTCAAGAAACACTAATACAAAGTGTCAGTATATAAGGAACCTCCAGAATCACAAAGCTTGAGTTATCTCTTTAAACCATATGCAGAGATTACAGCTGTTCTGGCATGCATTTTCCAGGCTATGAAATACTAAACCCAAAGCTATCCTGCTTTTATTAAAATATTTTTAGAATGAAAAAGGACTAAGAATCTGAGGAAATGCCAAATCAATATTTAGTTTTCCATTTGTTAGTCAGGACATTTTATCTCTTTATGCATCTGTTACATGGTAAATGAAAAGGAGACGCAGTAGATGGACAGATTAGACATTTAGTACTATTAGTTCATCAAAGACACGGAAGTGTGGTTTCAACAGACACAGTATATATACCGTTTATTAAATTTTGGAACTTTGATACAATACAGTCGAATGGTCACACTTTCTGTAGGGAATTTTCTATCTTTAATTTAAAAGGAGAGGGTGAAGAATTTTCTGATTTGCAAATTAAGTGACATGACCGGGGAAAACCCCTAAACTCAATGCTTCAGCATACCAGCAGACCTGAGCTTGAGCTGCCAGTCTAATTTGAATAGCTAGCAGCCAAGGACAGCTTCTACTCCACATCAGAAAATGAACCACCACTACCACCACCATTCCTGAAAGCCAAGTCCATCCTGTTTCCTTTTCTGTCCCATAATTAGAATCTTTTACTTTGTTCAGGCTGGAAAGCAGAGACAATAAACCCATATTTCTCCTTCCACTTCCATTATTAAGGTTCTGAAAGCTTTAGGGCAGTTGCAGCTCTACATGCACCTCTACAGAGCAGAACAGGTTCATTTCCAGGTTGCTCATGTTCAGCTAGAATTTTACCAGATTGCTACGGTTTTCCTGGGGAATACCAGTCCCACAAAAGAAACTGCATTTTTTGCAGCTTCTAATTTAGACAAACTCAAAGAGAGTTTCATGAGACAAAGGAAAACACACTTTTCTAGGCTTAATTGTTGATTTGCAGCATCCCTAGAGAAGATATTAGATCATTTAACACAAATACAAGGAAAATGTACAATGAAAATGGAACATAGTAGGTAACCAGGCTGCTTTCGGCTCCCTTTATAATTATTAAAAACTTGTTTCCACACATCCTGTAGAAGTTGTGTATATCTGGAGACAGAGTGGATCCTCCTTCCAGTATGCTAGTTCCCCTTGTATATAATTCCTTTCCTGCCAAGTAAGAAACCAAAAGGCCTAGAGTAGTTACTGCATGCTCATGTGGGCCCAGAATTCCAGAACTGAATGCTGCCATTTGTCTCTTCCTAATTGTCATGAATTCTTCCTTTATACATTCAATGGAGATTGGATTAACACAGCTATTCTGTTTAAAAATCAAACCTCAGCATCGTCACTAGCAGTGCTCTAGTAGCTAAATTTATCGTATCTTATCTTGCTAAGGAATCTTTGCTGTGTTCCAGGATCATTTGTTAATGTCACAGCAGCCATTGAAATGGCAGGAGTTCATTATATTGTTATTGTTCATACAGCATAACACAATTCTAAACAGAAGGTCAAATTCTGATCATGTGACTATGTATATAAATAAAGAATATTTCCACTGAGTAAGATGAAATTGTTGGAATAGCTAGCCAAAGATCTAATTTATTATTGTGGCATTCACAGAAATAGCAATTAGAAATAAACACATGGACACACATACAGTGACTAGAATATATAACACTATCTTTCTGTAACATTAGATTTCTCCTAAAAAGCAGATGGGAAAAGATAAAAACTATGACACCATTTTGCAATAGTTTACAAGAAAATCCAATATCAAGCCTAAATTACTTGAAATAAAAACTTCACTTGGCTAAAGGAACTTTCCAATAGGATGAATACATTTTACTGTAAACCATATTTTTGCAGTTTTTTCATTACTCTCTTAATCCAAGAGAGCTGGCAATTATGATTTAGAATTGAGTGCAGCCCTTTTTAATCCTGTACTTTGGCCAATGATTATTGAAGGCTTTTTAAAAAATGAACAGAGGTGAGACCCATTACAAAATCTGCCCATAACATTTTACCCTGGATCAGAGATAGGATCAGTTTCTAGTACCCTTCCAGCCTCTCAGAGCATTGAAATAGGCAGGACCGCTTGAGGATACCTGAACATGTCTGAAACACTCCTGGCACATGTCATATCTCCCCCAGACAAATGGAAAGCACAGAGAGGAGGGGTTTAGATGCCTGAGGATCTAGTTTATGTCATAGCACCAGCGAAGGATCAGCCTCTCTTAATACGAAACTTAGACACATTCATACATGTTTTGAAAGATCACTTCTTATTGGCATTATTGTCTTGTAAAAGACAAGTTTAAGATATCCCCAGCTCCTTCCAACACAATTTATTTCACCTCTAGTTTACCCCTACTATGTGATTAGGTATTTATCCTGACTCTCTGCATAGCAACATATGACATGAAGATCTTAGAACATATACTGATCCTTACAGCAACCAAGAGACGTGCCACTACCTTGTGCAGGCTCGGGAGAACACTCTTAGACTTTATCTCCTTTGTATCACTCACTACATCCCATATAAAATCACATCAGGTGGTTCTGTTGTAGAAAGAGCAACCAGAAGATTATAAAGGACATAGGTGACAATGCTTGAGAGGGAAACACTTCTCATTGTAGAGAGGTGTTACATAGCACTCTATAGAGGCATATGGCTATTAGTAAAAACCAGATAGTAAAGAATTTCATGCACTAATATTTACCAGAAAGTTATGACTATTACCCTTCTGGCAGGACGCAAGAGATGGCATTGTTCTCCAGCTCTTGCCACCTTTTATTCTTTTCTACCAGCATACCATCCCCTTCATAGAATCATACAAGCATTTAGGCTGGAAAAGAGCTCAAAGATCATCAAGCCCAACCATTTCTCCAGCACCACCATGTTCACTTAACCATGACCCTGTGTCATATCCACACTTCTTTTAAGTACCTTCAGAGATGTTGACTCAATAACTTCCCCAAACAGCCTTCTCCAGTGTTTGACAGCCCCTTGGGAGCAGAAATATTTCTCATATCTTATCTAACCCTCCCCTGGCACAGCTTAAGGATGTTTACTCTTGCTCTGTCACTTGTTACCTGGGAGAAAAGATCAACATCCCCCTGGCTACACCCTCCTTTCAGGGAGCTGCAGAGAGCAATAAGGTCTCCTCTGAGCCTCCTTTTCTCCAGGCTAAACACCCCCAAATCGCTCAAATGCTCCAGACCTTCATCAACAATTCTGCCCGTCTCTGGACTCACTCCAGCACCTCAATGTCTTTATTTCTCCAAAATAAACCTTCTCTACAGTTGTTCAAAATTAATAAACTTTTCTTAAGACAGTATTAACAGAATTCTTCACCCATTATTAAAAGTGAGAACTCAGGAGAGCCTCATACCTCGACAGTTCTGCATTGCTGCAGGGTGTATGGGGGGGACCAATTACCTTACCTACATTTTCCACAGCTACAAGTGACTCTGAAATATTTAAAAGCTCAGATGATCTTACTTTATTTCCCTAACAAAGCTTTTTTTTCCACTGAAAAATTTTATTCCAAATGCTGAAGAAAACCTCTGCTTTCCATATTTGTGATTTTCATCTTTTAGGATTGGACTTAATATTTCATTTTACAAAGAAAAGAAATGTGTTGAGAAAGTAAATGTCTTAGAGAAGCTGAAGCTGGCAGCTCAAAGCTGTCTATTTGTCACTAGCTGCAGTATACAGCTGTAGAGCTCCAGGATCACACACTGCCAAGGGAACAGCAACCAATTTCAGTGCCAGGGCTGGGAGGCAAGAAGTTGGCAAGGATACACTCCTTCTTCTATACAAATGGATATACAGGAAAGCAGGAACAGCTAGGGCTAAGTCTGAGAGGGAGGAGGAAAGGCCATTCAAGCACAGAGGGCCAAAGCTCCTGAGGAAAGGCTGACATTAGGAGCAGCAGAGTTTTTTATAGTAATTTTTAGCTGCTGGCTCCCGTCAGATTTAACCATATCATTTCCAGTACCAGCCTGGAGGATGCTGTCTGCATCACTACATAACCTTCTTTCCTGTCTGGCAGAAAAAGCATGCCTTCATTCAGCCTCTTTTTAAGAGTGTAAGCTATGATAAAAGGTAGAAAATGGAATTTATTTAAGTCATGGTGTGATTTTCCTGTAAAAAGACACTAAAAAGGTTACATTATTAGCCTAGAGAAAATATAAACAGATATGTGTTAGATGTGTAACAAACAATTAAGCACCAAAAGTATACTAAGTGCACTTCTGTAAATTCTACAATAGTTAAAGAACACAAGGTAACTGATATTGAAAGGCAGTTCTATTAAAATAGAAAGGTGTTTATATTTTACAATATGCATAGTCAGCTTGTGAAACTGATAGCAATGCAATAATTGAAGAATAGCTTCAGAAAATTTTAAATTTAATATTAAGCAGATAACAAAAATATTTGCATTACATTTCCTTGCTTTTTCACTCATGCTTTCCTAACGCTTTCTGAAATAACCCTCTACTAAATCTATGACTATAGAAGAAAATATGGAAATGGCTGAGGGTGATGGCTGTCAGAGAGCATTGCATGATGAGAGAAAAAAAAGAAAGTGAAAGTCATTTAACACAGTCGTCCAGAGCTGTAAACTCTGGGGAAAGAGTTGTGACATGATTCTGTCCTTATAGCAATAATACTTTGAATTCATATTACTTCATAAATGAAAACAGACTGAACTACATTTCCTTTTTTTAAGCAATTTTTAAAATTAGTGAATTACTTACTAAATGTATTAAATTAATACATTTCACAGATTGAATGTATTAAATGAGAATTACCACTCTTACACAAAATCTTAAGAAAGATGAACAGGAAAATACATTATCCTTTCAACATACAGGTGCCACTTTTTTATGAAATATGGTGGTTAATCCCACATGAAATCCATCTGAAGAATGACTTAGGCTAATTCATGTATCATAGCTCCACATTTTGCATTCTTTCCAAACTGAAAGGTGAGAGAAAAATGTCATCTTCACATTTCTTGATGTATCCTGTCTGATCTCAGGGCTTTGTGTGGATTAGTACTGCCATCTTAATGAAAATGAAAATCAAACTAAAAGAGTTTAGTTCTGTATTTCCTTATGCTATAACCTGAACCATCAGTTTGAGTGATTTAAACTATCGCACAAAAAATTAATTTCAAACATTTCTCATCATTCTTACCAGGACCCCTGTTTTGAACAGAGTGCCTCTCTAGAGCAGCACTGAAAACACCTGAGTGACACTGACTCCTTGTAAATTGAAAAAATCCTTAACTTTCTACCTTTCCTCTCTCTTTCTCCTGCAAAGGGTGTGGATTCTCTGACGGGTCTCCCCATCCTCCCTTAGAAGATTTAGCTGAGTGTTTCCTTGCAGTAACACAGGATGATGACAGTTTCTGAGTGCACCATAACACCTTGTTGGTACAGCAAGCTCTCACTCCTTTAGCGAGCTCCAAGAGCAGAGTACCTTAGTATGAGAGAGAATATTTCAGCATAAGGTCATTTCGCATTCTTCCCTTTGTTCTTGTTAATAGAATGCTTTGATTGAATTTCCAAACCTCGAAACAGAGGAAATTCCAGAATTAAGGTTGGCTTTTACAGCACAGGTGCTGTGGTTGGGTATTTCCTGCACATCTGTTTTACCAACCTTTTTTTTTTTTCTCAGTATAATTTGCAAATACTATTTATAGTGTTTGCACTAGAAGAGAAAGTCCAAACCACAGCTTTAGGCCTGGACACATTCTCTGGCCCCAGGGTAAGTGGCAGAGGATGGTTTGCATCCACCCAGCAAAACTCTCTTCCTTCCCCAGAAACTGCCTGCTCAAAACAGGTCCTGGCTTGTGCTCTTCCTCTGAGCTCACGCCTGGAGATCACAACGCTGGCTGGACTGAACCCATGCCAAAATGAGTGCTAAAAGTTAAGCTGCAGAGACCATTGCATGCCAGTACTTGAGCTCAGGCTTGGTCTCTGTTTCATTTATTAGTGTACATAGTGTCAGTAAGCTGAGGAGGAGGATCAAAAAGCAGTAGAGAAAGGAAAAAGCTATTTACAGTAAAGCATAATTTCAGCCCAAGAACAAACAGGTATAAATTAACAATGAATATATTAGGCTTCAAATTAAAAGATGGTTTCCAACCATGAGGTGAGTCAAATTCTAAAGCAACATTCCCATAGAAGAGCAAGAGCAAGAAGGTTAACACATTTTATGCTGGAAATGGATAAACCTTCAAATCAAGGACTGAGTGATGCAGTTTTCTTTATGGCATGAATCTCAGCCTAGGAAGTCATTCTACTCCTACCTATGTTTTAATCCTTGCTACATTTCTAACAAGAGGAAAAGGATGACATAATATGGCTGTGAAGTCACTATACCTGATACTGTACCTCTCCCTCCTTCAGACTAAATGCATTTTATGAAAAAAGTCAATTTTTCATTGAAGAGGAAAGTCTGAGTTTTCCCTGTAAACAGTGAATATTTATATCCAATACCACTTACACAGCATTTTGTTTCCAAATGAACCCATTTTATTGTGAAACTCCCCAGGGCTGTAATTACTGTGACTAGGATGACACAGACTAATGCAAATCAAGAGATGTAGGCAACAAATCTAGGAACAGACATATTTATTTCTCATACATTTATCACTTCCAAATTACTGGCATCAAAATGTGACTATAACAAGGAGCTACTTAATTATGGTACAAATTATAAACTGTTATTTTCTTTGGAAAAAGAATTGTACAAGCAAAGTAACACTTTTTTTTTTTGAGCTTGTATAGCCATAGTTAATGCATTAGGCATGATCTCATGAGAGGCAGAACACATGAATTTTAGATAAAATAAGCAGTGGTTATCCTGTCCTGTAATAACCATCTAGTTGCACTGTAGTTGTTCAAGGGATGTAATTAGCTTGAACCTGGCTACCTCCAACGTTGCCTGGCTTGGTGACTGTAGTGCATAATTATCTTCTTTTTCTCCCGAATTGGTAAACAAGCAAAATACCAGGAAAGTGAAAAATCATGTGAATGTTGGGGAAATAATGGTTATTTAATACAGCAACTGTAAGTCCTTGCAATTGCTGTAGGCAGTGTGTTTTACACTCTCCTTGGATATGCTCCTTGGAAGCATGAGGTGTGGTCATATTAACTACAGCACTCTGAATAAATTGCTATCTGTAGAATACAATAACTGCTCTTTTTTCATTCAACATCTCTGGGGACACCCCTTAGCAGATGGCTGGTAGACTTCAGCAAGAGAATATTTTTCAGAGTTAGGGCTAATAACTGCATCTGCTGATCAGACACTTGAGCACTGCTCTCCAAAACTCCAACCAAACCCAACACAAAAAACTCTGCAAGGAAGAGCAAATCGTCCTTGTGGGCCTGGTATTCCATAATTTCAGAAAAAAAAAAAAGGTGTTGGTTGTACTCTGGTAAACTGAGCCATGCTGAACACTGTTGAACATGACCACTAGCAACTACCACAGCACGGTGTACACAGCCTCGAGGCTTGGAAAACAGCCTATCTGTCCATCCCCAGGTAAGGTCCAGTCTCTTTTTGAATGCCAAGAATCAGAGCTGGATGGGCACCATTTATCCCTGCTACCTCCTCCCCCATAGAAGGAAACAGAGGCATGCCATCAGAGTGTCCCTGATCTTTCAGGGGCACACATATAAGTAATTCTTCAAAAGAATAGTGTTTTTTAGTGCAATCCCAGATTCAGACCCCTCTTGGCACACATGTGAAGAAAACCCTGAGAGTTAAGACCAAAAAAGTCTTTGAAATGCTGCTGTCTTCTGATCTCCTTGGAACTTTAGTGGCTGCAAAATTTTACAAGAGTTTCAAGGAGCTTCACATTTCTGCTAACATCTGTGAACATTGTGAGGGTCACCAGAAGCCAAAAGGGGATTGCCAAGGATCACAAAGCTTCAGCAGAATCAGCTTTTCCCAGGTTTTGTTCTCCAAGCACCATTTTTTTCCTAGGTGAGTATCCACCCATACCAGTAAGATCTTCAGAGGCTAAAATTGTAGCATACTGAAAGAATAGTAGAAATAAGATTTCATGTAAGTCAGGTAATGGTTACTTTTTAGCATCTACAACTATTTTTTTACAGGCTCTGATTGAGTTTTAACAGCATCAGTGCAACTTCCTATTTTGGGCTTGTCTTCCTTGCCAAGAAGTTCTCTTAGTAAAACAGAGTATCCTTTGCATGCTAATCAAACTGTCATTTTGCTGGAAAGTAAACCAGTAAAGCACTTTTAAACTTCCAGTAAAAATCTATCATTCCTTCACTCCATCAGTATTTCAGACTAGGATCGTACTCAAATAAACAAAGCCCACCTTCCTTCTACTGACAACAAAGACTACACTCTAGCTTTTTCTACCCGCTTGTTTCCATATCTGCTTCTGAGCAAATAAATCTCACACTCAATCATGTAACTCCAGCTTCCTTCACTGGCACTTCTTGAACAGATTTCTAATAGTTTGAAGCTCCCTGGCTCCACTCCTATGATGTACTGCTTGCTTCTTCTTTTTCCATTTAGATGGTTTTGGAGAAGCATCATAATGACGTACCGAGCTACAAATGCTGTCATTTCAATAAATAATTGAATTTCAATCTAATTTTTTTTTTTCCTTTGGAGATATCTCTGTTCATCCAGAATATTGCATTTTCCCCCAGCTGGTGTTAAGATCTGATTAGTGAGAGATGCCCCTACCTGAATTAAGGTACAAATGAGAACATATGCCAAAGTCATTAACACAGATTTTATTTATCAGTGAATGTAAATTAGAGAGATAGAAAGAAATAAAAGAGGCACGGGGTGGGAGGAGAGAGAGACAGTTCAAACAGAAGATAGTCACCACCCATGGATCCAAGAAGTGTTTCTGTTTGTCCTTCTTTACCCTGGGCTTCTCAGTGAAGAGGGTTCTGGGGTCATTCAAAACTTCACTATATGTTTTAACAAGCAAAGGAATTAATACTCATTGGCTACAAAGTTCTCTTATTCTATTGGTTAAATTATTCCCCCACTTCTAAAGTTATTTCATGCCATGCTCAGTCTTTCATGTGAGTAAGTGGGTTTCCTGGGTTGATGGGTTGTGAGTCAGCAATCACTACCTCCCCCTGCCAAAATTAACTTTTATCCAGTCTGAGCTGATTTCACAGTTGCTGAGTTGGCTTTCCTTGTGCTCTGTAAGTTCTGCATTCTTTACATCCATTATCAGTGATAGATTCTTCTCCCCCAGCCTGTTGACCTCCCCCTAGGTCTGAGATAAAAACATCTTTTTCTTATCTCAAGTTCCCTATGGTGGCTTAATTTACAGCCTAAATTCCAAGCATCCATGAAGGCATATTCAGGGGGGCTTTAGTGGTTGTTGGTGGTCACAGATGCTATCTTGTCCCATAACTTGGAGTGATCTTTGTTTGGCCAGTGATATGTGTGTGAGCAGTTGCCTCTTCACACAGTTTGCCACAGTAGGAATTTTTATCCGGATGCATTAACCAGGATCTGACCTCCACCAGGCCTCGAGTGAGTGCCATCCTGTTGCTTCATTCTGTGCTTATCTCATGACAAACTCCTTCTATGGACCTAACAGTGTTTGAGACAGGCAACTGTGCTCCCTAAGTTCTTACAGCTGGCCTGCCAATTACTCTGCCAAATGAGCTATGATTTTACCATATAATAATTTCATTATCCTTAAAATCTGAGTCTGTACTAATACATTATAAAGAATCAGTTCCCTGGAAACTGCTTCTCGCAAATCAATCTTTAGAGGCAGGTCATGTGAATGAAAAAAATACACCTGAATCCTGTGCTCTTATGGTGCTCAATGAGATAAAAAGTGGCTCTGTAGTGGCGTGCATGTCCCCGTGGATTAAGTATTGATTGAGTCATTTGTTTACTCACTGACCAGCGATATTGAATATCTGCAGAAGTTCCCCCTGTCACTT